>CM076569.1:406939846-407539846 GCA_034641835.2 Pinus albicaulis | reverse complement strand
TGGTTTGACACCCACAAGCTTGGGTTCAAATCCCACACCTTGGGTTTTAAGCCAACAAAGCATTTTGTGGTGCCCATTACTCCAAAACCTCGAACCCTAGGGCTTGGAATACCTCCCAAGCTAAAATTATCAAGTGACTCCCTCTTATAAAGGGAGGTAATTCAAATACTAGGAAGTAACGCATCATCATTATCATTGTTGGCAACACTAGCCCAACTCTTGATGCCCATAACTCTAGAAAACCCTAAATAATGTACTATGCCTTTATCAGAAGTGTCACTATCACTAGAAGCCTCATGCTTATTATTTTTCTCCTGAAATGATTTTGGGACATTCTGTGATTCCTTCGTTCCATCTATAGAAGTACCCTTACTCCCCACTGACCATGCACTCTTCTTGGGCTGCAAATTCTCTCTCTAAACCTTAAAAATACCTCTATAACTTGACTCCCTCATAACCTCTAGAACTTGTACCTTCGCTTCCTTCTTCTTCTCATGATCTATATTCTTCCTCGTTAGCTTGTATAGACCATGCTCTCTAACTCAAATCACAACATCTGTAGAGTTAGATCCTTTGGGCCTAAGTATCACCTTTCCACCTTGGAACAGCACCTCAAACCCCTTTTGCTCGATTACTGAGATAGAAATCACATTATATTTGAGTTATGGTACAAACAATCCATATTGAACTCACGTCACCTGACCTGACTCCATCCTAAATGGAATGACACTTAATCCTCTGGTCTCTTTCTAACTCTTATCGCCCAACACCATGTGCAATTTTGTGTCCCACTTAGTTGGATTCTCAAACACATCCCGTGAGCCTATCATGTGATTTGATGCTCCACTATCCACATGCCAGGCAACCTCATTAATGATACCCTGAGAGAAATGAGAGATTGAATAAATTCCTCACTCTCTAATATCCTGGAGAGGACATCAATATCGATGGAAGTGGCGACACCAGCAACTTGCTTCCCCTTCTTCTTCTCATCATCTTCTTGCTTCTTCCTTGGACACTTCATCAAATAATGACCAAACTAATTACATTGAAAACACTTGATCTTAATCAAGTCCTTATTTTTATTGCCCTTCATTCTCACTCCAAGAGCCATGTCATCATCAAAATCCTTCTTGTTAGGATGAATATCCTTGTCTAAAAACTCTTCCTGAATAAATTAATCCCACTAGTTGTTCGATTCTGGAAACTTGTCCCTGGAAACGATCCCCTTGATGAATGACTTCCACTCTAGAGTAAACCCCTTCAAGGCAATCCTCACTATCTCAAAATTTGAAACAGTCTCACTGATGGCAGCAAGCTCATCTCAAACCCGATACAACCTCGTCAAATACGAAGTCACCCCTTCAAGGCAATCCTCACTATCTCAAAATTTGAAACAGTCTCACTGATGGCAGCAAGCTCATCTCAAACCCGATACAACCTCGTCAAATACGAAGTCACCCCTTCACCTTGTATCATCTTGGTGGCCTTTAACTTATCATGTAATACCAATTCCTGGTTCTCGTTCTTATTTTAGAACATATTCTGAAGGCCTTCCTAGATTCCATGGATGGTGTTGGATACTGCCAACATGCAAGGGGGTCTACTTGATGAAAATTCTCAATTAGGCTTCACATCGTTTGGTGTGGGATCCCTTCCAGAAATATGGCCCGACTTCCATATATTCTTAGATATTTGAATTGGCTAAAATGTTCAAAACAAGAGAGTAATGCATATGTAATTTTGGATGAACAAGTGAGTATGCCTTGTGGAATGTTCAATTGTAGAATGTATCAAGGTTCTTCTACTGAAAGGAATAAAAAAAAGTGAGTCTTTAAAAGAAGAGTAATAGTATTGATTTAGTAAGGACACACAAGCATATACATATGAATGAATCATTGGAAAACTAGAGAAATAGTTCACATAGAAGCAACGAGTGTTAAAACACATACAACTCGTCTTCAACAATATGAGTACCAAATCCACCTAAATAATTTAATTTCCTTAATACAAATGAAAACAACATACATCGTTAACATTAAAATAATAGTCTTACAATATTCACGACATACACATGAAAGTGTGTTGGCTCAACGAGCTTCGTAATTAAGCAAAAGTTCCAAGATACATCATTACAGTGAGCACCACTAGCCCCAATAGTGGAGCGTTAGAGAAACCACTTGCTCATCCAAAAGAACTATTTTCCTCTATAATTCATGGTAGGAGGAGCCAAGGTGAAAAATCCTTTGCATGAGCTATGAGGTTGTATATATAACAAATTGGGTGACCATTCACCTCCCTTATGACTCTTGGACTACCCTCATGATTGTTTAACTTCTCCATGACTCTTTAACTTCTTCATGACTTTTCACCTTCCATGGATGACTCTTTGACTTCCACTTTACATTAAATTTCTCCAATATTGAATTTACATAATCTACAAATGATGTGGAAAATTATTACTCTCGACAATACATGACATGACATTGATGACATGGACTGCATGATGATATGGCAATGCCAAACTACTCTTGTTGTTGTTTTTTTTTTATGTCTTCTTGAAAGATGGAACATGTTCTTCTTCTTCCTCCTCCATGAGGCTTGAAGGTGTTATCATCAAAAAATGATCACCTAGCCATTTCTAACTAGGAGGATCAAAATACACCATGCAAATTTTAATTTTACCATAGTAAAATCACTTTCACTATATTAAATAATTTAATAAACAACTTTTATTAAGTTATTTCTGATTAAAATTAAAAAACCTCATGAGAATAATTAAATAAACCATTATGTATTTAATTTTCTTTAGGAATAATTATTAAATCATTGTTTGATAATTATTCTTTTTCACATTTGACTAAATCACCTAGGAATAATTAAATAAATCAATATTTATTTCCTTAACTCCATTCTTAGAATACTTGTTAAATCACTATTTAATAATTATTTCATTTTCACACCTTTATTAATATTCGTGAAATAATTAATAAATCATTTTATTTGTTAATTATTTCTAAATAAATATATTTGACCATTTTGAATGTATTTTTCCTCTCCACAAATATAATAAAGTATACTTAACGGTTGATCTAGATTTCAGTCAATAATATTTTATTATTCTCCATTTTTGAGATCACCCAATACTTTGTTATAAATAAGAGGGTTTTCTAAATCATTCTTCACCGTGATAATTATCATCATCACCATTATTGTCTCCATACTTTTGAGCTCCCACTAGAGGTCTACACATTGTTTGGGTTTTCAAATATTGAGAGAGGAAGATCTAATACTAAAGCGTCAAGGACATTAAATGACCCATCCCACGAAGGGGGATTTACGACCCTTTTGTAAATCTCCTTCACCAAGTGCTACTAATAAAGGATTTATTCATTTAAATGCATTTCCACGATTGGGTTATTACATCAGATCCATTTTGTTTTTTGTTCTTTTAGATCGCGTATATCTATTTTTTATGCAGGTTTTTCTCACATTATTATTACAGATTTGAAGTATAAATAGCCACAATTGTTGTTACGGTCACCAGTCACCTATGATTTAAGTGATATATTTTTGGTACACCTTCCAAGATATTTCATACTAAAAAATGGTGATTTCGCTAGGTTTTTAGTTACATTTTTCATCAAAAAATGGCGATTTCGCTAGTTTAACAATTCAGTTTCCTAGGTGATTGTGGCTTCAGCGATTTCAGGTTTTTCTGCAACTATTTTTATTCTCTCATTTTTATTTTTAGATTTTATTTCCGTTTTCTGTCAAATTTACAGATTCTGGTGCTTTTTGGGTTTTTCCGCATGTCACGGGTATCAGTCGAGTAGGAGATGACAACATCTGTGTTAGATCTGATGATCGAGAGTTTTGGGAGAAAAACACACTTTCAACCCCAGATCTGCGCTCTGAGCTACATAACACACTTTTTGTCCCAAAACCTATGTTTTACACCTATTTCAGGTCAATACTTACATTTTGAAAAAAATTTGAGAATTTTCCAGTTTTTTCCAGAATTCTGAGGGTGTTGTCTGTGTACTGGGAAGGGGTTTTTACCTCTATTTCAGTATCCCTTAGGCCTGTATACTCTTATTTTTTCTCTTTGAGGTAGAAAAAATCCCCCTAGGGTTTGTAGTAAACCTCCACCTTTTTAAGAAGAGATTGGTTGAGCGATGAGCTTCATGTTTCAGCATTTTTAGCCATTGGTTTTCAGGGTCTGATCCACTTTATTTCAGCCCTTTAGGATAGGTTATTTCACCATTTTAACTCCAATTTCAGTTTTATTTTTCCTTACCCATTAGGATCCCCTTGAGTGTCCTAGTTTTTTTAGCTTCTTGCCTATCCTTTGCAGCAAATTTCACTGCTGATTTTTCTTGTTTGTCTGCACCATTTCAGCATATTAGTGCCTTTATATCATAGTCCCTTTGACATTAGATCTTGTAGGCCTTTCGTGTGTTTTATAGTAGCTTGTTTGCCTCTCCTTATTTAGTTTTTTTAGATCCTTCTTCAGGTGGGGTTTTTACTTGATTGGTTGTTTATTTTACTATCATTTTACCTCATTATTTACAATATTTTAGCATTTTATTTTAGCAACATATGGAATCATCAAACATGTTCAATTAACTCATACACTAAACACACAATATCACACACATTTTCACGCCCTAAGCAAACGTGATCTTGGTTAACATGGCCAAGCCAAGACTTGAAACACATCACATTTAATAATCTAAAACATATAGATTAAGCCCACTTGGGCATCAAGGCCAAACAATCTTTGTAGTTAGGTGTAGGATCGGTGGGATAGGCTTCCAATAACACCCATCGATCATTTACATTGAGGCATAGAGGTTTAGTTTGTAGGGAGCTTAAAATCCTTCACCATCCCACGGTCCAAAGTCGAAGTGCGTCAGAAACCCGATTTAGAGGGGGTTAGGATAGGTCATCATGCGAGCAGTTCTCCTTGCGGATACCCAACCTGTGGTAGGGAATTATGTGCAATGACTGAACACCAAGAAGCTCAAGACTTGACCACCCCATGGGACAAAGGTAACCATAGTGACCAATTTTAGGAAAACACCTTATAGGACTGATTTTTGGAAGTAGTTAGTTCTCTACCCTACCTTTCTTTGGTTAGTTCTGCTTGTGGGGATGAGATTTTTTCAAGTATGAATTTCTTTGGAAGGCCATATAAAACAGTAGATTTAGGATTGTTTGGGGATTTATATCACCTATAGGCCAAAGGTCATTTTATTTGATAGAACGTGTTTTCTTGTATTAGAGTATTATCATTATATAGTTAGCTTACACTTGGCACCACTGCACTAGGTGTTTGCGTGTTTTTTATTACTCTTTTTCTCCTATCATCCATTTTTCCTTAGTGTCATCATTTTCTTAACATCATTGCGCCCCCTAGGCGTTTGTTGCAAAGAATTCGAGGCCTTCACCCTCAGTTCCCGTTAGGACATATTACCCCTCCTTGTCGAGTTAGAGTTCATCCTCCCAGTTCTTCGTCGAGTCCTTCTGACTTTGATTCTATTGATTCATCGAGTTCTTCCTTTGATTCTGTGTCTTCTCAACCTCATATCTCCACCGTGTCAGGCACCAACGCAGGTGCGAGAAACCAAGATGGTAACTCACGTGCTAACCCGGGTAATCCAACCAATGGAACCTCTACCGGTATGGTCACTCCTACTCCATTGCTACCCTTCATGGTTGGTCTAAATCTCCTAGAATTTTTACCAGCTAAACAACAACCCTCTTCTCCATAAGCCCAATTTTCTAGTTATTCCTACCAAACTTCCTTCCGACATACCTAAGTTTAAAGGAAATCCTGGAGAATATCACACAAATCATGTTCTCTCATTTCAAATGTGGTGTTCCTCTAATTCCATCACTAAAGACTCCATCCGTATTCGTTTATTCTAGTGCATGCTTACTGTAGTTGTTTCTAAGTGGTATGTAGATCATCCCATCGCCACTCATTCCACTTTTGCAGCTCTTTCAAAAAAAAATCTATCTTATTTCTAGTTACCCCTCTATTATGACATTGGCACCAAACTCTTGACTTATTTCCATCAAACTTCTGCCACTCGCATATCTTACCATGTCCAAGAATGGCGCAAAAGGAGGAGCATGTGTAGGGCGCCTGAATTAAAAGACCATGTTTACATGGATTCATTCCTTAGATCCATTTTGGCTCCCATAGGTAAAGATGTTGTGTAACACTTCCCTCGGTCAGAAGAATATGCACTCCAAGTAGCTTTGAAATATGACTTGATATATTCTCAATTAGGTTATGTTTATACCGTTCTCCCTGATCTTCCTTGGCCCGGTGGTACCAATGCACCGGGGGCATCTCATGTTGCCAATGGTATCGTTGGATCCATTTCACACCCTCACCCGCAACCATATGCCCCACCTTAGATGAGTTATGGTCAACCCCAATGAGGGACCAGTACCTCTTACAATTATCCCCCTCCTCAAGGAAACCCTTATCCATCTCAAAGCATGTCATATGGATATTCCCAATTACATCAAAAGATGTCAAGGCCAGTTATTTCTCAACCTATTTATCCCAATGTTACCCCTCCTCCATATTTTCCATATGAACTACCTCGCGCTCCAGCCCCTCTGGCACTAGTGCCCCAACCTCCCATGCCTCCTCAACCTAGACCATAATACTCACCTCCTCCTCAAGGTCAAGTGTATGCTCAACAGAGAGCGACCAATCCCCCAAACACCAAGAAGAATAAAAAGGGGAAAGGTAACTAGAACCAGAAATCTCAAGGTAATGAGGGTAACCAAGGTCCACCATCTAATGCACCTTAGATAAATCAGCCTAATTCTGCAACCCAACAATAGGGCGGACAACCCAAGAAGAACAAGGCCCTTCACATGAATAATCCTTGTGCATGTTGCGTCATATATGGCCATGATACTCATTATTGTCCCATTTTACCTCAGATGCATCAAGTATGGGAAGCTGAAGCAACTTCTCCTAGAGGATAACAGCTCATGGATTCGCTTCCTCTGACTCGTGCTTCATCTCAACTGGCTCTTCTTTCCAATCCTTTCCCCCAGTAAGGATATCTATTGCCCAACCTACACAAGGTCAGGCACATCCCCAACCCTAACAATCTGGTCACCATGATTATAATATTCTCACGATGAATTATGATGAGATCAACACCGAACAAGTCAACCTTCAGACTCGATCATGATATTATGACAAGCAACCTGCTAAGTCTATAACTGAGTCCCAACCTCAAGTTTCTACCGAGCCTCCTTCATCGTCAAATGGTACCTTACAGATCCCTCAGCCTAAGGCAGATGTTATTACCAATATCCCCAAATTTCCATTACATCGAAATGCTACTTCATCTAAAGACGCCTACACCTATAGCATAGTAGATGACTTGGCATAGTCTCCTACCACCATGTCAACGTTGGAAGTCCTCCAGACATGCCCATCCTAACGAAAATATCTACTATCTGCTTTGGGTGTTGTGGATCCTTGTAATGGTCGCATGATTATCTTTGACGTTGATTAATCAGAACATCCCCCCCTTCCTTCATCTGTTGCATTTAAAATACCAGTCTCCATAAGAAACTCCATTGTTCTTTGGTGTATCATAGATGAAGGCACCTCCACCTGTGTGATGGTTGCTAGTGTTTGGAAGTGACTTGGTTCACCTAACTTGTCCCCATCCACTATCACTCTCCATGCATGGGATGGTCATCCATCACATCCTCTTGGCTTATATCGCAACTGTATTATCACTGTTTCGGCAAGATTGTCTCTATCGACATTGAAGTCATTGATGCCCCATTGGATTATAACATCCTTCTAGTCCGTAGTTACACCTATGTCATGCCAGTTGTCACATATGTAGTTTTCCATAAGATGTGATTTCCACAGAACGGAAATATCGTCACCATCGATCAATTGACATACTATGATGCTAAGGCTCGGACTTCACCCTAATCCAATATCTCATCGATGATTGGAAATATGATTGCCTCTTCCCTCACAAATTTCTCACCTAGAGTCTATAAATATTTCACATTACTTGGTGCTTACTATGTTCCACCACCTACCCCTTATGAGCCTAGCCTGTCTAGTGTTTGCATGTTGCAAGCATCACGGGATGCTCACAAGAGGTCTGGTACGCCCATCCAACAGCCAGCGCCTATGCAACCTGTTGTTCCCCACTCAACCTAGAATACAAGTATAATTCATCAAGGATCAATTCCTTTCGTTGGTGTATCTCCTAGTCCATTCCAACCAAGAATCATTCCTCCAGGTATTAACCATCTAGGAAAAATTCCTACATGCCATTATCATTCTAGTCAGATACCTTTCTTATTCCCCCCACCTGGAATTTTTTATTAATCCGGATTTATACAGGAACGCAACAGAATAAACATATAACCATAAATACAGAGATGCAGCGGAAATAACACTTCATTTCATTAATATCAAAGAACGGAAATTTGCTTACAGACAGAATGGAAATAAAACTAGCTAGGGCGCTGGTAGCTATCTCTGAGAAGAGATGTGGCAGCTAAAGGCCTCTGAATTGAGTTACAATGAGGCTCGAGGGCCTATTTATTATTTAGAAGCAATGGGAAATCCTAAACAGCCAAAACCCTAACCCTAGGAGATGAAGCGCCAAAACTATGGGCCCCGTTTGGGTAAATTGGTGTTTCAACTTCCCAGGGGCGTAACTTTGGCATACGATCTTCGTTTGACGCGTACCATACCTTGTTAGAAAGATCTATCCGAGGACTACAAATTTGGAATGAGCAACATCGGTCCATGGACCCATGTTGCTCTCCGTTTTCCCAAAAAACGTCGTTTAGGGCCTCAAAACGGCTCCGGAAGTTTAGGACCCGAAAAACTGCTAAAAATAGTAAACTGTGCCGAAACTGAAAAAATGAAAGAGACAATGGTGGAGCCCCAAGTGGAATAGGTAGGTGACCACCAATATCCACCTGGATCATTCCTCCCCCCTTAGGAAGCAATGGTCCCCATTGCGTTAAGTTCCTCCATGAGATGAGGAAATTTCCGCTGAACTTGGTCCCTGGTGAACCACTTTCCTTGGTGCAGGAGTTGGCCAGCTTTGACAACCCGATACAGTTGGATCTGCTGTTGACGAGTGTTCTTGATTTGCATGTCCATGATACAATCTGTGGTGGCCTGTTCCATGCAGTCTGGGTTTAACTCTGTTGGTGTGAGTTGTTCTACAATGTCTGAGGTGTCTAGTAGAGGTGGAAGTAAGGACGAAGGCGATCCACATTGAAGACTGGGTGCATACCAAGGAAGGGTGGAAGACTGAGCTCGAAGGAATTGTTCCCTATATCCTTGGTGATGGTGTACGGCCCGTACGTATTGGGTGAAGCTTGCGGTGGGGTCCAGTTGAGGCGCCGCTTTCGCAAATGTAGCCATACTTTGTCGCCTGCACTGAAGTTGTGTGGTACCCAAGCAGCCGATCATGGCGTCGTTTGTACTTGGAATTGGCCTGGCCCAATATATCATGAACCTCGTTAGCGATGCTTAATGCACTGATGAAGCCACTTGCTTTGTCAACTTCGCACGGCATGAGCCGAATCGGCCCCTCGAGCGTAAATGGCATGGCTACGTCACGGCCATAGCGGCTGAATCCCAAGCCCACTCCGAAAGGGGCTATGGCCGATTGAACGTGGAGAGCCCGATTATAACTATGCTGTACATAGGGGAGGCTCTCATCCCATGTGCGTGGATGCTTTGAATTGTACATGCGCAGAATGTGTACAATCATTCTGTTGACAACCTCTGTCTGGCCATCTGTTTGGGGATGGAAAGCTGTGGACTTGGTGAGCTTGGTATCCAACATCGACCAGAGGCTGGACCAAAATGTGCCGAGGAACCTGCTATCCCGATCTGATATGATAGACTGTGGGATCCCAAAGTGCACCCACACTCGTTCAAAGAAGAGTTTAGCAGTGGCTTCTGCTGTGATATTCTTCTTGCAGGCCGCCATAATGGCCATCTTCGAGAATCCGTCGACGACCACAAAAACACAGTCATTTCCCTGCTTAGTAGAAGGCAGGCCCGACATGTAATCCATGGAGATGGATTCCCAAGGTCGACTAGGGGTAGGTAGAGGAGTATATAGGCCTTGCTTCTTGATGGTCGGTTTGGCAATGGCACAAGCAGTGCAGGATCTAATGTGCTTCTCGACATCCTTTCGAAGGTTTGGCCAATAGAAATAATTCTGTAGGATTGCTACTATTTTCTCGACCCCGAAATGCCCAGCGACTCGACTGTAGTGTGCTTCCCATATCATCTTGGCACGCTCGCTTGAAGGAACACAAAGGTGTCCCATGTGACATAAAAGTGCATCTTGGAGGTGAAAATTTGGAACTTGCGTCCCCCCCAAGAGTGCCTTGTAAGTGTGGCCGAATTCTGGGTCACTCTCATAGAGAAGCGGCCAATCAGAAGTCTCGTGCCCACAAGAGTTGAGCACGGTGGTGAGCGCCACGATCGGTGGTCGGCTGAGGCAGTCTGCAACATTATTGGTGTTACCCTTCTTGTACTTGATGTTCAAATGAAACTGTTGCAGATATGTGGACCACTTCTGATGGCGATCATTCTGCAACTTCCCTTGTGTCTGTATGAACTGCAGGGGCCGGTGGTCTGTGTGGATGATTGTTTCCTTCCCCAAAATGTAATGCTTCCATTGTCGACAAGTTTGCACAATGGAATACATTTCTTTGTCATAAGTGGGATACTTGCGAACTGTGTCAGACAATGTCTCACTGTGATATGCCACTGGATGTCCCTGTTGAGTAAGAACTGCCCCAATAGCATAGTCAGAGGCATCTGTCTCGATCTCAAATGGTTGCTGCAAGTCTGGTAAGGTGAGCACTGGGGCAGAATAGAGGCGATTTTTCAATTCTTTGAACGCCTTCTGTTGAGGTTCCGACCAAAAGAATTTTGCTCTCGCTCCTCCTTTGGTGACTTGACTCAAGGGCCAAGTGATATGAGAGAATCCCAACACGAATCTACGGTAGAAATTAGCAAGACCCGGAAAGCTGCGAAGCTCTGTTATAGTAGTCGGGGCTGGCCAATCCCGAATGACTTGGATCTTGGCTGGATCCACATGCACCCCCCTTTCATCAATAATGTATCCCAGATATTGAACCTGGGTCATGCCAAACGTGCACTTCTCCAAATTAGCACACAACTTGTGTTGCCGCAGTGTTTGGAGGACTTGTCGGATGTGATGAAGGTGCTCTTCCCAAGTCTTGCTGAAGATCAGAATGTCATCCAAGTACACCACTACGAATGAGTTGGTGAATGGCCGCAAGATGTCGCCCATCATCCTCATGAAGGTTGCAGGAGCATTCGTCAACCCGAAAGGCATGACCAGCCATTCAAAAAGGCCTTCCTTAGCTTTGAAGGCAGTCTTCCACACATCAGAGGGTTCAATTGGTACCTGGTGATACCCAGACTTCAGGTCGATCTTACTGAAATATTTTGCACCTTGGAGTTGGTCCAAAAGGTCATCAATCCATGGGATTGGGTACCTATTCCGGACAGTGATCTTGTTCAGCGCCCGATAGTCAATACAGAGTCTCCACGTCCCATCCTTCTTCTGTACCAACACGATCGGGCTCCCACAGGGTGATGAACTTGGTCTGAAGTGACCTTTCTGCAACAGCTCCTGAATCTGCCTCTTGATTTCATCATTCTCCGGAACAGAGCGCCGATAGATCAGTCCATTAGGTAGCGGCGCACCGGGGGTCAGATCAATCGGGTGCTTGACCTGACAGTGCAGAGGAACCCCTGTGGGTGAGGTGAATATGTCCTCGTACTCCTCCACAACCTTATCCATTTGTTGTTTTTGTGCAGAGGAGCCCTGTCTGGAGGTCGTGGCCACAGTCTTCTTCTTGCCCTGGGGGCGGATCATCAGGAAAACGAATTTCCTGGTTTGGGAAATGAGCTTACTGCATTGTTTTGCAGTAACCAAAGAGATAGCAGCAGGAGGTGGTACCTCTGGTATCCTGTAAAACTTATTTCCCAAAGTAACAATAACAGCACGAGGTCGAGACTCATACACAGCATGACACTTCCACAAGTATGGTTGTCCTAATAATACATCAGAAACATCAATAGGAGCAATGTCACATAATACCTCATCCGTGAAGGGCTTGATGCTATAGGGAAGGCGACACTACAGGCTGACGCGGAGATCTCGTCCTTGGTGAAGCCACCCAGTGGTGTATGGATGTGGGTGAGTTGTGGTCGACAAGCCCAACCGCTTCACGGCGTCTGCTAAAATGAGGTTCTTTTGGCTCCCATTGTCGACAATGAACTGTACCGCGGAGCCCTTTACCCACATCTGGGAGTGGAAGAGACGTTCCTCCTCCTCTGGATCTTCCGGTTCCTCCTTTTGGATCTTTGCAGTGGCAACAGTGGCGTTGGGCTCCGCATCAATAATCTGTTTCCCTTTTTCATTCGCCTTTTCAGGTTCTGATTCGGAGTCCGAGCATGCATCTGACTCAGAAGCCCTCATCTCGGCCACTAGCGACTGCTTGGCCCGACACTCACTTGTGTTGTGAGTGGAGCTCTTATGGAACTCACACCACTTTCCCATGTCCTTCTTTGGCTTTGCGGTGTTGTTCTTTTCTTGTGGCTTCGATGAGTATGTTGCTCTCCGTTTTCCCAAAAAACGTCGTTTAGGGCCTCAAAACGGCTCCGGAAGTTCAGGACCCGAAAAATTGCTAAAAATAGTAAACTGTGCCGAAACTGAAAAACTGAAAGAGACAATGGTGGAGCCCCAAGTGGAATAGGTGGGTGACCACCAATATCCACCTGGATCATTTATGTCCTTTTCATGGCTATGTTGAGTTTATGCAACATCACCTTGGGGATCTCAGTCTAGTACATTGACCCCCCCCCAAACACTCCCCCTGACCAACTTTAACCTTACACATATTTGACCTTGATACAACTTGTTGTTCCTTCCCCTTCCTTTGCTTCAATTCCACAGAAACATCAGCAAACATATACTCTTGTTGTGAAAGCATTTGGTGAGGGGGGGAAAACCTAGAAAAAGGGAACCAAAGACAAGGCACCCCAAAAAACTCCAGCTCCTCCTAAGCCTCTAAAGCCTACCCGTATGTGTGCTTTGTGTGATGTTTTTGGGCATGCCACCAATAATTTTCTTGAACTCCCTCATATCAAAGATGTGGTCGTTGATACCTTTCCTGACTCCAACATCCCGGAGGTCCATGTCACCTTACCAAAGTCAGCCAAGAAGAACATATCATTACGCATGAATCACCCTTGTGCTTTGTGTGATAATTTTGACCACTATTCTCACCATTGTCCTCATATCGAAGATTTTTGCGATACCCATCAGGATCTTCATGAAATAGAGGTTGCTCATAGTGAATCCACCTCTTCTCTACCTGCGGATTCTAGTCCCATTATCGCGCCAAAACATAAGGTCCCTCAACCAACCATTGTGATCCCTCCTCCTTATGTCGAGATGACGGATAGAACTACTCATATTATCTACATGTCTCCATACATGGGATCGTTGTATTTATACTCTCTTGGAGCTTCCTATTGTGATTTGGTCAAACCTTCTTCATCGGATACCCCGGTCTCAACATCAGTAGATATTCCATCTACTAGTCATTTGTCCCCTCCTGTTTTCGATGCGCATGTGGACCTTGTCTCTCATGACGATGCTTCAAGTATTTCCTCCACATCATGTGGTCTCTCCTCCTCCTGTTCGACTATCTTTAACTCAGATGAAGACATCATGGACCCTATATTAGGTGGGAAAACCTAACTATGGTTTTATGCATGGGTTTGCACATGGTTTTGGGCATGATGGTTTTCTACCCATTATATTTTGTAGACCCACTCAAGGGAACTACAATTATGTTCTAATCTGGGGATAATGGATTGTGGTTTATGAATGATTTAGAAACTATATACATGTGTTGTAACATTGAAAGGAATACAATGAAAAATCAAGTTGGTAGTCTTGATTTTGGGATCCAAGGGAAAATATCTGTGTATATTTGTTTTGTGTTGTATGCTCTCATTATTGTTTATTTTATGTTTTAAGAGTTCGTTTGTAGATAATTTATGTACAGGGTTAAAACCTACATTTGGTATCAGAGTTGTTTCGGCTTCAATGGGATGCCTTTATTGCTAAGGGGTTTTGCTTGGGCCTGTGGTAGACTCTGTTTAGTGGGAGATTTACGAGATCGATTCTTGTGGTGATGGAGAATAGTGGAAAGATAGAGATTGAGAAATTTAATGGTCTGATTTTTGAGTTTTGGAAGCTCAAGATGGAGGATCTGATGGTGGATAAAGATCAGTGGATTGTGGTAGATCCGGGTACTAAACCAACAACAATGTCAGATGAATATTGGGCGAAGTTGGCTTGGAATGCAAAGAGCACAATACGGTTGTGTATCTCAGATTTGGTATTGTTTAATGTATATGGGGAATCTATGGTGAAGGCTTTGTGGGACAAGTTAGGGACTTTGTACCATTCGAAGTCTCTGGTGAATAAATTGTTCCTGCGGAAACATTGTATAACCTGAGGATGAAGGATGGAGACTCTGTGATAGAGCATTTGAACGCCTTCAATAATGTGGTAAGTCAATTTTTTCAGTTGATATTAAAATCTTATATGAAGATAAGTGCATCAGTTTTTTGTGTTCTCTACCAGATTCGTGGGACAGTCTGGTTGTTGCAATAGGTAGCAATACAACTACCTTGAATTTTGATGAAATTGTCTCAGCCCTGTTGTCAGAGGAAATGAGATGGAAAAATATGGAGGACCATAATAGAGATGCCTTTTCTGTATGAGGACAATCCCATAATAGAAACAAAAATAAGTTCTTGAGTAGGATATCTAAATCTTCAAGAAAGCATGTAAAGGTGTGCTGGAAATGTGGAAAGAAAGGGAACTTCAAAAACAATTATAGATCTAAATCTCCTGAGAAAGGAAATGGATTTAATGATGCCCCTTCTACAAAGGTGAAAACCACCTCAGATGAAGGTGGGGATGTTTATTTGGCTTCTTCTTCAATTACACATGTAGATCACGAGGCATGGTTTATGTGAGTATGAGAAGTATGATGGTGGTGATGTCTTATTAGGGGATGATAGGAAGGCCAGAATTGTTGGACACGGAAAATTCAAGCTTAAGTTGCAAGGTGGAAGGATTACAACAGTTCCTGGTGTTGTGCATATTCCTACATTGGCCAAAAATCTGATTTCTGTAAGAAAGATGGATGATAAAAGTGTAAAAACAATGTTCGATAAAGATACCTGAAAGATGGTTCGGGGAGAACTGGTATTGATGTGGGGAGTTTGGATTGGAACTCTATACAACCTTTTGGGTAGCAATGTTGTTGATGGGTGCAACAGTTCTGTGGTTCGTGAAAGTGGAGTAGAAATCCTAGCGGTCTCTAAATAAATACCATGTTATGGCATCAAAGGCTTCGACATATTGAAGAGAAGGGCCTTCAGATACTACATGGTAATGGTATGGTAGTGATATAGGCCCGTCGGCTACTGGATTTACCTGTGATATTTTACTTCTACGATGTGACTAGAATTGCACTGGAAAGAGCATTAAAATAACACATATGCATGATTTAAGCAATACCAAACAAGACAACAATCAGCAACATAAGAACACGAGGTGTTGATAACAGAGTTCACCCAATGTGGGCTACATCTCCGGGCCCAGTGTCAAGATGAGGCAGGCAGCTTCATATAGTGCTGGAAATGGTGATGATGTACATGGACTAGGTTTTCTGTCATATCAGGATATATGCCCTCAACATGAGTGGCTTGTCTCTCCACGAGACGTTCCACTACATGAACTCTCACTCATAATAAGCCTCCTATGTGCATGACATAATCTCACACAAGGTGACAATGAGGATCCCTTCATCAAGGTTAGATAGGGATCTCAATCAAACATACATCTCACATAAAGTATAAACATAGATCCCACAACATACATCAAGCAGGGATCTAAACAACATATTACATCTCACAGATAAAATAAGCACATTACATCAATACTGCATATACCTCAACCCCTAAAGTTGGCTGAAGAAGTGGATGATCAACTGTTGAATCTGGCCGCACCATCGAATTCGTGGAAATGAGAGGCATAAAATCGATTGTACACACTTGGGAATTTGACACCGTCACTCTAATATAGAAATTACCAAAAATGGGAAGCTCTGCTACTGAAACGGACATCTCCATTTGGTTCCTGTCACCGAGAGGTGTAAAATTGACATAAAAATTTTCAAAAACTGACTCCGGCAAGTTCGAGACCTCAAGGTATCTTTTTTATTCCCCTCAAGGTTCCCTGGGCAAGGTTCCACCCCTCTGGCCGCTCATGGTTCTGCCCCTGGAATAAAAATTATTAATCTGGAAATTCGCATCGGTCCTCCACTTGTGCTCCTATGTTTGGTCCCCTGGCTCCCCCTTGCTCTGCGAAATGAGGTGTTTAAATAATGTTTGGGTGGCAGAGCCACCAAGGTTCCTCGTGGCTTAATGGTGGAAAATTTGATTGGTTGGGTGGAGATCTGAGTTTGAATCCCACCACAACCCGAGATAGTGTTTGGACATGTATTAATAGGTCGTTGCGTTAAGTTTTTGGTTGGTGTGTTATTTGTTTTAGTGTGGAGCTGCTGCGTCAGCGGGGCCAGTCCACCTGTTGTGGGTTCAAATCCCACCGACTTCGGCCTCATATATATACATAGAGTGTGGGTGGTGGTGTGGTTCGGGTCCACCGGAGGTGGCCCACCCACCCACGTGATTTGTTTGAGATTTCCATGGGGCTCGACGTGGGTCATGGCCTACCAAACCAAAACATATTTTAATATATTATGATGCGGATCCATGCGCAGGTGGCGGGGGTTGTGGCCTATCGAACCAAAACATATCTTAATATATTATGATGCGGATCCATGCAGGGGTGGTGGGGATGGTAGCCTGACGCCCCTATAGTTATATTTTTTTCATTTAAAAAAAAAATGTTTGTTTTTGAATTTAACGAAAATAAGGGTCATTGGGCGTTTTATCTATGCCACAATTTTTACCGCTTCTCAGTTGCTGGTTCCCTGTTAGTTGATGGTGAAATTATAGGACACTTAAACCTAGCCCACTACCCAACTTTGACCGCAACTTTGAATTTTTGTAGCTTCTCCATACGGGCTCGGATTGGAGATCCGTTCGCACCATTAGAATCAGGGTGACGAACACTTCAATCTTAACCTAGTTTGAGATCAATCCAACCGCTTTGAATTTTGACCATTTATGAGCCCTCTTAGTCTCCTGAGCGTGTCTGGAGCCACCTGGATAAATCGTCCCCACTGAGGAGCTTTTGGTCCACCAAAAGCATGATCTTAATCTATAACTTATGTGTACCTTTTCTGCACCACAAGTGCCCTGAAAGGTCACCTTTCATTCTCCTTCACCTTTGTTCTTCGGAGCCATAAGCGATGAGCTAACACCTACATCCTCTACAAGCCTGTAGTACAATATTCTTAAAAATTACATGACCAACTATGACCCAAGCATCCCATACTTGCCATGAGTTTATAACTCATACTCTATGGTCAATTTTACAGCAAAATGGAATCAATACCCCAGCTATTAATACAAGGCCAAAACATCATTGTTGCTTCACAAGTGATGGAAAACACATCATCACTTTTACATTTTAAATTGCAACACGTGATTTACAAAATAAGGCCATCACACACTACCACACTTAGAAAAACCATCTCCCACTTATCAGAGTGAATGGGTCATCTCTTTGTGGCACATTTGTTTGTCAAACAATTGTTTCAACTGGTTCCTGCATTAACGCTTTGTCCTTAAGGCATTGCTTTGGATGGAGCCTCCAACATGTGGCTCTTTGATGACCACTTTTGTCGTAATGAATACATTGAGTCTTCTTCCTCCAAACCTGCTTTACCTTCTTCCTTCCCTGCTGTGGAGAAGGGCTTTCACACCTCATCCTCTTTCATGCTGCCATTCTTTTCCAGCACTTAGAAAATACATGGTTATGTAGTCCACAAAAACTACATGTTTTTCGATGCCATGATTTATGTCCATTGTTAGCGAAATTATTGTAATAAAAATGATCCACTAGAATACTGAGACTTGTTATACCTTTCTTGTTGGTCTCTGGTGCAATCATGGTGAAAAGAGCTTGCCTCATCTCTTTCTCTGCAATGTGTGTTGTCATAAGATGACGATGAAGTGTTCCCATAATTCTCTTTCCCCAATGGTTTGAACCATGTATTGGAAGCTTCTAACACCTTCGAGAATTGTCCTTCAGTGTATCCCAAACCTGTGAATTGAGGTCTCTGCACAACCTCCAATGGCTGAGTTATGCCTTGGCCATTAACACCAAGTCCTCCTCCTTTATACCCCATTTTGGTAAGGAGTCTCATGTTAGTTCCTGTAATGGGTATCTCCACATTTCCAACAAAAATAATAGCATGTGAAGATGAAACTAAAGATTAATCAACATTGTTTACCTCAACATTTTTTTCAGACACGGGTGATGATGGCTTCTTTAAGCCTTCGTTGCGCTTCAACTTCTTCAAGGCCTCTTCTGCGGCTCGCAACTGAAGCTACAATCTCTGCTTCTCTTCTTTCTCTTCTCGTAGTAGACTCCTTAATTCAACATTATCTTTCCGAAGACTCTGGTTGATCTCCTCATTCGAATGATGAGAAGATGATGAAGGTGTCAAAGAAGATGCATAAGCATTGGAAGATGTGGATGAAGCATCGTTCTCTGATCTTTCTTTCTCCTCTTCTGCTATTCTCTTCTCATAAGTTTCATACATTATGTCCACCAATTTGGACATCCTGATCATGGCCTCGTACATGTCTTTGTCATCCTCCATTGCTACATGTTAAATCATTGTTCACGCTCACAATTTACATCAGGGAGAAGATTGCTCTGATACCACGTCAGCTACTAGATTTACCCATGATCTTTTACTTTTGCGATGTGGTTATAATTGCACTGGAAATAGCAATAAAAGAACACATATGCATGCTTTAAGCAAGAGGAAACAAGACAACAATCAGCAACATAAGAAAACGAGACATTGATAACGAAGTTCACCCAGTGTGGGCTACATCTCCGTGCCCGGTGTCAAGATGAGATAGCCCGCTTCATATAGTGTTGGAAATGGTGATGATGTACATGGACTAGGTTTTTTGTCATACGAGGATATATGCCCTCAACATGAGTGGCTTGTCTCTCCACGAGACATTCTGCTACAGGAACTCTCACTCATAATAAGCCTCCTATCAACATGACATAATCTCACACAAGGTGACGATGAGGATACCTTCGTCAAGATTATATAGGGATCTCAATCAAACATACATCTCACATGAAGTAGAAACATAGATCCCGTAACATACATCAAGCAGGGAACTAAACAACATATTACATCTCACAGATAAAAGAAGCACATGACATCAATATTGAATATACCTTAACCCCTGAAGTTGGTTGAAGAAGTGGATGCTCAACTATTGAATCTGGTTGCACCATCAAATTCGTGGTGTTGAGAGGCATAAAATCAAATGTCCACACTTGGGAATCTGACACCGTCACTCCAATATGGAAAATGTCTGAAAAATGGGAATTTATGATGCTAAAACATACATTGACATTGGGTTCCTGTCGCTGAGAGGTGTAAAATCGACATAAAATTTGTCAAAAACTGACTCCGGCAAGTTCGGGACCTCAAGGAATCTTTTTGATTCCCCGCAAGATTCCCTGGGCAAGGATCCGCCCCTTTGGGCACTCATGGTTCCACCCCTGCAATAAAAATTATTAATCTAAAAATGTGTGCCGGTCCTTCGCTTGCACTCCTTTGTTTGGTTCACTGGCTCCCCCTTGCTTTGCGAAATGAGGTGTTTAAATAATGTTATTTGGCGGAGTCACCAAGGTCAAGCCCTATGGCTCAACGGTGGCAGAGTTGATTGGTTGGGCGGAGATCCAAGTTCGAGTCCCACCGCAACCTAAAATAGTGTTTGGGCATGTATTAATAGGTGGACGTGTTAAGTTTTTGGTTGGCGTGTTATTTGTTTTGGTGTGCAGTGGTCGCGTGGGAGGGGCAGGTCCACCGGCCATGGGTTCAACTCCCACTGGCTTCAGCCTCATATATATACATAGAGTGTGGGTGATGGCATGGGTCGGGTCCACCGGAGGTGGCCCACCCACCCTCTTGATTTGTTTGAGATTTTCATGTGGTTCGGCATAGGTTATGACCTGCTGAACCAAAACATATTTTAATATATAATGATGCGGATCCATGCGGGGGCGGCAGCCTGCCACCCCTATATTTTATTTTTTTTCATTTTTTAAACAAAATGTTTGTTTTTTAATTTAATGAAAATAAGGGTCATTGGGCATTTTAACTAGGCCACAATTTTTCCTGCTTCTCGGTTGCTGGGTTCCCCGTCAGTTGACGGTGAAATTGTAGGACACTAAAACCTGGCTCACTGCCCAACTTTGACCGCAACTTTGACTTGCTCTAACTTCTCCATACAGGCTCGGATTGGAGATCCATTCACACCGCTATAATCATGGCGACGAGCACTTCAATCTAAACCTGGTTTGAGAGCAATCCGACCACTTTTAATTTTGACCATTTTTTAGCCCTCTTGGTCTCCTGAGGGTGTTTGGAGCCACCTGGATTAGGTAGAAGGTATGTCTAATTTCTCTCTGAATTTTGATTTCTATGAACATTTTGTATATGGAAGCAGAATCAAGTGAGTTTCCCTTATGGTGTTAAGAGGGCGAACAAGATATTAGAGCTTGTGCACAGTGATGTGTTTGGCCCTGTGTTGATTTCATCACTGGGTAAGCCTGTGTACTATGTTTCATTTATATATGACTTCTTGAGGAATACATGGATATTTTTCCTTAGGAAGAAATCTGAATTTTTTCACAGGTTTAAAGAATTTAAGGCTTTGGTGGAAAACCAGACATAGAAGAAGATAAAGGTGCTAAGGGAAGATAATGGTGGAGAGTTCTGCAAGAAGGAATTTTAAGAGTTTTGTAAGAAGTGTGGTATAGCACGTCAAAAGACTACTCCGTACACACCTCAGCAAAACAGAGTTGCAGAAAGAATGAATAGGACGTTGATGGAAAAGGTAAGAAGCATGCTTAGTGGTATCAGGTTAGGATAGGAATTCAGGGCAGGGGCAGTGGAGATTGTAAGCTACCTGGTTAACAGATCACCTTCATCACTTTTGGAGGATAAGACTCCACATTAAGTATGGATTGATAAGAAACCCTCTCTTTCACATCTAAGGGTATTTAGCAGTGATGCATATGTACATGTTCCAAAGGAGAAAAGAACCAAGTTGAATAGTAAATCTGAAAGGTGAATCTTTATTAGGTATAAGGATGGTTTAAAAGGTTATAAGCTTTGGAACCCAAAAACAAAGAAGGTTGTGTACAACCAAGATGTGGTGCTCCGAGAGGTGAAATATTTTTTTAAACATGAAGTACTACCAAAGGAACCTGAGAAGGTAGATTTTGAGCTAAAGGAGGAATAATCAGACTCTACAACGGAACAAAATTCAGAAGAGGAAGAGCCACAAACTCCAATTGTGAGAAGATCAGTTCGAGGAAGAAGGCAGCTAGAAAGGTATAGTCCATCTACTTTCTATTCAAATTTTTCTTTATCTATCACTGATGATGATCCCAGAACTATCTGGGAGGCAGTGGATTCAGAGGATGGAAAACTCTGGAAGGAGGCCATGGTTGATGAAATGGCATCCTTGCACAAAAATGAGGCATGGGATCCGGTGGAGTTGTCAGCTTGAAGGAAACCCATTGGAAGCAAATGGGTGTTTAAGAAGAAGACAAGTGCAGAAGGAAAGGTGGAGAAATACAAAGCTCAGTTCATGGCAAAAGGTTATTCCCAAGTGCCAAGATTTGATTTTGGTGATATTTTTTCTCTTGTTTCCAAGGTAACTTATATTGGATTACTTTTATCTATTGTTGTTGCATTTGATTTTGAGGTAGGATAGATGCATGTAAAGACAACATTTCTTCATGGGGATTTGGAAGAGGAGATCTACATGAAGCAACTTGAAGGCTTTGTGGTGAAAGGTAAGAAAGAACTAGTATGCAGGTTAAAAATGTCTCTATATGGGTTAAAATAGTCACCAAGGATGTGGTATCAGAAATTTGATACATATATACGAGGACTTGGCTTCACCAGAAGCAAAGAGGATCATTGTGTGTATTTTAAATTATTTGGCGACCTTGTTATTTATTTGGTCTTGTATGTGGACGATCTGTTGTTGGTTGGAAATGACAAAGAAATTATTCAGGATTTGAAGACCCATTTTTTCTCCAAATTTGACATGAAGAATCTTGGTGCTGCTAACTATATTTTGGGCATGGAAATTAAACGAGATCGAGAAAAGAGGAAGCTTTGGTTAAACCAGAGGAAGTATGTAGAGACAATATTGTAGAGGTTCAATATGCCAGATAGTAAATCGGTGAACGTTCCTATTCATGTAGGTGTAAAGTTATCTGTTGAACAGTGTCCCAAGGCACAAGAAGAAGAAGAGGACATGTCTCGTGTTGCATATGCAAGTGCAGTGGGTAGCCTGATGTATGCAATGGCATGTACTAGACCAGACATTTCACATGTAATGTGAGTATTGAGTAGGTTTATGTCAAAACCAGGGAAGGAGCATTGGACAACAGTTAAGTGGGTTTTCAGGTATTTGTGTGGCACTAGTGATTATGGTTTGTGCTTCCAGGGAAGACCAGGATTGAACATAGTTTTGGGTATTTGTTGCTTTGTTGATGCAAACTAGGCTAGTGATCTAGATCAAATAATATCTACAAGTGGGTATGTGTTTAGCCTATTTGGAGGCACAGTTAGTTGGATGAGTAAAAGACAGTCTATAGTGGCTCTTTCAACTACAGAGGTAGAATACATGGTAGCCACTCATGCAAGCAAGGAAGTAGTTTGGTTGTAGAGATTGTGTTCAAGTATGGGGTTGGTGAAGCGAGCTATAAGGATAGACTGTAATATCCAAAGTGCAATTTTCTTGGCTAAGAACCTTGATTATCATTCAAATACAAAGCACATTGATGTTCAGTATCACTTTGTGAGAGATATACTTGAGGACAAAAAGGTGTTGCTGGTAAAGGTGGACACTTTGAATAATGTTCCAGATGCATTGATGAAGTCTATGATCATTGAGAAGTTATATTAGTGTAGAGAAACAATGGGCATTGCAGGTTTGTACCAATGAATAAGCTCTTCTATGGCCCCCTGTGGAAAGAAAACAACAAGTGGGAGAATGTCAGGTGTGTGTTATATTCTTTCCACGACTAGCTCCAAGCGCAACCCCCCTTATCGGGGGGTTTGCAGGGGGCGGTGGCCCCCCTACACAGCGTTCGAGGCAGCACCCCCAAAAAAATGGACCTTATGTTAGGTGGACATACCTTCCCATGGTTTTGTGCATGGGTTTGCACATGGTTTTGGGCATGATGGTTTTCTGCCCATGGTATTTTATAGATCTGGTCAAGGGAACTACAATTATGTTCTAATCTGGGGATAATGGATTGGGGTTTATGTGTGCTTCGACATGCATATATATGTGTTGTAACATTGAAAGGAATATAATTAAAAATCAAGCTGGTAGTCCCGGTTTTTGGATCCAGGGGAAAATTTTTGTGTATATATGTTTTATGTTTTATGCTATCTCTATTGTTTATTTTTTGTTTTAAGAGTTCGTTTGTAGATAATTTTTGTATAGGGTTAAAAACTACAGCCCCTCTGAGACATTGTTGTTGTTCAACCATTGTGTTGTATAAGTGAGAATCAATTCATTATATCTGAAGCAACTCTTTGGTATAGCGACACCATGTATGTGAACCAAGAAATTCAGTCCATTTGATTCATATATGCAGTGCCAAATGAGATTGGTAATCCACCATTCCCTTTCTCTTACTGCATCATTTATACATTCTTCCCACAAGAATACATCTACAGCATAAACAAATGGCGAACCACATCATCAAAATGTGTTTAGATTCCATTATTCTAAATACATTTTGCACGTACATAGCATGTTGGGGGGCACGTATGCCCCTATATATACTCATCATCCTCTTTAGTATCTCGTGCCTATGAGACCAAATGCTTGAATCCATTATTTGAATACTTGGAACACAAAGGTACTCCACAAAATCCTCTAGTTAGGGGCATCATTCCCGCCTTTGCATACTATATCTTTCCCCTCCATCACATATGCTTGGGGGAAGTATCTCAATGGCACCCCTAGCCATCTCATCATTTGACAACATAAGTCTCAACCTATACCCCAATGATCTAGGTATGGTCAATTATTCTTCCATTCCTTGGATAGTTTGTCCTACTGACCTCTCCGGCGAGCCATATACACATCACATATCGTAGATGCTTGATACCATATATTCAAACATTCTACTCTATGTGTTGCCACATTTACCATCTGGTCCCCATATTTGACTTGGTGGGCAGGGATGACTCTTGACCATTTCTAGTAGTTCATTCCCTCATCCTTCTTTCTTTGATACTTCACTAGGAACTATCCTTCCAAGAAGCATTAAGGCCATTTTTAGACAAGTAAGGTCATCCACCTGAAACTCATAGATCTAGATTCCAATGGTTGGTTTTTCCGCTATGATTTCCACAATATTTAGGGCCTTCTCCTCCTCTCTAAATGCTCCAACAACTCATTGTGAAAATGAATTGGATTTGGAGGTAAGAAGCCCTTTTATAAGAAAAACCCCAGTGTTCTGTCACCCATTGCGACCAAACCGTAGCTCGCTTTGACGAACTATCAGTGTCATTGGAAAGATCTCGCCGAGTTTTATAATGCTTCTTCATTTTTTTTGGTAATTTGACACTTCACCCTGAAGCCATTTTTTCCACGAAGTTTCACTTTACTGCCAATTAATACCGAATTTCTTCACATGAGTCGTTTTTACTTTGGTACCACCTTTCCTTGGCACTTGTCAACTCGTGTGTTGATTTTCGTCATGAGTAACCATTATTTACTCATGTTTTTATGGTCCCCCTCGACCTATCCCATGTGGCAGCATCATCAAGTCCCCCTTGATCAGAGCATCCGAGATGAGTGGCCCTTGCATTCATGGAGTCTGTTCTAAGTCCCATTGAGTCCTCTTACAATATTCCCTCCATATTTGCATTGCATTCGTCCATTTTTTCTCCTTTTGGCCTCCATATACCCTGATCCGTCTCTGAAAATCCTTCATCTGAGTAATTGACCATCCCCTCCGAAATCGAGTCATTTGTTTCCAGGTCGACCATGCATGCTATGCTCTGACAAGGGCAGTCGTTAGTCCACCTCTCATATTACATTCCTCCATTATCATCCCTGGTGTCATTCCATCAGTCACTCTACTATGATCCCCCGTGCCTTTGTTGAGGATTCCTTATTGCCTCAATTCTGGTGGTAACACATTTATTCTAGAAGTATGGTCTAGAGGGTGTTGTACCTTGGTTTCATATTTCATCATTGTTCGATGCCTCAAATAAAGCAAAGGGAATCCTCACTGCCCTTTGACTTGGTTGTTTCTCACGTGCTCGACTCCAGCTCATTATCGAATAGTTAAGAATCATATGCTTGATGGTTCAGTGATCTAGCATATTGTACCAGTGATTCCCAGGTGTGTGTGAGATGTTCCAACCCTCATGAGGGGGTGGCCCTTCAAGTAGCCCCCAACATGATGGGATGTCCTCATATTATTACCCAACCTCAAATGCAATTTCGCAGATTTAATGGGTTAAGTTTCAGCCACTTGCAGCACCCACAACATGAATGTCTCCTTCAGATGATCAATTCATATCTTCAAAGCCCTTTCTTGTTTAGTGGGGCTTCTTTAGTTGTGATTCCCCCACCCCATTTTAGCTTGAGGAACATTACGTCTCATGTACTCATATGTTATTGTATCCAGTCCTAGCCTATGTTTTCCAGACGCATTATGCATATGGGATTCATTGTATTATGTTTTGTCCCATTGATGTCAGTGTATCATGTATCATGTACTCTGTAGCTCAATCCCACATTGTTGGGCTCACCATTATTCTTTGTACTCAGTTATCTCGGCGGGTATGGGTATGCCTCCCCCGCCTAATTTGAGATCATGTACTCCAAAATAAAAGGAGACATATATCAGTTTATTAGGTCTCGCTCCCTCCATTTTTGTCCTTCCTTGCATTGCTTCAGTTATATTTCTCTCTCTCTCTCTGACTCTCATTTGGTGTCTAGTGGAAGTGTAACTTACAACGTATTTCAGTCATATAATTTGCTTCTAACACTCGTATGTTGAGGGAAATTTTTTATCACCATCCACAACGCTACTGCAGACAAACAACAACCTCGCTCCTCTGCTAATGTTGTTACTCACCCTATTCACACTGCATTTAGTGCAACCTGAGTCTACCACTTCCTGTGACACAACATAGCCATCACTTCTTCCACTCATGGTCAGCCAGCGACAATTGTCGTTGATCCCGCACCTTCATCCACTTCGTTCTCTCACTATCGTACAACAATCTATAGGTTTCATTAACCAACCTCAACCAAGAGGTAAAAGAACGAATCATGCCAACCATGGATGAGTCACGACCTTACACAAAAAGAAAAAAAAATGGGATTATCGTAAAATTCGAACACACTAATAAATAAAATAATATGATTAACCAAATTTGAAGGAGCTCAAACATATTTATTCTATAAAGTAGAAATTCGTGAAGGTGACTATAAGTAGAAAGGAAGTGTTAACTTTAAGAGTGAAAGGGTACAAATTAAAGTGATTTTTAATTTTAGTAATAAGTTTGAAAGTAAAAAAAGGACTTGAAAATATATTAAATTATAAAATAAAAGGTTTTTAAAAGTGAGAATATTTCTGTAGAGGGTATTGAAATACAAAATTAAAGGGTAAAAATTCAAACAAGTGCCGAAGTTCCACATCAAGGTTTAAAAAGGGAAATTTCTTATGGTTCCATTACTAAGTAAATAAAAATATGGATTTGAAGTATAAAGTACAATTAAAAAATGTACCTTTTTACATAAAAATGGGTGATATATAATATAAATTTTATAGTGCAAAAAAATACAAAAGTGGGTAATATATAATATAAAGTTCATATATACCTAAAAGGGTGATGTAATAAAATATCGTTTTTTATTAAAGTGAAAAATATATATATAAAAGAAGAAAGAAAAAAAATCAAATTAAAATCACTTTAATTAAGTATAAAAAAAATATTATTATAAATATTAAAAAGGGTTATCTTTAAACCCCTAAATTTATTGACAAACGTAAAATGGAGTCAATCATTGAAGAAAAAAGAATGGATTTTAGTTTTAAAATGTAGAAAGTAATATTCTCCCATAAGGGTCTTCCAATTGTAAATTTCAAATTATTTACAATAAAGGAGAGTATCTAAGGAAAAAGGATTAATGTCATTATCAACATGACCAACAAAGAAAATCACATCAATATTAATTTGGTGAATCTATTATCAATTTCATAGCCAGATATTGGTGAAAGAGAAAATATTTTTAGCGAAAAAAAGAGTATGAAATTAATGATTCACAAGTGGTAGGTTATCAATATGAATATATATCTCAATTCAACGTTGTATCTATGTATGATAAAGAGATTGACATAATTTTCAGTCTACCTTGGTTTAATGAACTTGGTACATTCATATTAAACATAGAGAAATTTGTTTTGATGTTTCCTTATAAGAAGAAGATGATCACATTCCAAGACGTGACAATGAAGTCAAAGTTGATAATGTCTTCATCAAAATACTTTAAGGATATTTTGAAATTGATGCTTCAAGAGAATCAAGAAACAATATCAAAGAAGCGGAAGGATCTTGAAGAAGCCATATCCAATAAAATAAAGAAAATTGACATTTGAAGGATCGTAGTCAAAAGCTGCTTGCACAAGTTCAAAAGTGTAAAACTACGAAGCATAAATTAGAACAAGAAAAGTAAAGTCCTGAGAAGAAACTCAACGAAATTCTATTAGAGAAATAAGAAGAAAATTTGTGCTTAAAAAACTTCAATAAAAAATTATTAGACCAAATCCAAGATTTAAAAAATGAAAAGATTAAATGTCAAAAAGAATTTGAATAAGAAGCTAAATAACTTTCATGTTTAAAAAAACATAACCAAACTCTACTTACTCAGATTGTGAAACTTAAGGATGATATGAAATCTTTGGAAAACAAATTAGAAAAACTTATCATGGAGGAAGTATCAAAGTCTTCAAATGTAACAGTCCAAGTTGAAGAAAAAGGAATGAATATCAATCCATTCAATTTCACAACTCAAGAAGATGTCAAACCAGTTGAAGGAAAAACATATTCATATGTTCTAGTTCAGATAACGAAATTTCCAAGTGAAGATTCTATAACCAACTCAACAACACTAGTACTTGAATTAAATCACGAAATTGCACACGCATGATAAGGGAAAATCAAATCACCAAAACTCCTTATCAACATCCAAATAAAAAGAAGTAGACATATAAATCAACCTACATATTTATATCACTCAAAATAGAAACAGCAAACTTATGTTCTGAAGAATATTGATGTCTTCACAATCCAGCCTTACGATAACAATTTATTCTAGCTATCAAATAATTACAAGGTTCCACAGAAGATTGATCTAGGATGGTTAGATCCCTTCTCAGTTTAACAATTTTTTTATCACTCAAACGATACTACTTCTTGTATCATCGAAAATTACAACTTGAATAATTCCAAAGATGATAATAGATTACAAAACAAAGAAACATATGACATGCGTTATGAGCCATAAGCTTTGAGGACAAAGCTTTTTTGAAGAGGAAAGAAATGTTATGAATACAACTTATATAGAAATAATATAAATAATCATAATCATAATGATGATTAAATAAATAATGATTAGAGTAGAAGAGTCATGCTTCTATGGATATGATCATTTTGAAGGGGCACCTACCTAGGTATATAAGTCGGCCCTCATTTGTAACAATCATATCTCCTATCACTTGTATTAAAACATTCTTATATAAATATATTCATCCCATGATGGAAATTCTTATATTCCAAATATATTGAATATTTTGCTATGTATACGAACCATGTTCATTATAGAAATTCATTGCTTATGATTTAAAACTTGTGAGTGATCTTCATTAGGAAGCTTCAAAAGGTTTTTAGGATTATGAAAGATCAATACCAAAAATAAAAATTAGAACTCTTGCTCCAACTTCACAACAAATAATCAATTTCTTGCTACAAGTAAATCCAAGGTAAAATAACATTTTAGATTTGTATTTATAATAAGAGTAATGAAGTATAAGAAGTATGGACAATATATTTTGGCATAACTCATAGCTCACAACTTACCATACTCTGAATTATTTGATAACACTCAAATTCGTGATTGAATGTATGTAATTTTACTTCAACATGCATTTTCTAATGTGTTAATCAAATTATATCACCAAATATTTGATTTATTCATTAGTTAGTGTCACCATAATTCAAAATTGTGCCTTAAGAATCGACTCGTCGTTCTCATCATTAACTTGCAAGCTCACTTATTATTTGGAGTATTTCAAAATATTCCATTAGGTATCATATCCATTTTGAATCCATTATCCACTCCTTTTTATTCCACCACTTCTGTCCAGTCTACATTCCTTCATCACTTCTTCCATTTTACCTGACAATGAGAGTTATTTCAAGATCCAACTTCCCTAACATTGAAATTCTAAAATGGCACTAGTTGTGTGACATGATGAAATTGTTATAGACCTCTTTGAGGCTTATCCAAAGTGCATGAATTGGTTTGAAAAAACATGGTGGATGTCATTCTTATAGAAATTCCAAGGATATGATAATGAAGTTATCTGGGTATTTGTCAATTCCTTCAATGGGACTATAGCACAAGTCAAGTATGTTTAGTTGGAATTGACAATATTTTACTGTAGAAGCTACAGGGTTTCCACAAAATGGTGAAAAATGGTTTAAAAATATTAAAAAAAAACAAGGGCGAAGTGTGGAAGAAATTTCTAAAGGACCTTACTTAGGCAACGAATTGGAATAAACGGATACAAGTGAAAAATATCTAGAAGAAGTCGAGAGATGTACTATTCATACTTTAGAAATATGTGACATATGAAGGAAGGTATGAGCTTGTATTCTTCTACCACCTTTAGTTATTAACAAATTTTGGAAAAGGGTATGAAATCAATGTACCATTAGATTTACTCTATAGTTTGAAGAAGCTGGTTCTTAGTGTTTAACATAGTTTCAAAAACCCTAAGAGGATTTTATACCACTATGGGTTAGTAAATATATTGATTGGAACCCAATCGTAGTAATAAAATGATAATTGGGAGGAATTTCTAGTGAGAAATCATTTCAAGGAAGCATCTCAGAAACAAGATGTTAAAGGGTTTAAAACGTAGGTGTGCTAAGGAAATGGTTTATAAAGTAGAAAGTTCAAAACATAAACCTATATATTTCAATGAAGAAATAGAGAAGAAGGTTCAAGGTTCAAAATGAAAAAATATTAAAGCAAGGGATTCTAAGGCAAAGAGTTCAAAATTTGTACATATAGATCTAAATGAATAAATATAAGAATAAGTCGTGTTTTAAACCCCAATCTAGGTAAATCTAGAGGACGACCACAAAGAAAGAAGGTAAAAGGGCCTATAGGTAAAAAACAAAGAGTAGCCATGAGATTAAAATATAGAGGAAATAGAAAAATATGAAACCCTAATACAAATTCTTAGTTAGAAAACTAAATTTATACATAAAATGAGAAGAAGGTTGAAAATGAAACATGGAGGAACACAAGGATTATGGTCAACATCCTAGCTACAAAGTTAAAATACGATGAGGAGGTTCAATATGAGCTAATAATCAAAATCAAGGAATTTGACGAGGAGCATGGTAGCTTACAAGAAAAATTAATCTTTGAAAAAGTAGCAAGAAGAGGCCAATGACTAAAGATATAAGTAAGAAATTTGGCAAGAATAGGACAACAACTAAAGTTATTGTGTCATCACCATAACAAATTCTAGAACTAGAATTGAGCATCCCAAATATTGCTAGTGCACAGTAGGAGATATATGACTACAAAGAATATTTGGAAAATAAAGATACACTAGAAACTCCCTACAAACATGACCCACCTACCTTTGTTTGTAGTCATGTACCATATTATTTTGAATCTTTAAAAGAAGATGAGACAGTAAAGAAACTAAAAAAGTAAATTAGAGAATTAGAAGTCCTAGAGCGTTACGTAAAGGATGAAAATCAAACATTGAAGAATCAAAATTAAAAGATGTTGAAAATAATGAAAAGTTGGTATTGAAATAACTAAAAACTCAAAGAAATCAACAAAATACTTCATATAAAAGTTAAGGGCCTAAATGCTAGACTTTTGATGAAGAAGCCTAGATGGTCAGTTTTAGTGAGGAAGTAGAGGATGCAAAAAAACAATTTGGATATTTTGATCTAAAAACTCTAGTGTAACAGGGATGACCTCACAAATTTTGAAATTTTGACTTTGCATGAGGACATGCAAAACCTTCTATGTGGGGAATGTTGGACTCTTCAAATAAATTCTCTTTTATCATTACTTCATCACCATTTTCTTCATCATAACTCATAATACATGTTACCTTGTACTTTATTTTGTCCTTTATGTTATAAACCCACTCTCTGAGCTATAGGTTCATATACCAAGAAACTTCTGAGGTAAAATTGTCCATTCTTTATAAATTTTCATTTATTATTTTTGGAAAAACAATTTTAAACTTGTTTTGATGATATGGCTACTAAATCATCAATTTTGTATCCACATGCAATTTTGCAACCATTAACTGATTATGTATCAGAGTTATAGTTCTATATGGATACAAGCATTCTTAAATGAGACTGGGAGTTTGAGGTGACCATAAATGTAGGCCTGAATCTTATCCACCTATTAGTTCAATTCCAGCATGCTCGAGGTAACTCAATCAGTCAATGGAAACCATGTGGTGGTAGAGTAACTCAATCAGTGGTAGAGCATTTGAATCAAAAGTAGAATACGTGAACCATAGTCTCAATTGATAAACCATGATTAGATAATGATATTGTGTGTGAAAAATTAATGCATTAATATGATGAATGTCTCATACACAATTTAATGATTATGTTTTGTGCATCCATAAATATCCAAGAATCGATAGCATCTATTCTAAGAACCCACATACAAATCTCTAACAATATTAAGTCGAATATATAAATGTTTGTAGTACGAACTAAAGAAGATAATATTTTATTTTGAAAAAGAACTTTACACTTTAGTATTATCAATAGTATAAAACTTTGTTGTTCCCTAGACTAAAGTTGCATTGCATGCTTATTTCATGCATTTCCTATTTTTTCTTCATAAGTTCATCCTCGTAAGACTTTCTCATCAATGTTCACCGAGCTACTAGGGCCCCTAAGTTTGGAGTGCATTGCTTCTTGTTTTTCTCTTATGTACGTTTTTGTTTCAGTGGTGTGAGTTTATTTGAATTCAATTATTTATTTATTGTTACTTACAATTTGTATGCATAATAAGACTGTCGCACGAATGATTAACTAAATAGATTATAAAACCAGACGATAAATTCTATGATTGTATTATAGAAAGAAATATATAAAAGTTAATGATTTAGAAGTGTTTAGAATTGCCACTTTGCTCATTTATTTGAATGGACACTTACTCAGTATATGTAAATAAACAATAGATATATTTTAAAGAAATATTTTATATGTAGTTTAGAAGCTATACCCTACATATATTTTTCATAACACTTCGGAGCAAATGTAACATGATTCTAGAATTAAGAGAATTGACCAAAGATGGGGTGGCAGTTCCACACAAATGACATGTGTCAAGTAGAAAAGTTGCTTTATGGGATTAATATTGGTAGAAAATGAGTAACATGTGCCATCACATCAGATTTTCCATGACACTTCCATAAGTTTACAAACTTGGATTGAGGATCAAATGTAACATGATTCTAGAATTAAAAGGAATGACCATAGATGGGGTGGCACTTCCACACAAATGACATGTGTCGTGTAAAAAAGCTGCTTTATGGGATTAATAACATGAGTAGAAAATGAGTAACATGCGTAGAAAATGAGTAACATGTGTCATTACATAGATTTTCCATGTGTCACAATGACATGTTAGCATAGGTCCAACGAGGGAATGGTAGGCCCCGTACTGGGATATATATGTTACCACATACAATTTCATGTTATTGCTTGTATCCAATACACCATGGGATGAGCTTGATACCGAGGAACCGAAGATGGATAATATCACATTAGTGTTCCATTATCTGGTATGATGAACAATATGCTTTTAGCTACTAATTATGGCAACTCGTTCAAAAAGTTCAGCTGTTGACGGAAAGGTTACCGGGACCTTGAGTTTATCTGATATCCAATATGATGGAGAAAATATCATTAGTTGCAAAAGGAAGGATTCCATTTGAAAGGTTAGACTGTTGACGGGAATGAGTGTTATGATTCGGATGATGGCTAGTCATGGTTAAGAACCCATCCACTATGAGATTTCAAGATATTGAAAATTAGGTATCAAGATAAAAATATTGAATTTAGCAACCTCATGTCGATTTCAGGAATTTAGGGTTTGTTAAAAAAACATGGGGCGAAAAGCAAACAAACTACATTGACAAGTTTAACCACCATTTTTTTAAAACAATATTAACAAATTGAAATTTATTTACAAACTTCTAAGTTTGAAAGATTATGTAGATGAAAATTTTGACAAATTTAAAATTTTGGAAGTCCTTATTATAATAATGAGAAGTTGTTGTTATTCCACAACAGCTGGAAAAGGTGAAAAGAAAAGTTCAAGTATATATAATATGTAAATATTTTATTAGTAAAAATATATGTTGATTTGTATTTTCTTCAAATTAGAAAAAGGGGAGCAATAAAGGCTAAATCATGTGTGGGTTAAACATGAATTTATCTTTTTTTAAAGAAAAAAAAAAAGACAACTTACCAATAGTTGATTCCTCATGCAATTAAGAGAAGTAGATGTTGATTTATCAATAATGATGCAATTTGAATTATGTGGTAGTCATGTGATAATGAGTGCATGAGAAAATCATAAGTACTTGATAATATAAACTTAGAAGCTTGACATTTGTATTAAAAAGAGGTTATTTGATACAAAGCATTATACAATCGCATAATATGTGGAATTGGCCGAGGTAACTTGAGGAAGTAAAGAAGAGATTAGCTAATCATGCCATATACATAGAAGTTATTATTGATTAAATTGAGAGAATGACAATATAATTCCATGAAAGTACAAATAAAATGAAAAATGTCACAAGAAGAAAAAGGGAAACACCTTATCATAAAGGGAGTATTCTCCTAGTTATTCAAAGGTTAATAATAGTTAAGCAAAAATACCAAATTTAATCACAACAATATGGAATTGTTAGGATTATAATATTTAGTTAAATCCCAGATGACTCCCTTGAAGTATATACCTATTGAATAGCATTAAAGTGTTGGGTGAAAATGTAATAAAGCTTATGGCCAATTTTATGTGATTATAATGAATGAGTGTTTCTCTCGTAAGCGGTAAACTCTCTGTAGGATAATGATAAATGGATTTACCAACATGAATGATTACTAAAGATGATTAGTAAAAGTTATAATGATGACTTACATAATTTTAAAGTTTCAAAATGTGAAGTTATGCACTAAAAACACTCATAATAGGTGTCAGATGACGAGTGATAGATTGGGAAAATGTTTAAAGATGAATATTCGAGAATAACAATTGCCTATCTTTTAGAAAAGGAGATAGAAGATGTGATAGGTTGAATATTAAACATTGATGGGAAAACAATTAGAATCGAGATTAAAAAGCTTGTATGTCATTGATGAGTTATGAATTTGGATTAAAAAAGTCAATGTTTCAGAAAAATAACAATGATGACCTAGTTTTTATCTACTATTAGGTATATTAATAGTTTTAGAAAGGATAAGTAAAGATGTAAAGTCATGTAAAAATCATGGGACTTAAATTTTGATATTGATGATTTGAGAAATGATTATAAGGCTAGTAATAGCTTAATGTTGAATTTCACCAAATTTCCCCAAGCGAGAAAGAATGCATAAGTAGAGATTAAGGTTCTAGATGATGAGGTTTATTTGAAGTTTTTTGATGTATTTAAATAAAGTAAATATATGAAAACTTGAGCATATTAATAAGGTGGCTATACCTATCACAAAATATTGTTCTAGCCTAGACCTTAGATGGATGTTAAATGACATTATTGCTTTAAATGGAATAATTGGTGTTTTTTTTTAAATGCAAGCTAATGAATTTGATTTTGTTGATGAATCATGATAAGAATGTGTATGATGTTTATTCTCTACATGTGATATGTCTTGAGATGATTATAATATTTATATTTTTTGTCTATGATGTTACGTTAACATGTGGTTCCATTTATTATGTTTATGTAATGATATATCTTTGATAAATATATGTTGATGTTATAATATTATTATGTTATTTCATGATGTGAAGGCATGATGTAATTGTGTGTAGATTTTATGATGAGATGTTTAATGACATGTGTGTAAGCATGTGGTACCTTATTATTCAAGATGTTGTGTTCTCGTGATGACATGTGAGAGTTGGCATGTGAATTAATTTTATACTATGATAATGTTATGATTATAAATAATGTGTTGGTTGCATGTTGTGACGTGGTGATTGATAGGAAATCTATAAGTGGGCTAAGAGGGCTAGTTTATTTGATGATATCTTGGGAGCCAATTAACCATGAGGAAGAATATTTACAAAGTAACATCTTATGGGTTGGGGACAAACTCAATATATTACTTATGTCAATGTTTTTTTTTTCTTTTTGTAATTATTGATGGGTCATGGGAGATCTTGAGAAGGCTGAGTACCTCATATTGGAATTATGATGTTGAATTTCATAGAATGACTAGAATATTGTTTGTCAGTGGAGTTGTGGGATTGGACTTTGATGCACAGGACTTTGTAATTATGTGATTTGTAGCGGCATTCTAAGTCACCCTTTCAAGATGTGTGTGGGTATGTGACTATAAAACTTGTTGCCTTGGTCTAATTCCTTAATGCCCTAATAAACCAAGACGAGGTCTTGTGCCTTAGAGCCCTAACATATCAAGAGGATTTAAGCATGGTTCCAAAAGTTGAGAAGAAATATAGTGTTTATCATGTTTTCTAGGATATTTCAATGCATATTATGGTCGATGACCCTTATACTATTTCAGTAGAGGTTGATGTGGAAGATATGCGGAGAAAAAATAAAAAGGAAAAAGGAAAAAAAAAACAATAAGAAACATAATCAAAGTTAACTTCAAGATGAAGTTCCTTAAAGAGGGGTAGTATGTAATTTCACATATTATGAAATAAATGAACAATAATAATATAATATAAATAGTAAATAAAGTGAAATATTATAATAAATAAATGTTGGGTATGTGTTATATTCCTTCCACGATTAGTCGCACGCGTGGAGAGTCACAAGGGGGGAAATAGGCCACCCTTTTCGTTGCGTTGAGCGCAGCAGGGGGTTCAAAGAGAGAGGGGGGACATCCTCCCCTGTCAGGGGGTTCATAAGGGGGTGGTAGCCCCCTTACACGTGGTTCGAAGCAACACCCTGAGAAATTTTTTTTGGACCCTATAATAGGTGGGTGGATTGTTGTCAAGGTAAATCCTCTCTGCTAACAGAAACGATCCCTCTAGCCCTAGAATGGGTTTAGAAACAAACAAGACAAACAAGTTTCTACTTTCCCAGATTACATTCAATTGGAAACAAACGATAGGAGTACCTACCTTAAACTTGTGTCGATTATGTGTTCCCTTGGAGTGCATCCACTTATCTTTCACTCCAAATCATGTTCCTTGCTGCTCTTTACAATCAAGACTTGTGACAAGAGACAAAAGACAATACGGAACGAGATAGAACAAATAATACTTATATTGAATGAAATCTATCTAACAGATCAAGGAGTATTAGACTTTTCATCATAATAACAAACAAAAATGGAAAGTAAAAACTAGTTGTATTCTATTAATAATAAGAAAGGGGAGTTACAACCTTCACCTTCATGTTAGAGCTCTCCTTTGACGGGTCTAAATCCAAGCACATCTCCAAAACAATATTTTCCAAGATTAACACAAGGAGGCTAAGGATCTCAACTCTCTCCTTCTGTAGCTAAATCAGTTGGCATATTCTTTCTCTATTCTTTCTTCTTCTATTCTAGCAGAGGCATATGGAAAGGGATCATTTTATAGCCATGGGAGGAGGGGACATGGATCCTCATAAGATGGAAGGAAGCCTTATCTCCATGGGTGGTTCCTCTTTTGTAGGAACAAGAAACCCAAAGGAGAAATCTCAACTATATCATGATCAACAAACATCCAACTCTCCGCTCTTGAAGCTTCTAGGCCATGAAGCTTTGTTTCCTTTTCTGAAACACTTCCAAAAGTAGATCAACGCTGGTATGGGGTCCATACCAGCATCGATCAACGCAGGTCACAGGCTAAGGATTTTATATAAGCACTAGTGATACACTGGTTGGTCGCGTCACTCCAAAAAATTAGGATTTTAGGTAGATTCTCCATAAAATTTTCAAAGGGAGATTGATCTTCAGACTTTGTGGGATCCAAAGGGATGTGCTCCATGATGGGAAAAGTACATAGGGACCATTGTATGAGTTGTTACAGGTCAATTTGGGCATCATCCCAAAACACAGATCAGTATCTATTAGGGTCTATCATACTCTAGATTAGTTGCTACGTGCCCTAAACAAGTCATTCCATTGGTGGTGTTATCATGAAATTTTCACTGCTTAGATGCCAGTTTAAGTGCCCCATTGAGCCATCAACGCATCCCTAGACTACAGTAACTACTTTGCAGAGCATCTACTCCCATGCAAGGCCGCGTTGCAGAGGATCTAGGCCCATTTTAAGGTGTGTTGGTCGACTGGGAGCGAATTGTTCATTGGATTCCAGGAATCTTCCCAACCTCTAGTGCCTTCCAGAAGTTGTTCCAGCTTTCACCTCATCTGATAGCTTCGAATATGGACACCATGGAGCCATTAAACCTCTTGTACTCATATTCCCATGAATAAGAAAACCTCTTCATCCATTTTTGGAAAATTCATTCAATGATTCATTTATGAAACTACCTTCATCTACTTATAAATAGAGCACTGATCATAGTGCACAAGAGAGCAAGAATTTGTGTTAAGTAGAGTTGTTTTCGTGAGATCACAGCTCTTGGAGGTATTGTGCATGTACTATGATGATGTTTGGATTGTTGATGTTGGATGTGATGAGGATGGGACTAAAGTTGGATGAGTGACAATGAATCGATCAACTGGTTGTACTCTTCCTTCTACTTCATAATAAAGATAATTGTTACTTTCCTAATGCACGTGTCAATGATGTTATATGTGTATTTATGAGTTTAATCGATTCAATTTGTTTAACTTTAATAGATCGTATTGCCTTTATGTTGTTTTATGTCTTCTGTTTGCCATTGCAGGTGTCAATCAAGCAAGTTAAGGTGGATTGAGAGGGACAGAAGCGACGAAAGGAGGCGAGGAAAAACAAACAGATTACAAGTAATTTTTGCTCCCTTTATCTATTCACTTTAAGGAAAAGGTCAAATATTTTTCTTTCTATTGTTCTAAGTGCGCCACCACACTTAGAGAAAGCATACTTATTTGTAAGTTTGATTTGCGTAAAACAAATTGGCGACCATACTGGGGAAAATTGGAAAGGGATAAAACACTTTATGGTAGCAAGTCGCTCTTGAACATGACACTCATTCACTTCATCTCCGTGACTTTTGGGTTGGGTAATCTACTTGATGGTCTATCATACCTATGATCTATCATACCATCCATCACTTCGCTTTTGGGTCAATGCTACCAATTCATTCAGTGTCGCCGATATGTTCAAGATAAGTCACTTAGTTATTCCTCATCCTTTGCAACACTCATAAACCTTCATTTCATGACCGTCATCCCTGAACATTGCTTCATCAGTCACATTTTGTCTCTCAAATCATTACTCTTGTTTCGTGTCGTTGATGGGGGAAACATCAAGGCCTTCCTACGACGAGTCGCTTCCTGTCGACATCAGCTCATCATCCAGGAAGCTAACTTAGAAACAACCTTTCAATACCTTGGATCTTGCTAATATCAATGGCAGGTTTCTCGCTTCCGGCGACAGGTTGACATCACAGGCCTTCAACCGAAAGACTTTGTATAGTGTTCGACATCAAATCATATATTCACACCATGCATAATGTATTGCAGTACCTTGAGAGCCATTATCATCAATGGTGGTTTCTCTCGAATCTGTTAATGACTTACATCGTTGGTTGGTAGTCAGACGGTGTCTTCCCATGTTTGACTTCAGATCACAGATTCACATGGTTAGACTCGTACTTAAGCGATCAAGTGAACGAGATAGAAGACCCCGGATCTAGTTTCATCCATCCAGGCTGGGATTTCAAGAGTAGTACCAAATCATTCATACGATGGTCATCAAACAGATGGTCATACTATCATGGTTCTATATCTGTAGACAAGTCTATATTTGTAGATGAATTTCTAATTTAGGTCACCATTCGCTTCAGTTCCTCCTCATCACATCGTAAATCAAATCACTCAACATTATCATTTTTAACTTCATGCTTTAGGGGGCAGTTGTTACAGGTCAATTTGGTCATCATCCCAAAAAACAGATCAGTATCTATTAGGGTCTATCATACTCTAAATTAGTTGCTACATGCCCTAAACAAGTCATTCCATTGGTGGTTTTCCTTCATGAAAGTTTCACTGCTTAGATGCCAATTGAAGTGCCCCATTGAGCCATCAACGCACCTTTGCAACACAGCCTTGCATGGGAGTAGATGGAAATTCTGGAGAAGACTCATCTACGCATGTCATGACTTATCATTTATAGTGTTCATCAAATTCGTTAAATGATGATTTTTTTAGATTGCACCTTTTCTAGAGAACGCTTACTGGTGTGACTGCGAAGTGGTACATTAAATTACCACGAGATTCGTTCGATAAATTTACAGCTTTAGCTACTACTTTTTTAACCCACTTCTAGTTACCCATTAGATATAAAACTGGAAGAGAATTTTTGACCAGCTTTAAACAAAGCACTGCTACTCATATATCGGATCATATACATGAGTGGCGTCATCGTTGTCAAATGGTTTAAAAAAAATTTCCCAATTAGCTTTTAGCTGAGTGGTTTATTAAATACTTGTTGCCATCTATCATCAAGGATGTGGCCACAGGCGGCGTTGTCACTGAAGAGCAAGTAATTGCTCATGCCCAGTATCTAGATCTAATTTACACTCAGTCTGGCACGCTCTATGAAAAGATTCCAAATGCACCGCGACCAAATTTTACTATTCCTCCTGCTCCATCTGGTCAGGACATTCATGCCGGTGATGGTGTGATTGGTTCTGTTAGCGCTCCGTCAACAAGTAGACTATCTGGTCCTACACTTTTTGTTTCAAATCAAAACTCTATTGCATATGATTGTGCGTCTTCTTTTGAAATCCATGCCATGCCATCTGACAAAGTCAAAAGTGACAAGAAACCTGGAAATAAGAAGAAGGGGAAAGATAAGAAGAAATAAAATTCACCCCTGCAGGAAAAATCATATGATTCATCTGGTTCTTTTCGGAAACCTCGTTACCCTTGCTTGATATGTAATGAGGATCATTTTACGTGATATTTTCCTCACTTCTCAGATGTCCTGAAGCTTCTTAAGACTTTTTTCGCATCTATAGTGTTGAAAAATCCTTTTCCGAACTTGGAAACACATATGGTTGCTACAAATCCTGCTTCTAGTTCGCAAGTGCTTATACTATCCGCCACTAAGCCCAAAACTGATTTTTTGGTGTCGACTTGAAGTAATCCATTGTCATCGTCAAATGGTCAGGCTACAAATCAACCTACCACTTCGAATTTGACCTCATATGACTCGACTCTATTGCCTATCATTCCAGAGTTAACAATAAAGTCGTCGAAGAGAGTTGTTCATAAATCAACATTCAACCCTCGAGCTCATGCAACTCAAAATTATAATGTAGTAGAAGGCATGGCTCAGTCACCTTCTACTATGCCAACTCTTGAGGTTATTCAAATTTTTCCCTCCCAGAAGCAATCTTTGTTGTCCGCGATTGGTGGAATCGATCCGACAGATTCAAATCTTGTAGTATTTAATTACGTGGTTATGTGCCACAATTACCAGCACAACTAGCATTATTGAATCAAGTACATGTCCTAAATCGCCTCATTCATCGCACTATCATTGATGAAGGCGCATCTACTTGTATCATGTCAATGAGTTGTTGGAATTCACTTAGCTCACCAACTTTGTCACAGTCACCTAGAACGTTGAAAGCTTTTGATGGTCATACATATAAGCCTTGTGGAATTCTTAGTAACCTACAAGTAGAATTAGGGGGGAAATCAGTTACTATTGAAGTTGAGGTCATTGACGGACCCCTTGACTACAATATATTACCTGGAAGACCATGGGTTTAAGCTATGGCTATGGTAGTATCTACCTTTCGTATGATCATCTTCCCCCATAAAGGAAGTATCATAGCCATTGATCAACTCTCTTTCTTCACCTCCGGTTCCCATGCAACTGGAAGTGTTCTATTTTTTCATGTACTCCCACCTTCTCTTCAAAACATTGGTGTAGGACTCTTTAAGGATCCTTCCCTAATGGGCACCTTTTCCTTACCGTCACCTGCGACATTGGCGAAAATCGCAAATATAGAGACCTAAAATATGATATCTTCCACTTCATCTGACTTAAGGAAGATTCCAAATGATTATGAAGTAGTTAGGTTGGGCGACATCATGCCACTAAGTCCAATCGAGCTACATAGCAATCAAATTTCTTGGCTTATGCGGCCAGTCCAAATCCTTTGTCGTCGACCGTTTGGGTTGATCGTTCTTTGGATTTTGGTACTTCTTCTGATCCTTTTTCACGCATATTCTTGACTGATGAGAACATTATGGAATCCATGATGCCGGAAGAAGAACCATGGGAAACATCACATCAACGATCCCATCTTCCAGATTATAGTGAAGATAATCCATCTGACCTATATCACCCTATTGTCGTTGATTTCTTAACGAATTCTATTCCTATCCATGCCGTTGATTCTGAGTGAAACATGTCAAATATCGAAGAAACAATTTCTATTGATATTTTGACCAAACCTGGAATTGTCGAAAACATTCATGTTGGTGTGTATTGTTCTCCATCTGAACTTGACACGTACCGTGCTCTTTTTCGTGAATTCTAAGATGTATTTTATTGTTCATATGAGGAAATTCCATGCATTGATTCTAGCATTGTTGAACATGAGATTAAAATGTATCCTGATGTCAAGTCAGTATGACAGCGCTTTCGTCTTGTTCATCCTAACAAATTTGTTGCCATTAAAGAATATGTTGAAAAATGTTTGCGTGTTGGATTCATTTACAATTTTCCGCTTACCGATTGGGTTTCTAACATTGTTCATGTCATGAAGAAACATGGGACAATTAGAGTGTGTGTCGACTATCGGGATGTTTATCATGCTTGTCCAAAAGACAACTACCCCACTCCCTTTATCGACCAAATTATTGATGAATGTGTCGAATGTGAAATATTTTCTTTCATGGATGGATTTTCCGGTTACAATAAGATCAATATTCACCCAGAGGACCAATATAAAACCGATTTTATATGTCCCTAGGGCACATTCGCTTATCGAAAGCTCCATTTTGGTTTAAATAAAGTTGGGGCAATATTCCAGAGGGCAATGAATTATGATTTTAATGACATCAAGTACATAGTTCAACCGTATCTGGATGACTTACCTGCATATTCACAGAAATAGGCTGACCACTCGCTACATTTGAGAGTGATATTTTTACGATGTCGTCACTATAAAATACGCCTCAATCTACACAAATGTGTGTTTGGTGTTGTTTCTGGTCGTTTACTTGGATTCGTCGTGTTGAAAGATGGAATTCGGCTTGATCAATTGAAGGTCCAGGCCATTCTTGATTTGCTTTCTCCTTCCAATTTGCTTTAGTTACAGAGACTCTAAGGGAAGGCTAAATTTCTAAGGAGATTCATTCCTAACTACGCTGAAATGGCTAAAGGATTTACTCGACTCTTGAAAAATGGAATTCCCTTCCATTGGGATGAGGTTGTGCAAGCTTCCTTTGGTGTTCTTAAAGATACCCTGATCTGAGCATCATTAATCTGTCCCCAAAATTATCAGAGTGATTATTTCTTGTATCTCGTCGTTGTAGATACAACCATTGCTATGGTTTAGTCCAAGAAGAATATGGGATTGAACATCCGAACTATTATTTGAGTCGTAATATCGATGATACGGAATTTAAGTACACATACATTGAGAAGCTCGCTTTTGCAGTCATTCAAGTTGTTCAAAGTTTTTGCCATTATATCTTGCTCCGAAAGACCATTGTCATTTCAGATTGCAACCCTATGACATACATTCTGCCACGTCAATTTCTTGGGGGGGGGAATATTCAAAATGGATCGTCATTTTGTAGGAATTTGATTTGGAATTCCTCAAATCCAAGTCAAAGAAGTATTTGGTATTTTCTGAGCTTATCTGTGACCTTCCTTCGATTAGCACTAAGTCTACTACGAAACCATAAATTTCGGACGAGTCTTTGTTTCTGATCGAGTAATTTGACCCATGGTATGGAGATTTCCTCATCCATCTCTAGACCCAAACTTTTCGGCCCAATACCTCTCGCTCGCAACAACGAAGTATTCGATACCAAGCTAAATATTATCTGATTGTTGGTGATACACTTTATCGTCGGGGTGTCAGTACGATTTTACGTAGGTGCCTCACTTATGAGGAGGTCGAGAAAGTTTTAAATGATTACCACACTAATGCATGTGGTGGAAATTTGTCTGGTTATGCTATCGCACAGAAGATTCTCTGCGCTGGTTACTTCTGGCCTACCACATTTCGCGAGTGCATTATCGCGGTTAAAAGTTGTCATGCTTGCCAGATTTTTTATCGTAAAACCCATTTTCTGCCAGAGCCAATGCATCATGTCGTCAATGTTGGACCATTTGCAAAATGGGGCATTGACTTCATGACATGTAACACCCACTCGACCGGGGGGCTTGGGTATATTATTGTCGTCGTTGACTATTTTACCAAGTGGACCGAGGTGATGCCTACATTCAACAACGTTGGACAGACAACTGCATTGTTCTTTTTTAACCATGTGGTTACACAATTTGGTGTGCCACAAGCCATAGTCACAGATCATGGAAAAAAAATTTGCAATCACATGATGGATGAGTTGAGTGCCAAGTTAGGACTTCCACATGATAGTTCTACCCCTTATTATCTGCAAGCTAATGGACAAGTTGAAGCTTCCAACAATATTCTTAAGTGTATTCTTCAACGCATGATTGGGGTTCAAAAATGAAACTGGCATTTGATCTTGTACTCGGATTTGTGGGCGTATTGAACCTTGGTGAAAAACGCAACCGAATTTACTCCCTTTTAGTTGGTTTACGATCTGGAAGCTATCTTACCGTCGACCGATGCAATGTGAAATAACATGATTGAAACTCGCGATTGACCTACTACCTAACACTTCTGACGAAGAGGCATGTCTTTTATATCTCATCCATCTAGATGAAATGTATCGTGACGCTGCATTGGCCAACGAGGTGCATAAGAGACGAATCAAGGTGCAATATGACCGCAATGTCAAGCCTCGCACCTTATCGAAAGGAGACCTGGTATTACTTTATGATCAAGAAGCTGATAAGATAGGAACAGGGAAATTTGTACCATTATGGCACGACCCTTACATTGTCAAGCGCATTCTGGCTAAGGGTGCTTACGAGTTGGTAGATTATGATGGGATTCCATTGTCGCAGCCTCGAAATGGGTTGTATCTTAAATGTTGCTATGCTTGATTTTGCATAGTAAACACTGTATTATATGCTTTCATTACGTGTGTGTAGTAGTGTGTCTTTTAGATTTTTTCATGTGGTTAGTAATCTGCTTTTCATTTTTTGCAGATGTCAGAATCTTTGGAATTGGATATTCCGATGGTGCTAGTCGTAGTACTCAAAATCTATCCTCTACAGCATGGGCCATCTTTGCTCCAAGTCGCGAGTTAGTGAGTTTCCAAGGGATTTTTATTGGTCGATCGACCAACAATATCGCTAAGTATAGCGGGTTGATTAAACTACTCTCTAATACCATTTCACTTGTCATTTGCCACATCATCATCAGGCTGGACTCACACCTTTTCGTAGTATAACTTACTAGCGTCTATACTGTCCGAAATTCAAAAATTCATCGCATGTTCCTTATAGTTCGTCTTTTGGAAAGACATTTTGATTACATTCAATATCAACACATTTCCAGAAGCTTTAACACTTTGGTTGATTCATTGGCGAATTATGTGTTAAATACACATTTTCAACATATGTAAATATAGATTTTCAATTCACATCATACAATTGAATAGGATTTCACATAATCATAAAAAAAAAAACTGAAAGAAAATTAGATTTATATCAAGGTTTCTACAAAAATTGTGTCCAAGGCACGTTGGTCATCTGACCTCAAAATGTATACAGACATAGCATAATCTAAGAAGACCTAGTGATGATCATGATAGCAGGTCATTGCTTGGGATATCATGCGCAATAGCCTCATCCAACAGCTAGGCACACCAATGGTATGGCGTTGCAGCCTCACAGGGAACTCCTTGATCCGAACATCTGGTATGCCAAGAGTCAATCCCTCCACATGCTGCTGCAACTCAGCAAGAGTCTCGACTAAATCTAAATCCTGAAGGACTGCTCTCCTGACAGTCCTCTTTGTTGGTTCTCCCACCTATTGTGCACGAACCATTGGTCGAATGGTACCTACATTTTCATACATTAAACATCTTTAGTTTAGTATTGGAAACATCAAAAAACACAAAAATATGTAAAAACCCCCAAAAAATCAAAAAACATGGTCAACATTTTACCTGTAGCACCCCATTGAGCATCGGTCGGTAAAATCAAATATGGATCTCCGCGAAAATCCATCCTTGCATATGGATGCTCCTCTATGAAGATATTCTGTCTTTGGAGCCAACTGAAGAAAGCAGTGGAAAACAAGATCGATGACTGACCAGCATGTCTAGCCATCAGCTCGACCCACCGCTGCCTCTGTAGATCTCTAGGACCAGCTAATCCCAGGGTCACATGTTTTGGCTGCATCAATGGAACTCGCTCCAAAACAAAAGTGATCAAGATCGACCCATAGCTGAAATTTTTGGTCTTTCCACTTTTTACATTGTTCATTTGTTCTTTCATTTGAAAGAGTAATGCTTCAACCTAGTTGAACACGGTTGGCTCGAGACACTCAAGTGCATACTGCATGTATGATCTGTTCGTGACATGTAGTGTCACGCTGCCAACTAGCTTTGTGATAGTGAATAGGAGCATTCGCAAAGGCATATCTCGTACATATTTGATATTTATCTCGCCATCTTTGCTAGGCTCAGTTCCTAGTCGACAAAACTGTCGAATGTAGTCCTTCACTGTTTCACCTCCACAGATGGAGCCCGCAAGGGAAATGGGGGCACCACATCTCGACAAACCTGTCAAAAAATAAATTTCATAAACCAATATTGGGAGCACTTTGTACCCAATGTGAAATGCCTATAGTGCCAAGTCCCATGAACAGATCAAGAACTGCAATAGTTCCATTTTTTTCCTCATCCTTCACAATCTAAAGTACTTGAGCAACCCACTGTCTCTGAGGGCTCCCATGATGCCAGGATCATTTAGGGCAACCATATCTTGTTCTTCATTTTCTCCTTCTCGCCATGTAATCAACATTCTGATCTGATCAAAGTCTGAAATCACACCACAGGCTTAGTTAGGATCCATTCCATGTAAAAAACTGGAGAAAATTTGGGTAGAAAACAATATGCAAGTTTCTGAAATGCGGCCAACGCAATCCTGAGTGGAAGATAGAGCGTTGCAAAGGAACTGGCCTTCTTTCGAGCCTCTCTGCAACGCGTTTTTTGACATCCAAGGGTGCGTTGGTCCTAGGGCATTGTATATTTACCCTAAGATCCCCAAAACCCTAAAAAAATTGCATGAAAATGAACAAGAATGCAACCAATAGAAAGAGGAAGGTAAGATCTCCTACCTGGTCCGAACAACATGAGAAATGGTCCAAAGAATCTGTCGCAATCGGTTACTGAAGTTCGAGGGTAAAACTGGCTCAGAGCACTGAAAACTGAATGGTAAATGTGAAATGGTAAAAATGACTTGGTAATTTCTTATTTTAATAGTCTTTTTGATTAATTTATTCATATTTAATTAATTGAATATGGTTTTTACCCATTTTTACTATGAAAATAGGTATTTTTAATCCATTTGGTGGTTCTTTGAGCAGGTTTACAGCTGAATATTATGATTTCGTCATGCATGATCGTGAAATGCAATTTTGACCACAAAGCACACTTTTATCTCTTTTTAGAGCTTTGTTAAACACGAAAAAGGAACCCCCCTGGAGTTCTCTTTTAGCTCTTTTTAGACTCCCGAAACATGAAAATATTATCGAGCACTTCTCCTTTCGAGCTCGTAAAAGGAATTGAAATGACATTTACTCAGTATAAGTTTAACCATTTTCCGGACTGAGATAGATTATTGTTTACGAAAAAAGGAAAACCCTAGCCGAACATGGCTAGGAGGTTCTCTCAGGTATTATTTTAGGCTTTTTCGGATTTGAGGGACTGTTATATGAAAAAGAACTTGTGGAGATTTCTTTTTGATAGATTGTAGGTTTCTATGATGTAGATATTTAGATACAAAATTCGGAATCTCGACAGTCTTCATTTTTTAGTCTACGTTTCGAATCTAAATCAAGACTTGTCTTCAGGACAAACCTGCAAAGAAGAGAATAGATTAGGGTGAATAAATAGAGGAAAAAGATGATGGGAAAAGAGCCAATCATTTTCTAAATTTATAATACAAGGTTATTTATTTGATTAATTAGTTATATATACTTTTGTTGTTTTTTATCCACATTTATTTCTAATTAGATTAATGAAATATTGTACTACTGGTTTTTTATTTGTAATTATTTTATATTTTGTTATAAAGCCCTATGTTAATGATATTACTAATATTGATAGCTATTAGTAATATTTATAAACCTAAGTAATGATGATTAAGGTTATTTATAATAGATTTACTAGGTTTAATTAACCAAATGAATGTATCACGTAGATTATCATAAGATATGATAATTCATTCATCATTTATGATTATGACCTTTTTTATTATTTTTCCATTAGGTTTTTTAACATATTATTAATATAAACTAAGGTTTAGGATTAGTGCTAGTGATGTAATCTATTAAGGAGGGAGGTTATTTATATTGGAACTTATTATTAAGAGTTAGGTTGGTTGATTTAATCTATTCTCTTCTTTGCAGGTTTGTCCTGAAGATGAGTCTTGAATTAGACTCAAAACGTAGACTAAAAAATGAAGACTATGGAGATTCTGAATTTTGTATCTAAAGAGTTTTGTTTTTGTCATTTTTCAAACTCTCTAAACATGAAAAAGGACCGATTTTTCATTGTCGTTAGATTCGTTAAAGATCCAAATAGTGACAAACTTTTCCATCATGAAAAGATTGATATTCACCTTCGCTAGACTCGTTAAAGCATAAAATAGCGATGGATTCACCCGAAGGGTAGAATTATACATCAAGCATATGTTATCCTCCTCAAGATTGTTAAAAAATAAAGATGTACTGGTCAGCAATGAATGGGGAAAATTGGAAAGGTGTAATATGCTTCAGTAAAGAAATGACACCCTTTTGTAATGATGCTTGATAAAATGACAAACTAGAGTAACATACTTCTTAATATATGGAAATAATGCCATAAAATAATATGAGCATAAACTTGATTATAATACCCATATCCATAAAATCCATAAAGGTGCATGATTAAAATATCCATAAACTCCATAAGCATAAAGGTGCATACGATGTATTATGAATCTCCATTTAAATACACATAAATGGACTTCAAGAGAACACTTTATTATTATTCAGCCCAAGGCAGTTTGACCATGCGTGAAGGGTGGGCAATCACATGGTAAAGTGGAATCGTGAGCTTGGCACGATATTAACACAGAAAATTAAAATGATGCACAATTCTCCCTTTACTGAAGAAATAAAATAAACTAAACTAGCTAGGGTGATCAGAGAAACCACCAAATTTGGGTTTGCTTACTAGGGTGAGATTCTCAAATCTCACCGAAGGAAGCTTGAGGATCTCACCTGAAATCCTCTCTTGAAAACTCGCCTGAGCCCTCAAAAATGTCACAAAGAAAGATTCCAATTTGTTTTTCCATGAGTTGCTCTCATTCCTCCTCCTCTTTTTATAGACGGGCTACTTAGAAAAACCATGGGCAAATACTTGGGGTCAAAACAACCAAAAAGGGAAAACCATGGGTCAATACCAAAAATAAATACCATGGGTCAATACCATGGGAAAATACCACAGTAAGTACCATGGATTGATTCTATCCACTTTGATCAAGAAAGGGAATATTACAAATCCTCCCGCCCAAAGATTGCTTGTCCTCAAGCAATCCACTTATATCCACAACAGAAGCATTTGTACATTAATACCAGGATCCCATACAATCCGATGCGCCCTCCATGTTGAATGGTCCTGAATGGATCCTCCAATACTTGGATCCCAAACAATCCTCTGACCAATCCTCCCCTCAATAGATTTACCTAGATCCCAAACAATCCTTTCCCCAATGGATTCTCCCGGATCCCAATGCCACCTAAATCTTGGGACCTGTGGGTTATGGTACCATTTCAGCCTTCCATCACTGCCCGCACCAAAGGGCTCAAGCTGTAATATGCCCTCAACTATGAGTATCCTCCAAAGAATCAGCCTATCGATAGAATACCAACTCATAATCTCTCGCCAATCCATACTTGGGGAGGGATGAATATCTACAAATCTACTATGTTGATGTTGTTTGATGCTCAATTCATTCTTCTCTACTTGGTTACCCAACATGATGCAGTTGGAGAACTCTTCCCTTCTCTTCCCAATGTATAAAGGTGGGTTTTTGGTAGTGTTGCAAGACTTATCTATGTACTCCTGTAGAGGGCTGCTCTGGAACTCCCAATCATACTCCTCTTGCTGCCTTATGAGGGATTTGAGTCGTTCTTCAATAGTAGACAACTTGGTCTTTGATTTGGGACATACCCCTATGAGTTCCTCAATTTTTTTGTTCTCCTGTAAGGCAATGTCTCGAACTGTCCAGACTTTCTGCTTCAACAACATAAGATCTGTCTTGAAATGCTTGATTATTTCTTGAAAGTCTTCTATTGGCAATTATAGTGCCGTGTTGACTGTCTCTGTATCTGTTTGCACCCGATGCCCAACGACCACATCTTCAACTTCATCCTTTGACCAGCTCTCTAGGAATGGTCCATTTTGCACATTATGTTTGTCATGTTTCTCCTCGTGATCATACTCATCATGCTAGTTCACTATGGTTGGATCCTCACTCAAATCTCCCAAGTCTCCTTCACCTGTGGAGATCATCTGTTCATCCCTTTCAACTATCGAACATAGATGCATTGGTGGAATTTTATCTATACTTGATTTTTCATATTCTTCATGAATATTCCCCTGGGGATCTACGAACTCCATTGTATAGGAATCAACCTCATCAATGGAATTAGGTAGAATTTCTTCATGCACTTCCAAATGTTTGTCGTCTTGCAAGCCTCCTTGAATAATGTCATGATCTTGCTCACCATCCTTAAGATCAATAGACCCATCTACAAAATATTCCCCATGATTTGAAGTAATATCCACTTCTTTTGTCTTTGTTGCCTTCTTCTTATCACCTGGACATGAATGGTTAAGGGCCCAAGGTCCCTTGCAGATAAAGCATAGTCCTCTCCTCCTTAGTTTATTCTTGCTGTAGATTTCGTTATTGCTTTGATTATCATTTTGGTCTATAGAGATATGGCTACTTAAAGGACCATATAACCTCACTAGTAAATCAAGGATTTTCTGGTTGTTTTTCAAAATTTCTTCAAGACGATCCATCACCCTTCTTTTTTTCTTTTTTTTTTACACCCTTTTGTTTATCCTTCCTTGGCATCCCATAGCTGGCCAAGATGAGGCTCTGATACCACTGTAATATACTTCAGTAAAGAAATGACACTCTTTTGTAATGATGCTTGATAAAATTACAAACTAGAGTAACATACTTCTTAATATATGGAAAGAATGCCATAAAATAATATAAGCATAAACTTGATTATAATACCCATATCCATAAAATCCATAAAGGTGCATGATTAAAATATCCATAAACTCCATAAGCATAAATGTGCATACGATGTATTATGAATCTCCATTTAAATACACATAAATGGACTTCAAGAGAACACTTTATTACTATTCAGCCCAAGGAAGTTTGACCATGCGTGAAGGGTGGGTAATCACACGGTAAAGTGGAATCGTGAGCTTGGCACGATATTAACACAGAAAATTAAAATGATGCACATTTCTCCCTTTACTGAAGAAATAAAATAAACTAAACCAGCTAGGGTGATCATAGAAACCACCGAAGTTGGGTTTGCTTACTAGGGTGAGATTCTCAAATATCACCGAAGGAAGCTTGAGGATCGCACCTGAAATCCTCTCTTGAAAACTCGCCTAAGCCCTCAAAAATATCACAAAGAAAGATTCCAATTTGTTTTTCCATGAGTTGCTCTCATTGCTCCTCCTCTTTTTATAGACGGGCTACTTAGAAAAACCATGGGCAAATACCTGGGGTCAAAACAACCAAAAAGGGAAAGCCATGGGTCAATACCAACAAGAAATACCATGGGTCAATACCATGGGAAAATACCACGGTAAGTACCATGGATTGATTCTATCCACTTTGATTAAGAAAGGGAATATTACAAAAGGGATAAAACACTTTATGGTAGCAAGTCGCTCTTGAACACCACACTCATTCATTTCATCTCCGTGAATTTTGGGTTGGGTAATATTCTTAATAGTCTATCATACCTATGGTATATCATACCATCCATCACTTTGGTTTTGGGTCAATGCAACCAATTCATTTAGTGTCGTCGATATGTTCAAGAGAAGTCATTCAGTTATTCCTCATCCTTTGCAATACTCATAAACCTTCATTTCATGACCACCATCCCTGAACATTGCTTCATCAATCACATTTTGCTTCTAAAATCATTACTCCTATTTCGTGTCGTTGATGGGGGAAACATCAAGGCCCTCCAGCGACAAGTCGCTTCCTATCGACATCAGCTCATCATCCAGGGAGTTGACTTAGAAACAACCTTTCAGTACCTTGGAGCTTGCTTACATCAACGACAGGTTCATCGCTTCTGGCGATAGGTTGACATCACAGGCCTTCGACCAAAAGACTTTGTATGGTGTTCGACATCAAATCATCTATTCATACCATGCATAATGTACTACAGTACCTTGAGAGCCATTATCATCAACTATGGTTTCTCTCGCGTCTGTTAATGACTTACATCATTGGCTAGTAATCAGACGGTGTCTTCCCATGTTCAACTTCATATCACATATTCGCATGGTTAGACTCGTACTTAAGCGATTGAGTGAACGAAATAGAAGACCCCAGAGCTAGTTTCATCCATCTGGGCTGTGATTTCAGGAGTAGCATCAAATCATCCATATGATGGTCATTAAACAGATGGTCATGCTATCATGGGTCTATATATATAGACAAGTCTATATCTTTAAACGACTTTATGATGTTATAATAGTTTATGTGCTAAGTATGGGAATGCCTCCCTCAATAATTCATGTCCAAGATGAACAAATATCATGATGTAATGTATTGTAATTGATGCAGGTCACCATCCACTCCAGTTCCTTCTCATCACGTCGTAAAGAAAATCGCTCAACATTATCATTTTCAACTTCATGCTTTAGGGGGCAACTGTTATAAGTCAATTTGAGCATCATCCCAAAACACAGATCAATATCTATTAGGGTCTATCATACTCTAAATTAGCAGCTACATTCCCTAAACAAGTCATTCCGTTGGTGGTTTTCCTTCATGAAATTTTCACTGCTTAGATGCCAGTTTAAGTGCCTCATTGAGCCATCAACACACCCCTATACTGCAGTAACTGCTTTGCAGAGCATCTAATCCCATGCAAGGCTACGTTGCAGAGGATCTAGGCCCACTTTAAGGTGCGTTGGTTGACTGGGAGAGAATTGTTCATTGGATTCCAGGAATCTTCCCAACCTCTAGTGGCTTCTAGAAGTTGTTCCAACTTTCACCTCATCTGATAGCTTTGAATATGGACACCATGGAGCCATTAAACCTCTTATCCCCCTATTCCCATTAACAAGGAAACCTCTTCATCCATTTTTTGAAAAGCCATTCAATGATTCATTTATGTCAAACTAACTTCATCTACTTATAAATAGAGACTGATCATAGTGCACAAGGGAGCAATAATTTGTGTTAAGTAGAGTTATGTTGGTGAGATCACAGCTCTTGGAGGTATTGTGCATGTACTGTGATGTTGTTGGATTGTTGATGTTGGATGTGATGAGGATGGGACTAAAGTTGGATGAGTGACACCGAATCGATCAACTAGTTGTACTCTTCCTTCTACTTCATAATAAAGACATTTGTTCCATTCCTAATGCACGTGTCAATGATTTTATATGTGTATTTATGAGTTTAATCGATTAAATTTGTTTAACTTGAATAGATCGTATTGCCTTTATGTTGTTTTTTGTCTTTTGTTTTCCATTGCAGGTATCAATAAAGAGAGTTAAGTTGGATTGAGAGCGACGGAAGCGACGAAGGGAGGCAAGGAAAAGCGAACATATTACAAGTAGGTTTTCCTCCCTTTATCTATTCATTTTAAGGAAAAGGCCAGGTATCTTTATTTCTGTTGTTCTAAGTGCACCACCACACTTAGGGAAAGCATACTTATCTGTAGGTTTGATTTCCATAAAACATGAGTTCTCCAATATCTAGGAACAAGGAGTAAAAGGACAATGACAAAATGTTTTTTAACAGATTCCCCCTAAAGCATGAACGCAAAACAAGAGTGAGGGTTGAAATGATTTACGAGTATGTGCAAGAGCCAGGACACCGTCATTGGAAAACCTGCGAATCAAGCATATAGATACATACATAACTGAAATCTCTGATAAAAATACATAAACACAAGGCATAGACACAGCCATCTGTAAAAATATCATGTAAATGGATCCATGGTATGGGCACAACCATCCAGAATAAGAAGGATCACGAATGTGGACTCATGGTATGATCGCATCCATCCATCTAAAAGAGTCATGTATACAACCATGAATAACTCATAACGCCTCGCAACCTGGACTTTATAAAACAAAACTCAGGATCTTACGCTCCATCACAACACAATCAAGTATAGATTCAAGCATGTGAATAAATGAGTTGAAGTAGAACATGCAAGAAAATCGCCTGATTACCAGTCCATGATGTAAATTATTAACAGGCGTGAGAGGAACTACCAATAATGACAATGGTCCTCAAGGTGCCAGCAGTACAAATCACGAGATGTGAATTCAAACATTCGTGAAATCACTTGATCGAAGGCCAATGATGTGAACTTGTCGTCGAATGTGAAGAAATTGCCATTAGGGCATGCAAGCTCTACGGTACCGGAAGGGAGTCTCTAGATCAGCTTCCCGGATAATGAGTTGAAGTCGACAGGAAGTGATCTGTCGAAGGAGGGCCATGATGTATCCCACATCATCAACACGAGACAAAGGAAACAAGATGGTTGTGAATCAAGATTGGAACAGAGAATGAGGTAATGAATAAGCTACAGAAGGGACTGCTCTTGAACATATCGACGACACAACTCTGGACTTTGGCAGCATTTTGATAAGACACAAGGTCAAAGTTCATGGTGACATGGAAGAGATAAGATGAGAGGCAAAAGTGGATAATCCAAACCTAGGAAGGCAAGTGACGAAGTGAGGATGACCCAAACTCAACACGAAACTGAGGATGTGTCATGTTCAAGAGTAACATACTGCAGACACAACAGATTAATACTTTCATTTCCCCCCCATCGTTTCTGGCGAGTACCCCAATTATTTTTTAATGCAAGCTTGAAGGGGATAGCACATGCTTGTAGTATAATTTCATCCTTTGGATGAATCCATCCTAGAAAAATTTACGAGCCCTAGGAAGGAGAAACTCGGTCTTGCCATGGTGACAAGTCCAATGTCGTCTAGTTTTAACGAGCCCGACAAAGGTAAAACTCAGCATCTTTTTTCTATTTAGGGGGTTTGAAAAAGAAGCGGAAAAGATAACTCCAAAGGCCCCTTTTCGTAGATAGTCTCTCGAATCCGAAAAATGTAGAAAACAATGTTCGAGAGAACCTCTTAATCATGATTAACTAAGGTATTCCTTTTTCATAAATAATTTATCCCAACCCGAAAAAGGGGTAAACTTATATTGGGTAAACGACATTTCGTTTCCTTTAACAAGTTCAAAACGACAAGTACTCGGCAATATTTTCATGTTTCAAGAGTCAGAAAAGAGCTTAAAGGTGACTCCAAAAAGGCGGATTTTTTTGTTTATTTTTACTGAGTCTGAAAAAGTAATAAACTAAAACTCGTTTTGGCATCATCTGTTAAGATTTTATCCTGTCGCTGCACAAAAATGAACGTGTTATCTATTTTCAACGAAAAAACAATTAAAATATTGATAAAAAAAACCCTAACCATGACTTTAAAAAGTTATAAAAACAAGAAGTAAATACATTTTTACCATTTAGTTTTACAAGTCATTGGAGGAGCATTTTTAACTCGTTTTACCTTGATCTTTAGGAGTTGACTGTGATTTATCTAGGAAGTCATTTGCCGAACTGTTTGCACCAGGTAAGAGCCACGCTTTCTCTCTTTAATTCAATGCCTGCCTTTAACAATTTTAAGGTTCATTGTAGGTTTTTTGGGGGGATTTTTCAAATTTATTTTCACCAAATATCAGCGCAGGCACCATCCTCAGACTCATGTCGATCCTGACTTTTCTGCAAAGGTATCGCGCCGATCGGCGCACCTATTTTAAAAACAGGCACGTTGAGTGCAGAGAATGAGAAAAATAAGAAACTTCTCCTAAAATCACCATTGAAAATGAGTTTTTGTGTTCAAGTATTTGACAATGGGTTAAATGATTGGCATTGGCAGGTAAAAATCAACCATCAAAATGGTTATTGAGTGGAAGGAAAGGGAGCATGAGGTAGAAGGTTGAGATGCCATGCAAGACCCTGCCTGCCTGGATGCCTTAAGGAACTATGGGCTCCTAAAGTTTTTCCAGACACCAATTTTGAGATCACAACCAAAATTGCTACAGCATCTGATAAGTATTTGGGATACTGGTCATGAAAGGTTTATTATTGGCGACCAAGAGTTGGAGATTGATATCTTTGACATTTATTTTATCACTAGATTATCGCAGAGAGGGGAGCGGATCCAATTAGCAGGTACCCAGGTTATGGGAGAAAGTATGGAAATGTTAATAGCCAAACATTTCCCAGAATCACGTAAGTCAACAAGTGGAAAAATCGATATTAGGACAGTAAATAACTTTCCTTTGAAGATAATTTTGCAGACTATTACACGTGTTGCTGGGGTACAAGCTTTGCATGAGGCTACTAAGTCTCAATTTCAGCATGCCATATACTGTATGGCACTTACTATTTTCAATTGGTCAGAAGCGGTATTGGTCAACATGAAGATGCAACTCACTAAGTGCAAAAATAATTGTCTCAAGCAGTTTGGATATGGTTTGATTCTGGTATCGTTCTTCGTAGAATGAGTACCATTGTTTCAATTTCAATGGGCGAAAGTGGCCATAACAGCACCACGAGATCCTCGAATGATTCGAAGGAGCGAGTTGATGCTTCGCGCAAGATTTGGTCAACATATTTCATACAAACCAACCTTTTTTGTATGGTTGAGACGCCAACTCATTATGGTGGAGGACTGGCCATATTCTGGGACCGATTTCAAAGGCAACCCAAATCTTCCTCTTCCAGAAGGCGACTTTTGGGATGATGGAGGTAAAAATTGTTTTTTTAAGTTTTTTGTATATTATTTTTTTTTTGTATATGTGTTCTAATTTTTAAAATTATATACTGCAGATGTTAGACCACAAAGACCTACTAGGATGTCTCCAATAGCGAGAAGATTGATGAGGCAATTCAAGGCTGATCCTTATGAGGAAGGAGCAGACAATGAGGAGGAAATAGCCTGGAATCTAGATCAGTTGACTAGAGGGATTCCGGAATATACCTGCTTCAATTATGACATCCCTCGTCGTTACCATAGGCACACCGTGGGGGTCTCAGACAGTATTCATTGGTTGTTGACCCGAGTCATTAGAGCAATGACTTGTTATCATGAGCATCATGATGACTAGTCTACTTTAGTTTTGTTTCTGCATTTTATTTTTGGGACTTACGAGTCATTCGTGTACTACAACACATACGTATTTTGGACCATGATGTACTGAACTATATATATATATGTGTGTGTGTGTGTGTGTGTGTGTGTGTGTGTGTGTGTATGTTGGGACTTACGAGTCATTCGTGTACTACAACACATACGTATTTTGGACCATGATGTACTGAACTATATGTGTGTGTGTGTGTGTGTGTGTGTGTGTGTGTGTGTGTGTGTGTGTGTGTGTGTGTGTGTGTGTGTGTGTGTATGTATGTATGTATGTATGTATGTATGAATGTATTCATGTTTTATGTGTCATGATGATTCATTGTTTTACAAGTTCCGTAAATTTCTATCTAGGACATAACTAGCCAATGCATATGTTAATGTATTCATGCGTCTTGGAATGTGTTGATATGTGATTTAATCAAAATTTATTTCTAAGAGACAAACACACAGATACATTCTCAAAATTTGAGGATTTATGATGAAATATTTCCCATTGAGCTGAAGCATGACAAGCTATGAATCAAGGTTTATAACCAATTCCCTAATGCCAAAAGTAATAGCTTCTGACAGAATTTCAATGACTATATTAGTTTTACAACCTAAACAGATACCTTGTAGATCCATTAACTCACCATTAGGGTCATAGATTTCCCATGCTACGAAGGATAGGTTCCAAGTGCTACGGCAAGCACCATCAGCAAAACCTACATAAGGAGTTAAAGACATCTACAACCAAGTAAAAACAGGATAAGTAGGAAAATTACTCGCAAAAGCACACCAAACCAAGCTGTATAAAAATTAAAACACACTAATGTACAAAAGTAATTATACGATAGAGATTACGCATAATACTTTTTGAGCTAAAGCCCATTTAGAGGCTTATCCAAAGGATTTCCTTCATAGTCAATTAACTCATAAGCCCATTTTTGCAAAACACATTTGACAATGTATGGCCCATGCCACATAGGTTTGAATTCCCCTACTCCTAGTTTATCATGAGCTTGGTCGTATAAAAGAACCAAGTCTCCTTCAGAGAAAGCACGTGGGGAAACAATATGATTGAAATGGGCTTTGACCGGTTTCTTCTGAGCTTCAATGACTAAAGTGGTGAAGCGACGATTTTCGTCAAGCCTTTCCAGATATAGAAGACGTTCCTCTTCTGGTGAAGTATTTGGGAGTAATTTGACAGCTAACTTGAGTGAAGGGATTTCACATTCAATTGGTAGAGATGCTTCCAAATCATATACTAACTGAAAATGAGTAAATCCAGTAGCATTTTGGGCCGAGGTTCGGTAAGCCCAAAGAGTTGAAAAGAGCATGAGATGCCAGTTGGACTTGTGCATCCCAATAGTGCATTGAAGCATGGTAACTAAGACTTTGTTGACAGCTTCAACTTGGTCATTGGCCTGAGGGTAATAGGGAGTTGAGTTGTTGTGACGTAGACCCAATTGTGTGGTTAGCTTGGCGATCATGTAATGGCGGAAATGGGAGCCATTGACGTAGACCCAATTGTGTGGTCATCTCGGTGATCATGTAATGGCGGAAATGGGAGCCATGATCAGTGACAATGGCTTGAGGAACTCCAAACTAGGTGATAACATGATTAAATAATAAATGAGCCACAATTCTACCGTTAGCAGTATATGTAGGCATCGCCTTGGCCCATTTGGTAAAGTAATTGACAGTGACGATAATATAGCCATGCCCCCTGTTCAAACGAGGGTTACATGTCATAAAGTCAATGCCCCATTTAGCAAAAGGATTGATGGTAATAATTGGGTGTAAGGGTGTGGGTGGGGCGCGCATTTTTTGTTGGTAAATCTGGCAAGCGTGACATTTGCGGACGTTAAGAATACAATCCTTAAAAATGGAAGGCTAGAAGTATCCATCGCGAATGATATTTTGAGCAGTAGTGTATCATACATATGATCGCCACATTTCTGGAATGGCAGTCATTAAGAAATCTCTCAACCTCTTCGAGAGTCAAACATCGACGAATAATAGAGTCGACACCGACGCGACACAAAGTATCTCCTACAATGCGATAAGGTTGAGAGTTATGTCAAATGTGTCGACGATCAGATTTGGTCAACTCGGGTTGAAAAGTTTGAATTTGGAGATACACGATGATATCACCATACTAGGGGTCGAGAGTGTTGATAAGGAAGAGAGTATCGTCCAAAATCTGCTCGTCAAAACCGGAAGAGACATATGCAGAGGGAAGGGAGAATATTAACTCAGCAAAGACCAATGATTTTTTTAGATTTGGCAGCAGTAAATTCAAAATCAAATTCTTGTAGGATGACAATCCATTTAGAATAATTTCCCCCCAGTAACTGATGAGTCAAAATGTATGTCATGGGGTTTCAATCAGAGATCACGGTAGTCATGCGAAGTAAAATGTAATGCTGAAAACGCTGAACATTATGAACCGCGACTAAAGATACTTTATTGGACAATTAAGTAATGTGTTCAGTGCCAGTAAACAACGTGTCCAGTGCCATTATCATCATCTTGGACAAGTACCATAACGATAGTGCTGGTAGCAGCGGCTAAACAGAGGAAATAATCACGATGATAATTAGGGGGATGCAGTAAAGGAACGTTGATAAGAACAATTTTTTAGGGCATCAAAGGAATTTTGAGTGACCTCATCCCATAGAAATGGGATCCCTTTCTTAAGCAAATGTGTAAAACCTTTAGCCAGCTTAGCATAGTTAGGTACAAAACGACGAAGGAAATTGGATTTCTCTTGTAAACTTTGTAGCTGATGTAAAGATGAGGGAGGGGTTAAGTTGACAATAGCCTCGACTTTCGTAGGATCAAGATGGATGCCTTCCTTTGAGATGAAAAGCCCTAGGATTCTATCTGATTCAACGCAAAAGACACATTTATGTGGATTAAGTCAGATATTATAGTGTCTACAACAGAGAAAAATTGCTCGAAGGTGAGCAAGATGGTCATGGCGCTTAGCTGAATGGACGGGTAAATCATCCAGATAAGGTTGAATGATGTGTTTGATATCATGAAAGGCATATGACATCGCTCGTTGAAAAGTGGCGCCGACATTTTTTAAGCCAAAAGGGAGCTTCTTGTAGGCAAAAGTTCCCCATGGATAGATAAAAGCAGTCTTATGTTGATTAGATGTCAGGATATTAATCTTGTTGTACCCAGAAAAACCATCCATGAAAGAAAAGATCTCACTCCCAGGGCATTCATCAATGATTTGGTTAATAAAAAGAGTGGGGTAGTTATATTTAGGACATGCACAATTGATGTCACGGTAATCAACACAAATGCGGATAATACCCTACTTTTTAGTTACAAGGACGATATTAGAAAACCAATCTGCCAAAGGAATCGGATATATGAATCCAACCTTGAGAAGTTTTTCAACTTCTCTTTTTATAGCATATTCCTTTCTAGGATGCACGGGGCGAAGTCGTTGACGAACAAGCTTCGCATGAGGATAAGTGGGTATCTCATGCACCACTATACTAGGATTGATGCCAGGCATGTCTTCATATGACCATGCAAATACATCACATAACCCTTGAAAAAGTCTAGTGTAAAGCTTGATCTCATTCGAAGAGCAAGTTACCCTGATGTGGATGTTCTCGACAATTCCTGGTTTGAAAGAAATGTCGATAGGCATCGTAGCAATGATGTTTCCCACGTTTTCTTTAGAAAATACCTCATGCATTAAGATGGGCATCTGAAGTGGACAGGTCAGAGCATGGGAAGCAAATTTTTCAAGACACGAAGAAATTGCTACAAAACTTGGAAGAAACAAAGAACAACGATGGGCATCATCCCAGGGTATTTCATCAAGAGACACGGTTTCAACGATACTTTCGTCGGTTGGAAATGTCTCATTCAAGGGATCAAAAGAGTCCCAAGAACCAAGCCAAGGAGATTGAGAATACGCGTCTAAGTACATACTAGGAGTAGTATGGCTAGAAGTGAGAGCCGAAGCCGAGATAATTTTAGAATAATCGAGTTAAGAAAGGCTTAACGACATAACATCACCAAAGGAATCAACTTGATTAGGAGAAGGAATGATCCAAGGATCAGACGAAGTAGAGATCATGTTGATTGGGACAATATTTGGAGGTGGGAGAGAAAAAAGACCCATTAAGGTAGAATCTTTAGAAATACCTACCCCCACACTCTCACATGGAGCGTTAGTATGCCCAACATATGGCACATTACCTTCTAATGAAGTAGAAGCAGAAAAGGACAATTCGTCGACAATGGTGATCTTCCCTTGATGTGGGAACCGAAGGACACAAAATAGAGTGGACACCACACAAAACATGGCGTTGGTCCAACTGTGACCGAGTAGAAGATTTTAATTGAGATTAGCGTCAAAAACCTCTACTTCAATATTGATCGTTTTGCCTTCCAAGGTGATAGGCAAGCCAGGGAGAATACCAAAAGGACGAGAACCTCTTCCATAGAAGGCCTCCAAGGTGTTCGGAGATTGACTAAGAGTCGGAGAGACGATGGCTTCCAAAAAGACACAAACATGATGCAGGTGGATGCACCTTCGTCTACGATAGTCCAATGGATTGTTTTCTCATTAATGATGACATGAATGAGGAAGGAAAGCTAATGAGGAAGACATGAAATGTGGTTTTCTAGATCGAAAGTGATAATATTCAAATCAGTCAGGTTAATTCCTCCAATTGTGGATAGTAGCGATTTCCATTGCGAAGGGCAGCTTTGAAGAACCTCCAATGAAGACATAGCCGACGATACTTGAGCTAGATCCTTAATGATATTATAATGTTGAGCAGCTCGAGCATTCTGGTTATAAGAGGATTTTTTAAGCACACCTTTTGAAGGTGGTCGGATGACAGGATCGAGACTAGGTCTCTTGATTTGAAGGGGACCAGAACTGGGTGGAGTAGAAGGAGAAGGAGCATCAACAATTTCTTTCTCTGTCGACTGACGAGGAGGTTGGGTAACCTTTGGATCTGGTGGCTAGAGAAATGGGCGTTGTCCCACTCATCATAAGCACCTGGGAACCAGATGAGGAAGAATATGGGGGTTGGTCTACCATTTTAGTTTGTTGAGATAGAAACGGTTCTTTGAGGACAATCGAAGTCCCTTGAGTACCTTTGAGTAAATGACTAACTTTAGCCCGTCGGGGATAGTCTTTAGTATAGTGTTCGTCATCACAGATTAGGCAAGGGTAATTAGGTTTACACTTAGTTCCATCATCAGTATTGGGTTTGGGAGAATCCTTTTTTGGGGCATCAGATTTGGATTTGCCAAGTTTTCCTTTCTTTTTACCTTTGGAAGTTTTTTCTGCCGCGGTAGACTGGACAACATTAACCTCCACGGTTTTACTAGGATTCGAAGGATTCTATAGGACAGAATCAGACGAAGAAACGAGTTTCTGCTTTCTAGAAGCAGAAGGAGACTTTCGATAAGTTTGGGTAACTAACCCAATGATGTCATCAACAGGTGGTGTCGTCGGAGCTTTCAAAGTTTCAGGATTGGTAGAAGTGCGCGAGTCATTAGGAAATATTTCGTATAACGTGCCTAATTGGGAATAAACCAAATCAAGATATTGTGCATGAGCAAGGACTTGTTCTTCAATGACAGATGCCCCCATAGCAATATCCTTGGCTATCTCATTGATGAAGGATTTAGTGAACCATTTGGTCAAGAGCTGGTCAGGAATGTCGAATTTGATCATATGATGCTGCCCAATTGGTGCATCAAGCAATTCAAGAACAACTAGAAAAGAGCCAAGTCAAGTACAAAACAAGGCATGATAAGCATCGTGTAGATCACAAATTCCAAGTCGGTGATGAAGTTTGGCTTCACAATAGCAAAGAAAGGCTTCAAGGAGAAGGTAAAAAACTAAAACCAATTCGATATGGTCCATTTAGAACTTTAGAAAAGATTGGTGATAACGCCTTCAAGTTGGATTTGCCTTCCTATAAGCAAATTTATGTTGTTGTTAATGTTGAGAACTTAAGGTTGTATGAGTCGCCTTTGATTGAAGATCAAGGAGAAAATGTTCAGATTCCTTCCATTGAGGATTTTTCTCCTGAATACCTTGATGAACTACAACAAAACACCGTTCTTGACAAAAGAACAAGGTCTTCAAAACGAGGTAATGTGGAGTACCTTCATGTGGGGCTCAAAGGAACAAATCCAAGTAAGGCCAAATGGATCGAGATTGGAAAGGTGAGGGAACTATACCCTCATTGAAAAACTGAAAGTTATAATTTGGGGTCCAAAAGCTTCCAATGGGGAGGAGTGATCAAGTGCTCAAAATTATGCTAAAAAATGAAAATTTTCAAAATGGTATGGAACTTGAATGACCGCGTAGATCTCATTGTTTTGAATCCAACACAACTTGTTTTGCAGAAAACCGACACCGTATGCTCCCGAAAACACGTTCTTCTTGTTTTCCTAAATAGCTAAAATTTTGGCAAAAATGTGCAGACTGCCCAGTCAGCAGTCTGTACAGCTAACTCAGCATGGTTGACTGGTCAAGGTTGACTGGGCATGGTTGACCAATATTTTCGCGCCACTTGTCCGAGTTTGGGTGGTGTTGGGTGGCTGATTTTTATTGGTTGGGTTGATGACCAACCACGTGCTGCCACGTGGCCCAACCAGAGGCCGCCACATGGTAGCACGGGGGCCACCAAAATTGGTTGAAGTTTCAAACTGCACTCCATCGAATTTGAAATATGACCTCCGTTCAAACAACCCACGCTCTAACCATTGGGTCTACCATAGGCCTTGTTAAAATGTTATATGTTGGAAGGTTCGGGGTAGCCCTGGCCCCCTATATGTTCTTCATATAACCCAGGGTACCGAACTGGAGGCGGTAACCGCAGCCGCTCCACCCTAACTGCCAACCTGACAGCTCATATGACACTGTTAACCATTTAATAAAAAAATATCAACAGTTAAGTTAACCACTGGCGGTTTCGGTGGTTAACTTAACTGCCAATATTTTTTTATTCTTTTTTTTTAATGCACCATATGATTATGGTTTAAAATGTGGATTTTAGGCGTTATTGGGCATTTTAATGATCTGACAATTTAGTCTGAAATTGTGCTAAAATGTCGCTCAGTTAGCCAAAATCAAGGAAAAAATGTAGGACTGGTCCGAATTTTGGGGATATTATGGTGCGATTAGTAGCAAAACTACGGAGGGTCATAATTTCTTCAGTTTTTTACCAATTTTAGATTAGAAAGCAGCTAGACACGCATTTTTTGGTATTCTGAAGCTAGTGGAATAAGTTTTGAAGCCATTTGAGCACTGTAAATGTATCTAATCACCATTTTGAGCATAATGAAAGAGGGCCAAGCCATTGGAAGCTGGACAAAGGAGATGTAGCCCAGGAGGGGTGAACTCCTTCATCATTTTCTCTGTTGTGGTTATTTTTATGGTGTAATTGTTTGTTGTTTCTGCATATTTCAAATTTTATTTTCATGCTTTATGTGTTTAAAAATTAACATAAAAGCTCTCAAAAAATCAATTTTAACAGTTGCAATTTACAAACCCTCAAGCACATTTACATTAAGATCTCATACAAATCATTCAAATATTGGAAACTATTGCACATGAAGGATGTAAAGCAAGGTGGGATTCCTCGGGAAAACAAACCTGAAATAAAGATCCATTTAACTACCTAAACTTAAAGATAGTCTTAACAAAGGTTGCTCAGTATATTATTTCCATGGAACGGTGTGGGAATAACTAGATAAGTCTTATATTTCGCTATCCAATGATCTGACTGCCAACAAGGATATATAAAAAATCCTATACCCTAAGGAAAAAAGAAGAGTTGGAATGTTGGAATGTAATTATGGAAACATGAGGGTATCTTCGTCCTGGTGAAATAGGACAAAGTGATTATTGTATCAACAATATTCATGAAAATCCCCCTTCATTCTCAGATTCAGATTGACTCGTGTTAATAGTGATGTTCAATCCCAAATATTATGAATTTGTTGCAGGGACCCTTCAACCAATTACAACGTGTTCTTGACAGAAATATCGATAATGTTTAAAAAGAATGTTATCATCAACAATAAGCCTTTCCAGGTTGAATACAATCATGGTTTCATAGAAGCATATATGGCCTACACGAATCTATAAAATGACTTGTTCTGTGAACTATACCAACATAATTTTTTGGTACCTCTTAACAAAAGATGGAATCCCAACCTCATTACAAGGGATCTCATATTGAGAGCCTTTGTATCGTATTTGAGAAATCAGGCTAGTTGGGTGGAAGATCTTAACATTTATAAACTTAATTTTGATAGCCTTTTGTGGGTTAGAGGAGAATATGAAATACCTATGCAGGTGATACAAGAACAACAAGAGTTGGCAAATTTGTCAAAGGTAGCATACTATATTTCCAAGAAGAGGAAGGATACCATTGCATATTGCACAGTTCAGATTCAAATATTGGAAACTGCCGCACAAGAAGGATGTAAAGTAAGGTGGGATGCCTCGGGAAAACAAACCTGAAATAAAGATCCATTTAACTTCCTAAACTTAAATATAGCCTTAACAAAGGTTGCTTAGTGTATTATTTCCATGGAAAAATGTGGAAATAACTGGATAGGTCTTAGATTTCGCTATCCAATGATCTGGCCGCCAACAAGGATATATAAAAATTCCTATACCCTGAGGAAAAAATAAGAGTTTGAATGTTGGAGTGTAATTATGGAATCATGAGGGTATCTTCGTCATGGTGAAATAGGACATAGTGATTATTGTATCAACAATATTCATGAAAATCCCCCTTCATTCTTAGATTCAGATTGATCTATGTTCTTGGTGATACTCAATCTCTCACTATTATTGATATTCACTCCCTCACCGTTGCTGACATTCACTAGCTCACTGTTGCTGACACATTGGCTTACTAGTGCGAAAACTCATATACAACAAACGCACAATCTTTGATGTTGTAATATATATTATTCTCCAATAACATATCACGATTAGCATTGAGCAGTTATAAAAAACTAGTAAATTATGTTTTACATGTTTAGTTACAATTTCGTTCCATTTCCTCTACAAATTTTGTTACATTTCCATTGTTTTTATTCCAGCTTATATATTAGATTCACGTTTAGACACAATATATGCAAGCATAATGCAAGTATGGAAAACCACTTGAAAGCTATCTTCGATAACATACAAAATAATCGATGTATTCAAAGACTGAGTGTAAATGCATGGAGTTGTTTACTGACCTTAAATGACAATTCCGATAAATTAGACAAATCAACAAACATATCCTCACCACCTATCAAACATACATGAACATACTCAACAAAACAATAATACATGTAATACACTAATAACTATTAAAATCAAATTGAAAACAAATGCATCATAAGAAACCTAGAAAACCATTCATCGTTGGAGCAAGGGCGACCTCACTTGTTGATTTGTTCAAACTCAAATGGTTCATCTTCATCTGCCGCGATATTAAAGTCAATTTCCAATCTTTCTTTTTGTTTTCTTGTTTGTATTCTCTTTTTGGGGCTCAAGAAACTCTTCTTCCTCTTCAAAGATGACTCAAAAGCACCCAACCCACTCGTGAATTCATAATCCATAATATGAATATTGTTGGCGTCATCCAACAATTTTTTAAACAAAGTAATTAATTATTCAATCTTGATCAAAGTAGCAGAAGGAATTTTTCGAACCAAGTCTATGTAGCCAAATAAGTCCTCTTTGGCCAACTCAATTCCTTCAACATTTACATCAACATTGTGACTATCCATGGAAAATGTGTTTGCATCTTCACCGAGATTTGGTATTGCCTCTATATTTATCTCAGGAGGGTCATTGTATGAATAAGTTGTGCTTTAATGATTTAGTAATTGGTTTGAAGCCATTGAACAGGAAGACAACCAACCCACCTTTATGGCATGCTTGCAAATGTTCCCACAAATAGACCATGGGCAATCACAAGTTATGAAATTTGTGTGATAACAAGTGACAAGATATTGCTTATTAGGTTTATATTGACTCCTCACCCAAAAAGCATGAGAGATTTTCTCATGAGGGCTACAATCACTATCTGGAATTATTTTTGCTTTTTCCATTAATGATTCCAATTATTTCTCTTTCCTATAATTATTAAAAAATCCTTCCTTTTTTAGAATTTCCTTAAACTGATAACAGGGTTCAACATTTGTTAGAAGGACATATATCAACCAATCCATCCTACGAGAACATTTCTTTCTTCTATCAGATAGAAAGTTTGTCTTTAGGTAACAATGATATGACTCCACAACATTGTTTTTCTCCTGATTTTCATGGGGAAAATCTCGACAACCTTTTACCCACATCCCTAATTGCATAAAAGTTGGGTTAGTGAAGATATTTCATCCATATGAAAACCAAAAATAGAAATGTAAGAAAGAGTTTGTCGACTTACAAATCTTGTCACCAACAACCCAATTCTTGTGGAAATAGTTTAGGAACTTCTCCTCATTAGAAAATTTGTTGAAGAAAGCATTAATTGCATCGCTCACTTCAACACTAGAACAATAGTTCATAATTAAACCCAAATCACTAAACGTTTATTTTGCTATTTTTGGAGTATTGACCAATCAATTGACATTTTTTAGCCATGCTCGACGTACTTGCCGAACACACAAGATAACATTGCACCCTGTGATTCTCCTGTAGAAATTATACAAGATGCATGTATATTACCAGACACCCATGATCTAACAAATTAACTTATGTTAAATGCAAAATCATTCCACTTAATTCTTTGTGGAAATTAAATCGCCAATTGCAAAACACATATGAAGCAAAATCAATCACACATAAACATGATTGTTTAACGGGAAAGCTTAAAGCTAAAAACCCCAACTAAAATATATTATGTATATCAATGGATCATGTAATAATCTCATACAAAGCTTATTACATCAAGCTCTCAGTACAATCAACAATCATTACACACTGTCATCCAGAAATTTGCATATCTATACACTAATTTCTTGCCTCCTCACAGCCTGCCTCCACTGCGCAATCCCTGCTGAAGAAGACCCCTGAATGAATTCGAATTGGCCTTGCCTTGACTACACAATCCTCATTGGAATCTCCAATGTGTGTCAGATGCATTGAATGCATCACTATAGTCACAACAGATAGTCCATCTCACCCTTTCACCTATCTCTCCACTGGGTCTCCACTAGAAATGACATGCAAGTAGTTAACTGTTGTATTTGTTCAGTTGCAAATGAGTCTCTAGTTGTGAATTAATTAAATAATTAATTCACTCAACTCTCACTGGTGTATCTTCAGTTAGAACTAGATACAACTAGCACAACTGAGTTTAACTCACTTAACTGAGTTAAACTAAATAACAACTCCCATAACTACTCTTCCAACTCTTTCAAAACTCTTTCACTTCAATTCTAACTGAGTCCTCCATGCATGAGTCACCAACCACCCTAGGAATTGCGTAATTCCTTCAGCCCACTGATTTTCCAAATCTTTTCACTGAAATAAAGTGCTCCAAGAGAATAAGTTGATATTTATTGTCAGATTATTATTAAGGGCTAATAATAATCGACATTCATCTATTTTTATATTAGCGATCTATAAATAGACTTCACCCATTCTTCTAAAAATATAATCTCATCTATTTTTCCAACTTGATCAACCATCTACAAATAGCATACTGCAACTTATAGAATATGCTCACCACGTCTAAAAATAGACATACACCTAAAAATAGCCTGCGGGCCCCACTTAGTGAAGGTGCTTAATTTTTACTAAGCTCGTCATCTTGTTGAATCTCAGCACTCCCTCAACAAGATAGGGATTATCCTTCACCCCAATCCTTACTCTATGGTATTCGAATTTTCTCCTGGTGAGCGCCTTCGTCAGAATATCTGCATCCTTATCTTCCATAGGAATGTACCGAAGCAACATGATCTTCCGCTACACACAATCTCTGATATGATGATACCAAATATATATATGCTTAGATCTATCATGAAACATAGGATTAATCGAGAGTTTAATGCAACTCTGATTATCACAATGTATCACTGTAGGATCTAAATGAGAACCGAACAAACTGACTAGGATCTTCCTCATCCAGATAGCCTCACATGCAGCTTGACTTTCTGCCATGTATTTCGCTTCCACTGAACTAAGTGCCATGGATCTTTGTTTCCTATTGTACCAAGAAACTGATGTAGATCTGATACATAAAAACCCTCTTGATGTGCTCTTTTTGTCCGTTGGGCTACCCACCCAATCTGCATCCATGAATCCATGCAACTTCACCTCATATGTCTGTCTGTACCATAAGCCATACTTAGATGTGCCCCTGAGATATCTCATGACATGCTTGCCTACCTTCCAAAAGAGCTTGGTAGGCTTAACCATCACTTGACTAAGCTAGTTCACCGCATAGCATATGTTCGGTCTTATATTAACTAAATACATGAGCGAACCCACCAACTGTCGATAGACAGTAGCATCCACTACCTCTGCTGATGTAGCATCCTCTTTCCTCAAATTTCATGGAAGAGGGGTATCCATGGGCTTGTAGTCCTGCATGTGAAACTTACCAAGTATTTCCCGAGCATACTTGTCTTGAGACACAAATAGTTCACCTTCTCGCTGCCATATTTACAATCCAAGGAAATAATGAAGGAGGCCCAAATCCTTCATCTCAAACTCCTTTGCAAGATTGTCCTTGCATGAGTGTATCAACTATTCATCACCCATTAGTATTAAATCATCAACATAAAGAACAATGATTAAAAGCTTACCCTCCACCACAATTTGGTATAGGTTTGCATCCGCCTCACCTTTGGTGAAGCCAAGTCCAGTGAAATAGTTTTCGATCCGTGTGTACCAAGCACGAGGTGCTTGCTTCAGCCCATACAACGCTCTTTTGAGTCTGCACACATGCGACTCGCTGTTGAAGATCTAAAATCCTTCAGGTTGCTCAATGTACACTTCTTCCTCAATGATCCCATTAAGGAACGTAGTCTTCACATCCATCTGATGAATGTGCCAACCCATCTGTGCTGAGAAAGCAAGGATGGTCCTTATGGAAGAATACCGTGCAACAGGTGCAAAGGTTTCTTCACAATCAATCCCCTCGATCTGTGAGAAGCCCCGGGCAACAAACCTTGCCTTATACTTCTCGATGCTTCCATCAGTAGCTTGCTTTACCTTATAGATCCATCTTGAACCTACCACTGATTTACCAACTGGCCTTGGAACAATCTGTCAAGCATTGTTTCTGACAATGGAGTCATACTCCTCCACCATGGCATCTACCCATGTGGGCTCTTGTGCTGCTTCCTCAAAGGAAGATGGCTCTATCACGATACACTTTCTCATGAGAGCCATGTATCCAATGAATCAGTCAGGTGATTGTCTCTGTCTGCACTGTGATGTAGGGACTCCTACATTCTGTGCCACATCAAGCTTCAACCTCTCAGATTTTGTGGTACGCCTTCTGCCTGTTATGATTTTTGGCTTTGCTTGAGTGGACTCCTCCACTCCATGATCCTCCTCCTGTGGCTGATCCACATCTTGAGGCTCATATTTTGCAACAAGAAGTTCCTCCTCTGGATGCAAGTGTAGCTCCCTCTCAAGTGACAACTTCATGGCTTTCTCCTCATTGAATTTTATGTCCCGTCACACCACAGTCATCCGACTGTTTGGAAAATAAACACGATAATTATGGGGTGTTTTTGTGTACCCCACAAATAACCCAACTTCTGCAGTCGGCTTCAACTTCTTCCTGGCTTTCTTTGTCACATGAATGTAAACAGATGAGCCAAAAATCTTCAAATGAGAAATATCAGGCTTCTTACCAGTAAAAGCTTCTTTAGGTGTACTCATGCCAAGTACTCTATGAGGACAACGGTTTTTCACATAAACCGCAATGTTGCATGCTTCCGCCCACAAGTGCATCGGTAGGCCCTGGTCATGCAGCATAGCTCGTGCAGCACCCACAATCGTTCTGTTCTTCCTCTCCGCGACCCCATTCTGCTGTGGGTTATGAGGCGCTATGAGTTCTCTTCGAATTCCTACTTTGCTACAGAAGTCTTTGAATTCATTGTTAGGATATTCCGACACATAGGAAATAGTTAAGAATAACTTAGTCTAGTGCAGAGTTAGGTAAAGTGTGTTTCTTTACCATGTACATTTGTAACTTATAATCCGACGGTCACGATTTGTAGTGATCCGATGGTTATCTCTCACCTCGGTATTAACGACACTTGATTCGTGACTTAACAGCCGATTGGTCCATGATCTCTATTTAAAGAGCATGGAGGTTCATTTGTCCGGTAACCGTTTATGAGAGAAACATATGTAACTTTTCTTTTTATATTAATAAATTGCTTGAAGTGGTCGCGTTGGCTCAGGCCGTGGACTATTTCCCTCTTTGAGGGTTTGAACCACGTGATTATACTGGTGTACTGATTTGTGATCTGTTTGTGAGTGGTGACCTTTGGTTCTTGATCTAAGGAACTTACCCTATAAATTCCTACATGGTATCAGAGCTATTTTGAGGGCCGCGTCTGTTGTTGATCAAAATCCGAAGCCTGTTTGACTGCATGTGAATGCCGTTTTTTATATCTACTATTTATAAACATTTTTGGGCTTGGAGAACTACTTGGTTGTGTCTAGAGCGTCTGTTACAGTGAGGAACGCCTTTCGTTTCATGCGAAAAGGTTTTCGGCTGCCCAAGTTATGACGGTTTAGATCTGGAGGTATAAAGCATTTGTTTTGCAGTTATATTTGTTAATAGTTCTGCTTATTTCGGTTCCCTCTTTTTATTTTTGGTTTTTAGGTTTTATTTATTTGCCAGATCTATACCCTCTTCTCTATGTATGCTCTTTGTTGTGCGCTGCGTGCGATCTCGGCAAATCAGAAGCAAGAAAAAGGGATTTTTTTTACTACGTATTCTCTTTCCCCGCGTATTTGTGCGATCTCGGGAAATCAAAAATAGTGAAAAAATTGATAGTTGCCGGTAAGGCTAACCAAAAATATAACATTCTGTCGCAAGGCTTTGCATTTTTTTATTTTTTTTCTCGGTTTTTTGTTTTTTTTGTGCAGGAAAAGGCATGCACACCGAAGAGTAAAAAAAAAAACCTTCCTCCTTTCATACAATAACATGATCCTTTTACTATCTCACATGGTGAGGGGTTAGTTTATTAGAATAGAGGTCTTGGGTTCAAGTCTCCTTCTCAAGCTTCTTTTGTAAAAAGTTTTTGTTAAGAGGGGCAGATTTTTTTTTTTTTAACTGCACTTCATCCCGTTCCCGTAACTATTCGGCATCTACAACTCAGATTTTTCAAAAGGCATAACTTCTTCATCCGGAAGCCGTTTTTCGAGCCGTTTTTTTTTAACATCCTAATTTTTAGAGATCTTTCCATTGGAGCAATTAGTTTCAACTTTTCTCAGCTTCAGTTTTTTTTTTAAAATGGAAAGTGCATGCCCAGTTATTCTTAACAACACCAATATTTCCAATGGCTACCTCACATGGTAGATATAATTAGAAGTAAAGGGCTTTATAGAATAGCCACAAGACAAGAAACTAAACCTTCCAATGATGATAAAGCTGCTAAATGGGAAAATAAACAAGATCAAGCATGAGGGTTGATAGGAATTTCCATTGCTCAAGTTCTTCGATTTCATATCCTTGACATTGACACCCCTGATGAAGCCCTGGAAAAGCTAAAAACTGTTTTTGTCATTCAAAATCAAATCATGGCCCACCAGCTTGAAAATGATTTGCTTACTTTGGACCCCAATAATTTCTCCTCCATTGAAGATTTTTTGTCCAAATTTAAGACCCTCAGAATTCTTTTAGAAGGTTGTAAGATCAAAAAGGACGATGGTAGCCTCATCTATTGCATTCTTGCTAAGCTTGGCCCTGCATACTTTGTATTTGTTTCCACCTTCCATTCCACTAGAGAAGCCATCATTTATTTAGGAATCACCTATAAGAATCCCTCTTTTGATGCCTTTTGCGATTCTTTGATAAGAGAACAAGAAAAACTTTTACACCTTAGTCTTATCACTGCTGGAAACACTTCTAAGAAAGCCTTAGCAGCCCAACAACAACCATATCAAAAGAATCCCAAGAAGCAGTATCCTAAAAAATATGGTCCTAAACCAAACAAGGGCCCTAAGAAATTTCAGCCGCAAACTGAAAAATCAAATCACCAAAATAATAAGGCAAATCAAAACAAAGGGAAGAAGACAGATAGACATTGCAACTTTTGCAATTGGGATGGCCATATAGAGTCCAAATGTTTTAAGAAGATGGAAGCCTTAGAAGCAACAATGAAGAAGCACAACATCAATTTTGAGCACTCTTCACCTTCATCTTCAGGCATGGCACTTTCTGCTTGTGGTTGTCAAGCATCAAGATCTGGTTATGCATTAAATGTATCTTCTTCTTCTCCTTCTCATGAATGGCTCATTGATTCTGGAGCTTCTTACCACATGGCTAAAAATAAATCAATGTTTTCTTATTTAGATGTTTGTAACACCAAACATATTTATGTTGGTGATGATAGATCTCTTAGTGTTGTAGGATATGGAACCATTCATCTAGATAATGGTCAGTTTAATGATGCACTATGTGTTCCTACCTTGTCATGCAACCTTCTATCTGTTTATCAGATAACTCATTTAGGTGAAGGGAAAATAGTAGAATTCTCACCTCATGATGTTGTAATCAAGGACCTCAAATATCCTAAACATATTTTAGCTACTGGCATTGCTGATGATTCCACAAGGTTGTATAAGTTTGAAAACTTTCGGTCATCATGCCTTCCCTCTGTTTTTGTGCTCATAATGATGATGTGAGCAAACTTTGGCATGAGCGATTTGGTCACTTAAACTATCGCTCTCTTCAAACTCTATGTAAGGAAAAGATGGTGACGGGCCTTCCTATGGTACCTTGCCGAGATGATGTTTTCTCCGGATGTGTACTCGGAAAACATCATCGGGATAGTTTTGACAAACATGCCTCTTGGCATGCTTCAGCCCCTTTGCAGCTTGTGCACAATGATTTATGTGGTCCACTTCCTGTTGTTTCTTTCTCTGGTTGCAAGTACTTCTTAACTTTCATTGATGTTTTTTCCAGACGCACTTAGGTATATTTCTTAAAACTCAAGAGTGAAGTTTTTAACATGTTCTTGGCCTTTAAGGCCTTTGTTGAGAAACAGTCTAGACATCAAATTCTTAAGTTAAGATCAGACAATGGTAGAGAATATGTTAACAACAAATTTATCAACTTCTGCACTGAGCATGGCATTCAATTGCAACATATTGTTCCATATACTCCACAACAAAATGGTGTAGCTAAACGGAAGAATCGCACCTTAAAAGAAATGGCTAATTGTATGCTTCAATCTAAAGGACTTGGTCTCAATTTTTGGGCGAAAGCCATTAACTGTGCAAATTACATATTAAATCGCACTCCTACTAAGGTTTTAAAGAATATAACTCCAGAAGAAGCTTGGATCTCAATCAAACCATATGTAAGTCACTTTCGTGTTTTTGGAAGTGATGCTTGGGCCCATATTCTAGATGCAAAACATAAAGCCTTAGAACCTAAGAGTGAAAAATGCATTTTTGTTGGATATTTTGAATATGTCAAAGGATATAGACTTCTTCAACCAAAATCCTAAAATATTATCATTAGAAGAGATGTAAAATTTGATGAAAATATATTGGCCTGCGAGCCTAGTTCCGCAAGTGTGCCACCTTTGGCTTGCAAGCCTGATTCGGCATATGTGCCACCTCTCTCTCTATTCTATTTTTAATAGCATTCCTTCTAACTCAGATGATGATAGCGAGGATGACAATCCTCCTCCACCTCTTGAAATTGTTCCTTATACTCCACCGCTTCCAAGATGGGTCCGCTCTACTCGGGATGCAACAGGTTCTCTTGCAAGTGACCCTGTCGATCGACGACATACACGTTCTCAGTTCAAAAGAGCCTCTTCCTTATTGGCTCAAGTTCCAGAAAAAACTTGATCTAGAAACCTTTGAAGAAGCCTCCAGTCATCCAGATTGGGATGAAGCTATGAATGAAGAGTATCGTTCCTTATTGGCAAACGATACTTGGGATCTTGTTCCTCTTCCAAAAGGAAGAAAACTTGTCAGATGCAGATGGGTTTACAAAACCAAGTTTGGACCAGATGGAAAAGTGGATAGACATAAAGCTCATCTTGTTGCTAAATGATTTTCACAAGTTGAAGGCATTGACTATACTGAAACCTTCTCCCCTGTTGCCAAAATGAATTCTATCCACCTTGTTCTTTCCCTTGCTACCTCCTTTAAATGGGAATTCCATCAGATGGATGTTAAATCCGCCTTCTTACATGGAGATTTGCATGAAGAAATCTACATGGAACAACCCCCTGGCTTTATCCAAAAAGACTCCAGCCTTGTTTGTCACCTTAGGAAGTCTCTCTATGGTCTCAAACAAGCTCCTCGGGCTTAGTATGCCAAAATGGATAGATTTCTCTTAGATAATGGCTTTTCTAGGTGTCATTCTGACAACACTGTCTACACCAAGAAAGTGGGTAATTCCTTCACCATCCTTGTTCTTTATGTTGATGATCTTATCCTTACTGGTAGTGATCCAAACCATATAAACCATGTGAAGTCTAGCCTCAAAAAGAAGTTTTAAATGACAAACTTAGGACACTTGCATTATTTCCTTGGTCTTCAAGTCTTGCAATCCAAGGAAGGCATTACCCTCTCTCAGTCCAAGTATGCCTATGATCTTCTACACCACTTTCACATGGAAGACTGTAAACCAGCCCCTTCTCCCTTTCAATCTGGAGTCAAGCTTTTAGTCACTTGTACTACCCCTGAAGTTGATGCTACCTTATACCGTCAACTTGTTGGTAAACTTTTGTATCTAACCCATACCCGTCCTGACCTTTCCTTTGCCGTTGGTCTTGTCACTCGGTTTATGCACCAACCTCATGAAAGTCACTGGAAAGCAGCTAAAAGAATACTTCGATATATTCGAGGTACGGTTCAGTTCGGGATTCATTACAGTGCAGGAGCATCTCCCTTGTTGATTGGTTTCATTGATTCTGATTGGGTTGGTGACCTTGATCATTGGAAGTCCACTGCAGGATATGTATTCACTCTTGGTTCAGGACCTATTACTTGGTCTTGTAAGAAACAAAGTGCCATCTCCCTTTCTTCAGCAAAAGCAGAGTATCGTGGTGCAATTGAAGCCAGCAAGGAAGCCATGTGGCTTCGTCAGATCCTGTCTGAATTTGGTCTTCATCAGCAGCATCCAACTACACTTTGGTGTGATAATCAAAGTGCCATTCAGCTATGTAAAGATCCAGTTCAGCATCAGCATATGAAACACATTGAACTCCACATACACTTCATCAGAAAGCTCATTCATGATCGTGTTCTTGAAGTGCAGTACTGTCCAACCAATGATCAAGTAGCCGATATCTTTACAAAGGCTCTCACAGAAGCGAAGTTTACCAAACTTTGATCCATGCTTGGAGTTCAGGAAAGTTGTCATTAAGGGGGGATAGGCTCTAATGCCTCCTTCCTTCTTTTATTGTGTCACTTTTGTAAATCCTTCAATCCTATCCCAATTTGTTATTAAGGGGGGGATGTTAGGATATTTCGACACATAGGAAATAGGCTCCTTTTGTGTCACCTTTGTAAATCCTTCAATCCTATCCCAAGTTGTTCTTAAGGGGGGATGCTAGGATATTATAACACATAGGAAATATTTAAGAATAACTTAGTCTAGTGTAGAGTTAGGTAAAGTGTGTTTCTTTACCATGTACATTTGTAACTTATAATCCCACGGTCACGATTTGTAGTGACCCGACAGTTATCTCTCACCTCGGTATTAACAACACTTGATCCGTGGCTTAACACCCGATAGGTCCATGATCTCTATTTAAAGAGCATGGAGGGTCATTTGTCTGGTAACCGTTTATGGGAGAAATATATGTAAATTTTCTTTTTATATTAATAAATTGCCTGAAGTGGTCGTGTTAGCTCAGGCCATGGATTGTTTCCCTCTTTGAGGGTTTTAACCACGTGATTATACTAGTGTATTGATTTGTGATTTGTTTGTGAGCGGTGACCTTTGGTTCTTGATCTAAGGAAATTACCCTGTAAATTCCTACATTCGTTCGAGATATATTCACCACCATTATCGCTCCATAGAGCCTTCACTTACTTCCCCGACTCCTCCACCAATGCTTTAAACTCACAGAACTTTGAGAATGTTTCACTCTTCTTCTGCATGAAGAAGATCCAACATCTATGAGAATAGTCATCAACATATATAACATAATACCTGTGTTTTGATGTTGAAGCAACCGAGAAAGGTCCACACACATTTGTGTGAATTCTCTCTAGGATCACCGAAGCATGGTTCTCCTTATCATGAAAGGTGGTATTCACAAACTTACCCATAGTACATCCCTTGCACTGATATGACTACACAAGAGTACCCTTAAGAATTCCAGTAGAAATATGTTGCATAATCTTCAAGGCGCCATGGTGAAGATGGCCCAATCTCTTGTGCCATAATTCACCCTCATCCCGTCTCACCACTTCTTTTGCTTTACCCATCATTGCAGTGCAACCATCTACCTCCAGCTTGTAGAGATTCTTAACTCGAATCCCTATCGTCTCAGTTTGACCCGTTGTTTTATGTCACGGGAAAGCTTTTCCCTTGCTGAAAACAACGTCATAAACTCTGTCCTCCAACATCGTGACCAAGTCCAAGTTCTTCTTCAGACCTGGAACATGCATAACATATTTCAACAAAAATGGTTTACCTGACTCCCTCTTAAAGGTAATGGTTCCAATGCCGGTCGCATTGTATCTACCATCCTCGCCCATCTCTATATGCATTCGGAGATCTTTCTCCTCCAAGTCACTAAACAACTCATTGTCTCCCGTCATGTGGAAGGAAGCACCACTATCAAGATACCACACCGATCCCATTGCGCTTGAAATCAAGCATGCGATCAAAGAGAAATCAAGTTCAAATTGCAAGGCTAAGGCCTCACCCGCTGCAGCTCCAACAACCTTCTTGTTCTTCTTTTTCTGTGGGCAGTTAGTGACGAGATTCCCATGTTCGTGACAGTGAAAACACTTCACCTTGGACAAATCAAGCTTCTTGCCTTTAGCCTTGGATTTTGGATGGGATTTCTTCCCCTTCCATTTCCTTGCTTTGGCAGCCAACGCGCAATTCTCTGTTGGAAATACTGAGAGGGGGGTGAATCAGTATTTCTTTTCAATTGTTAATTTTACCAGTTAGATCACTTATATTTAGAACACAAAATGAACAATGATGGAATAGATAATTGTATTAATTTCTTCTTTACAATAAATAAAGTACAATAATGATATAGGGCTCTAACCCTAGATGAAGACTCCAATCTTCCAGGCTCCAACCTGTATTGTGCCAAGCACTGACTTGGTCTTTCCAAGGCTCCAACCTTTTTAATTTGAGGCACCAACAACTAGGGCTCCAACCCTATCTCTGGTACATGCTTTCACCTGGTTTCTTGAGGACTCTAATCCTCTAGGGCTCCAACCCTATCTTCCAAGGCACCGACCTTGTCTCTATGAGGCTCCAACCTCTTGGGCTCCAACCCTCAACTTCACTTTGTCAAAATATGTTTGGTTATTCTTCACGGCTCCCAAAGTCTTCTTCAACGAGCCCTGTCAATCTTAGTCTCCATGTCACATCATCCATGACAACCTTAATCTTCACATGAAGGTGTCACCGCTGCTCTTCATCATACCCAAACAAAGATCTCTAAGGTCACCTCATGATAGCTAATGCATCATGGTCTTCAAGTTCTCCACAAGACTTCTCAAGACTTCTCAAAATATCTTCAATCTTATTCAAGATTACTACATAAATAATTCAATCAAAGTCTTCAAATCCCTTCACTAACTGATAAGTGATGTACTTACCTTAACCAAATTCTTCAATGTTCAATCAATTCCAAAATTGCTTATGTTGACTTCATTGTTCAATCAATTTGTTGTACTATGTTGACTTTGAGTCCAATATCACTTTGCTTCACTATGTTGTCTTTATTACTGGGCTTCACTTTATCAACCTCACTGTCCAAGAGAAAGTTCTTCACTGTCCAAAGGAGGGTTCTACAAAACCACTGTGCCACTATACAAATGACATTATAGTCTGGTCCTTTACCGTCCAACGAGACCTACTATCACTTAATACGAGTACTGAGAGACAACATTATAAGTCAGAATGTTGCATTTGAAGCCCAAGCCACAGTCCTAGAGCCAAGGTCTAGATTCACTGTGTAATGATCAGAGTCACAGTTCACTGTCTCAACCAAAGATCTTATTTCTGTAGAGTTGCTTCAGAATATTCTCCACACAGGACAAGGGTTATTGCTGGAGTATCAAGCTACAGGTTTGTGGTGTGGTGCTATCTGAAACACAGTTATAGTCTCCTTTTTCTGAGAAATAATACAGTAACAACGAATCCGAACTGAGCTTTGAAATGTTGACAGTCTGATCTTTTCTAATGTAGTTTTAGGTGGTTGGAAGATGATTTATCACAGGTTCGAAGTCTTGTCCAAGACTGCCAAACAGGTCCGAAGCCTGTAATCACAAATTTTGTTATATGCACAAGCTACAAGCCCTTCAATCCGAGCTAGTGAACTCTATTCAATTTTGAATGACATCCCACCACAGAATTTACCCAAACTGTCCTCCTCGGCCTTAGTTTATCTTCTGTGATTTTTCTCTGAAATCTTGACCAAATTTTGTGTCTTCTTCACCGAATTGCTGGCTTAGAAATGAATGAGCGCATATTTATATATATAGTTGTTTTTCCCTATGAAGAGACACGTCCATTGGAAGAGAGGCCGACTTTATATGACTGCATAGGTCGGCTTGACTGCAAATATATATATTTTTTACCTTAAAAATTCAATTTCTCACAAACTATTGGGAGTTTCAGGGCAAGTAAAGGCTCATTGGAAAGGAAAAAATATGCTCTAAAAGATGGTATAGGAGTTAATTTGGAAGGATACCTCTAATGTGGTAAAAAAAAAAAATAATAAAAAAAAAAAAAATCTTTGTGACTGTCCTTTATTTTTCTGTGCAGAAAGTGAATAGGACAGCATGGCTTCTCCTTTGTTTGTCTTCTGCATTGTTTGGCTTATCCGTTATAGGATCATAGTGTCATCATGTAGGACATCCATGTCATCATGATAGTATCCAACATCCATATCATCATGAAGGTATAGCATTATGTATTCAATAATAGTGAAGTAATATGTCATAGTGCAGCATTATTAGGAAAATTTTGAGGTAGTCTTCTAGCCATCAAATGAGATCTTCTACATCATCATCTAGTCTCCAAACCTTCATCAAGTGTATGACTTCATCAAGTATCATCCAAGTGTATGACATCATCATATGTCATCATCAAGTATCATTCAAGTGTATGACATCATTGGTTAAGATCTAGATTATCAAGTGCATGCAACATTAGATCAAGTACTTAGGGCTTCCTTCATTAGTGGTTTGACTTCTTCATGACTTGACATCTTCATTGATAGTATCCTAGTCAACCAAGAGTCATGGCATCATCATCTGGAATCAGGCATCTCAATAATATTGACATCTCGGTCAATGCCACATTGATATCAATGACAACCTTGATTAACAATCTCCCCCTTTGTCATTGATGGAAATATTCTTGCCCTTCTAATCTCTCTCCCCCTTTGACATCAATGGAAAACGGAGTGCCCAAATACTCCCCCTGTCAAGTTGCTTCTTTTCTTCATGAATTGTAGTCCTTCATAGGTATGTTACTCCCCCTACCATGGTGCTCTTTCTTCTGGAAATATGTTCCATGATAGATGTGTTTGTATTTCTTCATGTGATGTACCATCTCCCCCTGTCTGCACAAATTCGTTTAGCTCATGAAGGATTTCTCACCTTGTGTGATCAAGTAGAAGGCATCATCATAATATCATGTTTATGTTCAATGGAGTTACTTCGGAGAGATGATTTATCAAGATTGTCCATGTGTAACTCATCAAGGATTTCATAGGGCCCACTCACGGATCACTTTCTGCAAGAATACTCAAGAATCACAAACTCCCCCTAAATGTATGCATGGTCTCTTTTTGGTAGGGTTTCACCATCAAATACTTGGAATATCAAGAATGACTTCATCTAGTCAACAACATGTGTTGTTCGCTGGAGTGTTCAAGAGACTTCCGGATTCAACTTGTTTCCTTCTCCATACTTATGTAACTTTCTTCTCTAGCATGGTTCTAGCTTGTGCAGGGGCCCAAGTCAAGTTACAATCACATGACATATGTCCAATGTTATGGTAATTGAAGCACTCTATCTTGTTCATGAATAAGAAATCGTGACTTCTTCTTGCAAAATTGCTTCGAGGAGATTGACGGGGACGATTATATTTGTCTTTGTGATATGCCCTACAATCTTTTGCCACGTGCCCAAAGTTTGTACAAGAATAGCAATATCCAAGAAATATACTTTGGTCCCTGGTGTTGGGCCTTGAAATTTTCATTCTCTTTCATTACATTTTCACTTATATTTCCATATTACCACCTTCACTCCACCTCCATTTCATTACATTTACCTTACCATTACCACTATTGGGTTACATTTTTGGTTTTCCAAACTTTATTAATTCTTAGCATTTTTAAGTGAATTTGTGGTTAAAAATTAGAAAATAATGTGCATATGCTTATACCTAACAAGTGGGATGAGATTGTTGCCATGTGTAGGTCAAAAGGAAGCTTCTAAAAGACCTTTTATGTGGCCTACCAAAACCAAATTCGAATTTGAGTGGAGAAGATCATGGGATCATGAGGATATGTGTTTCATTTCCTTTTTGCATTAAAACTCTAAGAAGATATGTGTCTCATTTCCCATTTTGTATTGAAACTCTAAAAAGACATGTGTCTTATCATTTCCTATTTTGATTATAACTCTAGAGATAGAGGGAGAGATTCATGGACTCTCATTAATGAGATAACTTCTCATATTTTTGTATAAATAGGAGAAGCTTTCTCCTATCAAAGGGTGTGAAAAATAAGAGAAGAAGAGAAAGGATTATAGAGTGTTTTGTAACAAAGCTTGAGATGGAATGGGATGTAGATTTGTGAGTTTATCAATAAAGAAGTTCTTTGATGCTATTTTGATCACATCTTCAAGGAGCTAAGGAATTCACTGAATTGGTAGCAGAGGGCCCCTGCTGCTAAGGAGGTTTCATGTGTTTTCTAGCTCAGTTTATTCTAGTTTCTGTTTAGCATTTCTCTGTACTTTTTGCTCAAATTACTGCTTTCGTAATTTGCAATTATTGTATCCAAATGAGTAAATTCTGTTAATGAATGGATAGTGACTCATAGGTGCAGTAGTTACTTAAGTTTTATTTTTTGTCTTTCATGGTTAAATAGTTACTGTGCTCGACCAAGTAAAGACCATCTAAATCTTAAATTGAAATGGTTAGTGACTTATAGATACAGTAATTGTCTAGGAGATCCTCATACACTACACTTAATCCTTTTCTAAAGCTCTTCCAATAAATCTCAATTATATGAATTGGATTCAGTTGTAAGGTTTGAGTTATTAATTGTCTTAGTATTTCATTTCATATTATAAGAGATCCTTATACACTACACTTAATCTTTTTCAAAAGCTCTTCCAATAAATCTCAATTATATGAATTGGATTTAGTTGTAAGGTCTGAGTTATTTATTGTTTCAGTATTTCATTTCATATTATAGGAGATCCTCATTACACTACACTTAATATTTTTCACAAGCTCTTCCAATAAATCTCAATTAAATGAATTGGATTCAGTTGTAATGTTTGAGTTATTAGTTGTTTTCATTTCTTGAATTCTCAATTGAGTTGCAATATCCATGGATTAGGATTTCTAGTTTTCACCATTTCTTAATAAACTTCAAAAACTTGTGAATAAAACTCTGCTTTAATTCATTTAATAAACATTTTCTTTCCTCCTTTTTTAAATAGATTAATTTCATCTTCTTCATAGAATGCTAAGAATCAAAATATAAAAACTTCCAAAAACATCAATAAAATCTTAAAACAATGAAGTAAGAAAAAGGGATACTTCGGCACATATAGTGCATTACACTTCATCAGTTTATTAGCCCTGGTCGATAATTTAAGTTAACAATTTAGGACACTAAATTGACTAAACATTTTGGCGCCGTTGCCGGGAAAGTGTAACTAGGTAGCCTTATTTCTTTCATCTAAAAAAATAATAATAAGTTCTCGAGTATGCTCTCCTCCTGCACTTTGTGTGATCTAGAGGATCAGAAAAAGAATTTTATGTTAAAAAAAAAAAAAAATGTTTTCATCATTTCATTTGATTTAATAAACTTTAAAATAAAATTTAAAAAAATGAAAAAAAAAAATCAATAAGTTGTTTTGTTCAATAAAATATATATGTATATCTTTGAAAATATAATATATATAATTTTATTATTAAAATAAATAAATTAATTAAATTAAAAAATAAATAAATAAATAAAAATAAAATAAAATAAAAAATATTTTGGTTCATCGAAATAAGACCCAGGCATATGCCTGAGGCCAACCTTTGGCTTGGCCTTACGCATATATGCAGGCTTTCAATCCACACAAAGACTTATGCACTGCAATAAAAAAAATAAAAAAAATAATTAATTAATTAAAAAAATAATAATAATAATAATAATAAATTAAAAAAAAAAAAACAGAACCTTCTCTTTTTCATATTTGTTTTTCCTCAAATAACAGTTATTAGAAACCATTTTTAAAATTTGTAGACAATGAAAGTATATCACATGAAGAAACTATTGATGAGGAGCAGATTGCAAATTGCTGATGAAAAGAAGATTACAAATTCAATTGCAAGGACAAACAATGGAAGTGTATCACATGAAGAAATTGTTGATGAAAAGAAGATTTCAGACTGCTGATGAAGAGAAGATTGCAGATTCCATTGCAAGTAATTGAAATGAGGGAGATCGATCTGAACTTCTCTGTGAGAGACAAGCCATTACACTTCAAAACCTGCAAATAAAAACAAATCAAACCACAACAATTTTATTGCAGAAGTAATTGCCAAAAAACGAAATGCGTAATTGTTAAAAAGACCCGATTTTAAAATGCATTTTCTGAGCAAACCGAGGTGAATTAGAAAAAACTAAAACATGGGTTTTTTCGGGAACGGGGTGAATTAGGTAATATTATAATAACTTTCTGAAATTCGCAGCCATTTGAGAGAAATTCAGGTTCTTCATAGTACTAATTTGCAGTGTGAGTGAGAGAAAAACGATTTTTTTTTGTAAATAGTCACGGTTTTATAAAATTCAATTTTGAGAAATAATCAAGGATTTGATTTCCTTATCTGAAGGAAAATGTGGCAGAATTCATCTGTGGTGGCACATGATGAGTGACAAATGGATTATTTGAGGCAAAGACATTATCACATGTGCATCAAATGCAAATTATATAAATTGAGAAGGATTCTGCCTCCATCTCCTTCATAGTTAGGAACTTGATTTTAGAAATTTCAAGCTTTTTATTTTTATCTTGCATGAAAGAGGCATTGGCATGACTTCGTTTCAAAAAGGTTCATAAAGACCATTATTTCATCCATGCTTTATTTCATTATAAAAGAAAAAGAAAAAGAAAAGGAAAATCTTTATTAATAATTTCTTTTTAATAAAGAAAAAAAAATTCAAAAAAAAAATATAATAAAAAAAATAACCAAAAAAAAATAAAAAATTATAATTTCTTCTTAATAATGGTTTGCAGGACAATTGGAAGATTATTTAGATGATTTTTGAACATTTCACATCAATATTGTTGATGTGTATTTTTCTATGAAGTTTTAACTTGCAGGACACATCAAATCTTTGTGATGCCAATTGTTTTACTGAGCATAGTGCATGAAGTCATCTGACAACAGGGAGTTGATTTATTTTTCATGGTTATTCTTTAAAAATGGATTGTTATAGATATCATGAATTGGACTAGATATAACACTTTTGATTTTCCTTAAGGTATTTCATTTGACATTCAAATTTTTGTGTAAGAATCAGAAAGGAATTGGCCATTTCTTTTTGAACACACTTATGTTCTTTATGTCAAGTTTTTTTGCAGGTTTGGGATGATCGAATGATCATTGAAGGAAACTAATTGAGCACACAATTGGTTTTAAAAGGACCAATTTCATGAGAAACATAAGAACAAGTCCATGTTCATATCCATCAAGACCATTACTTTTCCTTCATTTTTGAATTGTAAATCCAACCAAGAACTTCAAAGAAAACCACCATTATTTTCCCAGAAAGAGTTAGTTGTTCATTTTCCTTCATTCACATACACTTTCCATTACTTTTTTTGTCTACTCCACAAAAAGAAAGAAGCTCACCTACATGCTTATTTCCCATTGTCATTTTCCATTTTTCATCGTCCATTTCTATTTTCCTTTTCCTATCCTTTTATTTTTTCAAATAAACCTTGCTTCAATGCAAATTATTGAATCCATAGTCCTTCAAAAATTATTCTTTCATACTCGTGTTAGATGATGGAGGATTCCTTAAGGCCTTCCTTTTAAAAAGTCTTGGCTTATCAACATCAGCACATTATCTAGGTCCAAGACTAGATTCCTTAATAGTACCTTGAGGCTTGTATGAATTAATGATAAGTTCTCTTGCTAACTATCATGGGAATACATCAATGTCCCTTGATCGTCAGATCTTGCAAGTAGCTCGACATCAGCCCATCTATTCGCACTTCGCAAGATGTACTTAGGTACCTTGTCACTCATTGACATTAATGGTGAGTTTGCCTCGCATTGGTTAATGACATTCATCAATGGTCGGTAATCCAATGACTTATATTCATGCTTGATATCAACACATTTATTCGCATTACTAGAATTGTACCATCGTATTTTGTAACAATTGAAGACTACATCATTTGAGCAGTTTGCAGCAGGAATCAATTTGTATCAGTAGCAATAAAGATCCCAATCTTGTCATTAGCACAAAGAGAACAAAGAAGAAGATCAAATTCATTTGTTTATATAGTCCAACAACATCAACAACCACACTCTTCAGTACACACATTGAACTCATCCATTTCCAAAGGGTAAGTTAAGGTACGTCATTTTCTAACTTTTTACCATAGAATTCCTTGAAAAGCTAGAATGATAATTTTTGGAAAAAAAAAAACATCTCTTCCTCATTGCCAGTGGGTGAAAATGTGAAGTTGGGTTACACTTTTTGCCCTTTTTTTAGAAAAAAAATTCATTTTTTTCGGTTCTTCAACTTTCTGCAAACTATAACAATTTTTCTGTGTAGAATTTCATTTTGCGATAAAAATAAAAGTTGTGAGAAATTTTGTTAACTTTCTATTACTTATTTTTTGAAATTTTTTTATGCAGATTTGATATGTCAACTTAGCGTTTCTTTGAGTGTGTGTTTCTTAACAATCAAAGGATTCATAAGAAGTCATGTTATGACGCAATGTTGTATTCATTGAAAATTTGTGTTTTTGAAAAAAAAAAATGTGTTACAACAATCTATATAGAGTCTACTTTGTTTTCGTCATATTTACAAAGCTAATGGATGCATATCATAATTACTAGAATTTTTTGAACTGGTCCAATACGAAAAACTGCGTATTTTGGATATGTTTCGCGTCGCAAGAAATTTCTTAACATATAAGTTATAAATTAAAAATCTAAAAGCTACCCATTAGAGACGACGGACCAATGTAATGCCCCATAATTTTTTCAATTTTTTTTACAATGTATTTTGGGAGATACAGAATTTTGATTTCACTGAATCACAATGACCCTCAGAAATTGTTTGCACCTGTTTTATTACAAAATTAATTAAAATTAGTAAATATTTATGAAATTCCATAAAAGTTATATTTCCTGAAAGTAGATTCAATTCTGAAAATGCTTGTCTTGGTTCCAACAGTTAATTCAGAATGTTTCATGGAATTTAATCAGTTCAAAGTTGCAGAAATGTATTCAGAGCTCAGACCTGCGTAATTGGTGACGCGTTAGTTCAACCGAACTTTTCTACAAAGTTCGGTCGAACTAGTTTTTGCGTAAACGGGCCGTTAAGTCTCACGCCTTAATAGTTCGGCCGAAATTTTTTTCCAAGTTCGGCCGAACTTTTTTTCAAAGTTCAGCCGGAAAATTTCGCAGAGCCCCTCCAAAAAAATATTTTGCGGCAATATAAATTGCCACAAAATCATTCATAATTTTCGCACATTTGGTATAATTTTACAAAGGTTTTGACATTTCGCACATTTGGTCTAATTTTACAAAGGTTTGGTTTGGGTTTAAAGACTTTTCTTGAGATTTGGGTTTAAGGACTTTTTTTGGAAGACATTTGTTGGAAGCGGTCTGATTTTGCAAAAAATTGTTTTGGGTTTAAGCAATTTTCTTGGACGTACATTCAAAGGACATTTCTTGGAGGTATGTGATACATTTTTGGATGTTTTTTGTTCTTCATTTTTTTTGAAAGTATAGATTTGGGCTTAATTTTGAATTTTTAGAGTACGTGTTTTGAGTTGAAGTAAATCTTTTGAGTTAGGTTTCATTTTTATAAGACATTTTTTTCTCGAATTTTTTAAAGTGTTTTGGATTGAAGTATGTATTTTTTGCAAAAATTTTAAAATGAGTTTTTTTTTTCTAAATTAAATATTTTGTGATGTTTTTTTTAAATTAAGTTTTTGTCTAAATTTTTGAAGGAAATTTTTTGAACTTCATACTCTATTATCATGGGAAATCGAAAGAATTTCACGAGAAAATATGATCGAATAAGAGACCCCGAGGATCGTAGAGAAGAGAGGAGAGAATATCGCAAAAGAAAGAGAGAATCACTTTCAAATATTGAAAGGGAAAAATTTCAGGCAAAAATGCCACGTACATATATAAACTTATTTTCAATAATATTAAAAAAAAAGTTAGACAACATTGATGGTTGAAATGGTGTGGATGTTCCTATCACGTAAATAAAAGTCTGATTAATCTTCTGGAACCTAAATTCAAAAAATTTAAAATAACTCCAGATATCTAGATATATATATATGTATCTCAATTTTTAATGGAAATTTTTGAGGTGGAATATATATATATAACTTAAACATAAATTTTAAAAGTGAAAAATTGTCCATACTTGTGGCTCATCTCCTAAGGAAGTAGAAGGTACATCTCCCAAAGAAGAAGAAGGTACCGCCATCCTAAAAATGTCGGACAGAATCAGAATCTGTTAAAACATTTTATCATTATATATACAAATATGTACATGTATGCACAATTATTTATTTTTAAAATATCACTGAAAAAACACTAACATTTGCCAACATATCTTGATGGTGAGACCCATCTGCATTGTTTGAACCAGAGGTTCCAAACGTGATATTAACATTTTCATCACTCATCATGCGTGACAAATGCAATTGGTGTTTTAACATATAATGATACATTTTTTTTAGATTAATGTACATACAAATAAATGTATACATGTATTTATTACAAATTGTACACATGTATACATGTTAAAATAATTTCAAACCCTAAGGTCATTAGCACATACCATTCCGATGCCATCTTCCTCATGAAGAATTTGGTCTTGAAAACCATTGCGACAATTTTTTGCATATATTCAGAGATCTTCAACGTTCATGCTGTCAATCTCTTCATCTGTACAATACACAAAATTGGCACGTGCATTTTCACGTGCTCTTTGTCGATTTAGACAAACATCGACTCCACCCAATCTGCTGTAAACATTGTCAATCATGACATCCCTTACTTCTTGACTTATTTGAGAAGTCGCATCCATCTCTGACCGCAGAGTTTTGACCCGAAAAGGTCGACTCACCAATGGCGGCTCAGGGTGAGGCAACTCCACATCTCGCTTAGCATCCTTATGGTCATACAATTGACCTTCCCTCGGACCAAAAAATTGTAATGGAAGGTCATTGTAGTTGGATTTCATACTAAAAAAAAATCTGCGTAAAACAATTGTGCAAAATAAATAGGAACCTCATCATTCCATGGGAGCCTTCCATATGCTGCAAGGTGCCTATCATACAAATAACGAGCTATATTTGGGTGCTTGAAATATTGCACCTTCAGCATTTTTCTTTTTGGCCCTTCCTTGAAATTAAACATTGACTTCGCCATATTTTTTATAACTCTTTGTTTTACATCTTCCCATTTATCAGGACCCATTACTGTTTCCTTTCTCTTTCTCATCACTTCTACAAATGTATCAGTCTTTGGCCCAAGATTTTGTACACATTTACAATTTTTCCCAATGAATGTGTAACTATTTCGAGGCTTTGTCGACTCTCAACAGGTAGAGTCAAAGCCACGAGATCTCTCCGCAATTTTGCATGAACGTTTCACACCTTTGTAAGGTTCATTGCGCCATGTTTGTTTCCCATGGTATATCGGAAATGTCAGCCGAATAAGTTGTGGTGGGTATACAACCTTCTTCTTGAATGTAGCGTTCTACCCTGCGTTTATTTTGACCAATATTTGGAACATTTTCAGCCTCTGCATCAATATATATGAAATTTTGTATATTAGAAAAAACACATGTAAACAAATTTGTACAAATTCAATGAAAAAAATATTGAAATTGATGGAAACCTCGACGTGGTTGGTTAGCATCTTCTCCACCCTGAAATTGTTGAGACCTAGAAAGACCCTGCTGAGAACCAGCACCACCAGCTGTTGATTGGCCTCCAGGGGAATAAATATCACCACCTTCACGCAAACTGATACCACTCATTGATGGCCCTCTAAGGGGATTTGAACCACCACCAACCTCTCGACACGAGAGAGAAGCTTCATAAACAAATAAAAATTCATAATCAATTGAAAAATACATTCATGTGTACATATAAATACATGTACATATTCATTGATTAAATTGCGTGAACCATACCACGACTGGGTGAACCATGGGCATGCTTCATGGATGGAGTAGAGACCCTTCTCTTCTTAGCTCCTAAAAAATAAAAAATGAAACTTATTAACAACTAATTGAACTCACAAAGTTAATAAAAAATCAATTCCATATGTACACACATGTATGGAGATTTAAGATTATATTTAAATACCATGAATATCCCTTGATCCCTGATCCCCCATATGGGATTCTGTTGATCTTCGTTGTTCATCCTCCATGATATATATATATATCTATTGGTGGACATTTACACAAAATAAATTTCAGAAAATTAATGTAATTTAGTGTACACAAATTATGTAGAACACAACTTTCAAAGCAATAATTGATGTGTGAAACTCAATTTAAGCAAAAAAAAAATTATAAAAATGATAAGTTCACCAAATTGCATTTTACATGGTGGGAGCACACTTGGTATAATATTGAAAAAAACACATGGTCATTAAAAAAGAAGTGAAACTGCATTCAAACAAACTCCATTTAAACAAAAATTTGTTGAAGTCCCTGCATTTTAATTTTATAAAAATGTGAAGTTCACCACTTGTTGCAAATGTGAACTTCACCAAGTTGCGCTTTACATGGTGTGGTGGGTGCACACTATGTATATAATTGAAAAAAACACATGTTCATTAAAAAGTATGCATTTATAAGTACACAACACACACATATCCAAGATATGTTACAATGTCCATCAATAAATTTTGAAGGAGAGTGTTTCAACACTAATTCATCTTTGAGAGATGAATCTTGAATTTTTGAAGAAGAGCATCTCAAAGACAATTCATCTTTGAGAGATGAATATTGCATTGGCATTGCTCTGTATAATTCTAATTCATCTTTGATAGATGAATCATGAATTGGCATTGCCCCGCGCAATAGATCAACAGACATCTTATTCACATTTGTACAATTCCTTATACTAAAAAATTGAAATTGGCTAACAATATTGTTTGCTATTCCATGCAGTTCTTTTAGCCTCTCCTTCTTAACTTGGCACATGCCATTCATCTGGTTGCACACAAGTTCAGAATTGGTGATGCTGGAAAAGTTGTCATTGATGGAAAAGGAGATGGAAAAGAAGACAGCATAGAAGCAGAGAGATAGCAGAAAACGTGAAGAAAGGAAAAGAGAGCAAAAGAGGAAAAAAAGATGTAGAGAAGTAGTAGAGAGGCAATAGAGATCTGAAGAGGATGCAGAGGGTCGAGTAGGCACAAAGCGGGGGCCATTTGATAGCCGGAGAGTGCGAATACGCGAGTCTACGAAACGGAGCGTGCGGAGAAACGGAAGCGGTGCGAGAGATGCTGTCACATTGTCTACCTTTGACATCTGCCCCATGCAGTTGCATCATCTGCAATGCCCGAAGAAGATGAAACGGTCATGCTGAATAGGGTTGAAATGGTAGTTAATTGCATTAAATCCCTGTTTGTTTATATCAGTTGAAGCCACAACATTATCGAAGGAAAGGAAGGCGGAATCATAAACTGAGACGGGACCCTAAGATATGGAACTTTGATTTAATGAATAGAGGGACAGTAAAGGTGCAACAATGAATTATAGTTATAACATAAATAAAACAGTTCTAACGTAAAATCAAAGTTAACAAGGTTGAAACCCGAAAGACGGAACCTTGAGTCGGAAAGGAGCGGAGTCTTGAAGCTACAGTAAACCCAGAGTTTGGAAACCGGCGGTATCGCGCGGTCGCATAAGCGATAAGGGATTTTTTGAGAAAAAATGCGATATTACTCGCTGGAGGACACGTGTCCATAAGCGGTTTTTAAAACCCACTTATATTGCACAATTTCTGTGCATTAATCTTCTGTGAGAAAAATAACGCGATATCTGTTTGCATTCGTCGGATCATCCAAACCAACGCGATAAGTTGTCCGCCGTTGGATGTGAGCGGCTTGTTAATAGAGGTGGGCCCAGATGCATGTGTTGCGATGGTTCAATTATATAGTGAGAAATGGTGGGGACCCGAAGGAATTAACCACGATGCAATGTCCTCTATATGGCTATTATTAACATTGATATTAGCCAGCGTTTGAGATTTAATCCAAAGGTGGGGGCTTTACTATAATGTTCCTAATATGTGAACGAAGGCGTCATATATATGAATAAATGTTGAGATATGGTGTGGGCCCGAATGTTATGATATGCGGGTGTGAACGCATATTCGAAGGTTATCAAAGGTAGGTTCCAAGAGTATTGCATATAATGTGAAGCGTTTTGATATGAACAAGGATGTGGGCCCGAATACATTAGGAGTTATATAAAGTGAAATCCTTCGCAAATGAAATTTGGGGTTTGTATAGTCTTCATAAAGGAAATGCCGCACATGAGGATTGAAAGTTAAAGTTTTACAATGGTCCAAATTGTAATATTCAAAGGATAATTCGACATTTTTTTATATGAATGGTATGATTGAAATATAGCGGCAGACGTGACTTATGTTTGTTTGTCTACAAAGGATATGGTAGTGTATTGAGAAATGAATACAAAGCCGAGAGGTAATTAACTCAAAGGGTCTGTGGTAAACCTATTAAAAGGGTTCATCTCCTTTTGAAATAAACTAAGTGTGAAGACTTTGGAATATGTGGGACCCTTTGTTCATCGTACCGATCTGTTGGAGGACGCGATTGCAATATTGCGATCGCGATAAAGAAGCGGATCCGATATATTATAAATGGTGATTCTTATGTGTTTGAGTTCCAGCTTAAAGGGCATTGAAGTGATTCATCGCATCGGAGGAGAAACAATGATGAACAAATTGAAATGTGCGATTGCGATTGAGCGATCGAATAACAGTCGTCGGATTTGCTGAAGGATGGACGGCGGATATGAGTCGCTTAATTACAATGGTGGGACCTTTGCTAATCGCATCGACAGAAATCAAATAATCAAGGTTGAAGAGTAAAAAGAAATTAACGCGGTAAGTATGTATATATATATATATATATATATATATATATATATATATATATGAAACAAGAGATATATAAATACTTATATCAGTGAAAAGTGATCCATCGCATCGGAATAAAAAGGAGCCGTGGCACATACCATTGGAAGTTGCGATTGCGATTAATCACATCAAAACAATCGCAAAGGAATCAATCGCATCGGAGCAAGGCAGCACAGCGGAACAGGTTAATGAAGTTTGCGATTGCGATCAATCGCATCTGAACCATCGCAAGAGGAGCAATCGCAATCGGAAATTTCTGGAGGAGGCTCATCGCATCGGAGCATAAGAAAAGTTCGGCTGGTGGGCCCGAAAGGGCATTTTATATGTTAAAAGGTCTTTTATTATTACGCCGAGAGTTGTTTGAGTTATATAACAAGACAGTTATATATGCAGCAGTTACACAACTGCAATGAACAGGAGAGCGTGCAGAAACGAAAAAGACAGATACATCAGCAGAAAAGACAAACGCGCAGTGATCCATAAGGCTGAATAGGTTGATTTGAAATCCATATTATAACTGAATATAAATGTTTTAATCGGTTTTACATTGTTTGTGATGCATTGGCAAGTCTCTGGAGGAGAACAAAAATCCCACTGTCATATTGAAATTTGTACATACTGTTATATTTTTTTTAATGAGTTGGACAAAGGAATGAGAAGACAGAAGCTGAATAGTCATGGATGTTCACTCCAAATTCTCTGTAGAATACAAACAGTCAAGAGGGGAACTCTATAAATGATATCTCATAGATATGCATATAGATGTTAGAGAATGCCGAATTGAGGAGAGAAGATAAGAAGAAAGTGGAGATGATGTGAAGAGTCAAAGATGATATAAGGCAGATATGAAGGCGGGTTAGAAGTAGTAAAGAGTCTGAAATTAATAGCTGATATCCAAGAGGCAATCAACAAGTGTTTTTCGTTTGACTGAGTGAGGAAGTTGGGCTATATTTGATATTGCAACAAGATGATGAGCTTAGTGGAAAGAAGTCGCCTTCTTAAGTGGGCCGTGAGCTATTTTTGGTGCAAAGTCTATTTTTAGACTATGTCTATTTTTAGACATATGGATCATGTTCTATAAGTTGCGGGATGCTATTTGTGGATGGTTGGTCAAGTTGGAAAAATAGATGGACTTCTATTTTTAGACATATTGGGAAGAATCTATTTTTAGATTGCAGTCTAAAAATAGATATGTCGAATATTATTAGCTCTTAATAATATTTGGACTATAAACATTATCTTATTCTCTTGGAGCACTTCAGTTAAGTGCACAGATGTGGCACAGGAGCTGACAGAAGGAATTACGCTATTCCTGAGGGTTAAGTGGAGCTATTGCATGGAGACTTCGGTTAGAACTCATGTGACAGAGTTTGGTGGAGTTGATTGAAGGAGGGTAGTTGTTGGAGTTGATTGAGGTAGTTGGTGGAGTTGTGTTCGGTTTTAACTGTTTAACTCGATTAGACATAGTTGAGCTAGTTGTATCTCTAGTCTAACTCATTTTTCGTGAGAGTGGTGTGAATTAATTATTAATTAATTCACTAATTATTAACTCATTAATCAACTGAAGAATACATCAGTTAACTACAGTGCATGGACAGTTTCAGTGGAGACCAGTGGAGAGATAGGTGAAAGAGTAGTGTGACTATCAGTTGTGACTATACTGGTGCATGAGTTTGCACCACACATTGAGGGAGATGCCAATGAGGATTGTGCAGTGCAATCTAGGTGGATTCGAACTCATTCAGAGCCCATATTCAACAGGGATTGTGCAGTAGAGGCAGGCTAGCAGGTGGCAGTGGATCGGTGCATGGATTTGCTAGATCAAGACCTGATTAGTGTGTAGCGATTGGAGATACTGAAAGCTTGTGATAAGCTTCGTATTATGATTGTTTTTTTTTTCACAAAGTCGGTTGTTGATTGGTATTCAAAAAAAGTATAGGAGTCGAAGCTCCAGTTTTACAAGATAGCATTGGCAAGAGGTGGGTCAATTATAGATATGTTTGGTGCCAATTTCTTTTTTACATCTAGCTTTCTTCACTATGAGAAAGGAAGAAATCGTGTAAATTCTAACAAACTGGAATAATAAATGACAGACTTTGCATTTCATATTTGATTTTTGAAAGTGTGATGAAATTTCCGCCCATTGAGGTCTTCACCCGTTTCAATATTTTGCGCTTTGCCAAACTTTGACTTGTCATCATAACATGGAGCTGATAAAAGTTGTCTGGGTAGACAGAGGCGTAGACAGAGGCGCATATAAAACAAACCCGTAGAGCTGAGAAATGCTGATTGGGCAGACAGAGACACATAAGATATTGTGGTGCACTGTCTGGGTTGAACAGAGATCGATGGAGTGATGGTTGAAAGTGGTCAAATAATGATTGAATGCGGTCGATGGATCACGAGAAAGGAAATACACAGGAGGGGGTGCAGAGCTTAATGGAGCGTCACAGAGGGAGTAAGATTTTGAATCTGCAGAAATTACATCTATGGGAATCGTAGCTAGAGGACATATAGCTATAATGCGAGACATTGCAAAGGAGCTGGGTATGGGTTTTTGGAGTCCAAGAGCGGAGATTTGTTGTGGGAAGAATCTGCTAAGGAGTATAAATCTGTTCATGGAAAGAAAAAATGTTGATCAGAGTCATTACATCGAAGGTTTCCAACAATATGAGAACATGCTCTGTTTTCCCGTTCATCAGCTTCTTTGTTGAGGGAGCTAAGAACATGGTAAAAGAGGTTCCCTTTCATTTGTTGATCAAGAGTTTGGCATCGCCCTATGATTTGTTGTAGAATCAAGTTGGGGGCTTTTCTGTTGCATACCATCAAACTAATTACAATGGCTGAATCTCCAATTATTACAGTTGTGCTTATGCCAAGTCTCTATAGCTGAAGCAGACCTTGGTAGAGAGCTAATGCTTCTGCTCTGTTATTGGATAAAGTACCCAGTCCCCATTCATATTCAATTAAAACATCACCATTACCATTACAAATGATTCCTTCAGCCCCAGCCATTCCTGGGTTGGACTTGGAGGCGCCATCGAAAAAGAGATAATGAGTATTGCAATTCCTGAGCCATCGTGCAAATTCCTCTTCTTTCATCCTGAGTTTCCAGCTATACCTAGAATTGGTTCTGCTACTGGGATTGCTTATGTTTTGTGCTATGTTGTTTCTGTCTAGAAGATACCCTATGTAATTTCTTTCTTCAACATGGAGGTCCAACGTGTTCAATTTTCCTTGACATTTCGTGGATAGAGCTTCCAAATTGAGACTCCAAGCTTTGTTGTAGAGCTTTCTGACGTTGGTTTCTTTACCTTTGAAGATCATGCAGTTTCTTGCCAACCAGATGTTCCATAGAAGAGTATAGGGCAAGGCATTCCAAACGCTTCGAGCAATGTTATTTGTTTTTTTTTTCCACAGGTAGCTTTTTTTCCATATGTGCAGTGCTTCAAAGATGCTAGTGCTAGGCGCCCAAGGGAGATTGTGGCTCCAAAAAGCTTCCTTCCAGCAAGCTATGGCAAATGGGCAGTCTATGAATAGATGTTGGCTTGTCTCTTCATCAGATTGACAGTTTGGACAGCGAGATGGCCCGTTTATTCCTCGCTTTCTAAGGTTCTCAGAGGTGAGGACTTTCCCTCTTAGGAGGATCCATAGAAAGAATTTATTTTTTGGAAGATATTATGCCTTCCAAAATAGTCTCCACTGTGCCCAAATAGACATGGGAAAATCAATGTTGCAAATATGATGGTAGGCAGCCTTAATAGTATAGATAGTACCTGATGGATCCCATCGAAAATCATCAGCAGCGAAGCGTTTGGAAGGAGCTATACCATGGAGATGGTCTTGCAGATTGATGAGGCTAATTTCTATATCTGCAGGTATGCGTGGGAAGGTCCAGCCTTTCCAGGTATGAGAGTGGGCATCCCATTGAGAGATCTGATTCATATTTTGAATCCCTGTGCTGTTAAAAAAAGCTAGAATCTACTATGTACCGGGCCATCGACTTATGGGCTGTTGCCCCATTATTTTATCATCCCCAATTCTAATGTGGTTGCCGCCTTTGGGCACTTTGGAAGTTTTTTGTTCAAGAAATGGTATAGCTTTCTTACACATCCTCTAAATTTTTGAGCACGTTCTGTTAGGGAGCTCATGTTCCAAAAGCTGATGCCTTGGGAAGCCGAGATATTTTTTTTCTAGAACTATCTTTCACCAAGCATTCTTGCCAGTTATGAATCTCCAAACAAGTTTGCCAGCAAAGGCAAGGTTTAGAAGTTTAGAAGATCTGATTCCTAGCCCTCCTTTCTCGTGCGGTTGAATGACCTGCTTCCAGCTTACCAAATTATATTTTTTTGTTTCTGTTCTCCCTCCTTGCCAAAGAAAGTGATGAAGGAGAGCATCCATTTTATTATGAAAACTGGCAGGGGCTTACATGAGTGTAAAGAAATACAAGGGCAGGGAAGAGAGACATGCTTTAAGAAGGATTAGGTGCCCTGCTGGATTAAGCCAAGAGGTGCCCCATTGTTGTACCTTCTGTTTGGTCAATTTAGTATGTCCTAAATTGCTGCATTTAATTTGTCAATCCGGGAATCGTAAGCTGATGAAGTGCGGCGCACTATATGTGCAAGATAACCTATTTCTTAACTTTTTGTCGTTTTTGGTTTTTCTAAGGTGAAATGGAAATTCTAAGATGAAAACAAGTTTGGTTATATTTGTTCAAGGAAGTGATATCCCCTATAATGATTTGCCAACTTAAAACTTTAAAAGCAATTTGAAATTTACAATGATAAGACTGAAAAGAAAATGAAAATGTGCTGCTGAAATGAAAAGGTGCTGTTAATCTAATAAATCAAAACAGTAAACTAGTGAGCATGAAAACCAAACTATTCTTGCTGCCGACTAAACACAAAAGAAACTATGCTTAAGGAAATTCAAAATTGCAACAAAATAAATCTAAATAAGATTACATCAATTTATCTTCTGACCCTTCATCGTTAGTCCAGCTATGATTTTCGGAAGTAATCATAAACAACTTGAGTAACTGATATTTAACTTGCAGAAAGTAAACTAATATCAAACCATACATTCATGATTCAATCCCTCACCATCAGTCCAGCTGTGGCTTTCGGAGGCAACTAAAGATGTCATGTATGATTTAATATATCTAAATTTGCGGAAAAGAAACTAATATTAAACTACACATTTCATAATGCAATCCCTCACCATCAGTCCAGCTGTGGCTTTCGGAGGCAACTGAAGATGCTATGAGCAGCTTAATATATCTAAATTTGCAGAAAGTAAACTAATAATAAACCATACATTCATGATTCAATCCCTCACCATCAGTCCAGCTGTGGCTTTCGGAGGCAACTGAAGATGTCATGCATGATTTAATATATCTAAATTTGCAGAAAAGAAACTAATGCTAAACTACACATTTCATAATGCAATCCCTCACCATCAGTCCAGCTGTGGCTTTCGGAGGCAACTGAAGATGCTATTGAGCAGCTTAATATATCTAAATTTAACTACTGAAGCAGATAAGCAAAACTGAAATGAACAAAGCAATACTGAAATTAAATAAAAGCTATGAAAAGCAAATTAGCAGCAGAACAATGTTAGTTCCATGTCATTAGTCAAAAAGCTATGAAAATGCCCGGGCTGCCTATCTATAACCTGAAACAAGAACACTGATCAGTGATTAACAATAATAAAGCATGAAAGACAGAAATGAAATGGAAATTATGGAAGTGTATAAACAGAAATGAAACAAATGCAATGTATGAACATGTGAATGGATTATGATACAATGAGCTTTAAAGAAACGAAATGAGAAATATACACTAATACACAAAACCTTAGCTGAGCAGGGGCCCTCTACACCAGCCTTGGCAACGGTCCTCAAATACGAATTAAGTTGGAAAACATTGTCTTCTTATATTAAAAAGCAGTCATTACAGAATGGTAATGTTACGGCACAAGTGCAGCGTAATCACACTAAAGAGCAAAAGATAACAGAGACTAACATTCACTAATATCAACTAACTCTATATGCGTATGCAAACGCATTATATATAACAACGAACTATAACTGTCTCCTAAAGTTCATGCTGGTGGAGAGCACGTAGACCACTACGTCCACGGATATAGGAGCATGGCCGTGTTGGAAAGTAAATCTACGAGAGGTGGATGCTTGAATTCGACTCTAGAACCCTGTACAGATGTCGATTTATTCTCCGCAGGCTTAGAAACGGCCGTATGGATCTTCATGTGACACGAAATAGAGTCCGGCCGACATGAAACTCCATGGTTGACTTCCATGTGGACGCCTTTGACCGCGGCTTCTTTGGATGAGTTTGCTTGAACCAATAGGACACGAACCATGTCCACGTCATTCCTGACCTGCCCATGTGGCTCGTTTTCCTTGTAGACACTTGTAGCATAGAGTTTCACAAAATAGCTGCGGAAAGTTGCAGCAGCTGCAGAAAGTGGCAAGATTCCGTAGCTGAATGAACAAAATCTAAATCAAATAGCAAACACAAAAATATAATTAAAAACCATGTTAGATGCTCCTTTGCACATGATATTGACAATTTGGGAGGTTTAGGTGAGTGAAAAAGGTATGGAAAAGTGTATGGAAAAGATGCAAATTTGGGACTCAACATACCCCCACTGTGAAGGTGTTGCATGTCCTCATGCAACCAAAATTTTGATACTCTTTGTTCGGTTCATGTGCCTTGATACTTCAGCCAGCACATCCAATCCCCTTCTCTTCTTCTTTGGTACTGCCATCATTCTGGGTTTCTTCATTAAGCACCTAAATTTGATATTTACAAGTGCTCTGCTCAATTTCTGGCATTTCCTTTTCAATTTCTTATTCTTCTTTTGCCATATTCCCAAATGTAACATAGTATTATCATGGATGATCTTGTCCAGTTTTCCTTGTTCTTTCAATGTTTCATTTTCATTTTTGATGTGCCTATTTAAAAGCTCCAGCTCAAAAATTTCTTGTTTTAATGATTGAACTAAATCATCCTGCAATGTATGAGGCTGAATGGAAGAAGTACTTGGACCTGTGGCTGCCTTTTCCAAAGATTCTATATAGTCATATGCCTCCTGCTGCTTGGGGTCTATTTCAGGTGTCATTTTTATTGGGCTGTCCCCAAAATGCTGTGAAGGAGAGTTATGTTCAAAATCTGGCCGAGGAGGGCTTACATCAATATCTTGCTGAGAATAGGATGGAGTATGCTCATTGTCTGATTGGGAATGAAATGAACCAGGTTCACTAACTGACTGAGATGGACTATGGTCAGTTGGGGACTGTTCAGATGTCTCCTCACCCAAATCAATGAAATGAGGACTCTTAATTTGCGTTTTTCTCAATTTCCCCTTAAGTCTGCTGCTTCTCCTCACACGCTGTGGTACACTACCCTTTTGTTTTTGTTTTCCTTTTTCTGTCTTCTTGGGCATGGATGACTGTTTTTGAAGATAAACTAATCTTTCTGATAGCACTTGATGATCTTCTTCTTCAGAAGAAGGAGTTTTATGTACAGCCTCAATAGTTTCTTTCTCTTTTGGTGTTTTTGGCTTCTTACCTTTGATTTCCTTCTTCTTCCTTTTTACCAGTCTCTCTTCCCTATCAGTTCTTTCCATAGTAGTAGTAGGAGTGTTTTGGATTTCATCAATTGTTCTTTTCCTCCTACTTCTTCTTGCTGTGCTAGCTGCAGGAATTTCCTGAGTAGGAGTAATTTGGATTTCAACATTTACTCTTTTTCTTCTACTCCTTCTTGTTGAACTACCTTCAGGAATTTCCTGAGGTTCCTCAAAGAAATTTCTAACCAGAAATTGTTCCCATGTATCTTTATTTTCTTTTAACTCCTTTTCAATCAGAATCTTTACAAGGCCGTGGTGATATAGATGGGGCTCTACATCTCCTAAGTGTTTCTGAACAGTCACAGCCATTTTCTTCAAGCTATTGAATAGAAAATATGGGAGATTGAGAGTTTGATTTTCTAGAAAATTCATCAATAGCCTGGTATGGTACATGTACATGGACCCAAAATGGCCTTCACATGTAATGAATTTCTGAACAAATAGCAGTAAAGTGGCCCATTCTTCTTTCAATGCATGCACAGGGATTCCTCTTTTAAAAACAGTTATGTCCATACCTTGGTTTCGTAAGATTGTTCTCCATGCCTCATCACTGATGCTTTTATTTTTGAACCAACGCTCTCCCTCCTGAAGAAGTTCCGTGGTTGTTGCTATAGATGCTTCATTGACTGCAAACTTGAGGTCTCCAATCTCTACTTCCGAGCCATCAAACGACCTTGCAAATGCTTTCGTAACTTCTTTGTGATAACCTCTGAATTTCTGAATAAAACGCAGCCATTTTGCTTTCTTCAATATCTCTTTTGCTTGCGGATATCCCTCTATAAACTTCGGTCCTTCCGGCTCTACTCCTAGTAATTTACCCATTTCACTTTTCTGTTCTTCACAAATTTGCCTTCGTGAGGGTTTCAAATAGAATGGTTGAATGCACAGGAACGAGCACAATGGCTGTGGGGATGTATCATAGAAATGGGAATGAGCACAATAAATGGAATGGAGTGAGACTGTGGGTAGATATCCGGGAGTGAGAATGAGCAAAAGGAACGAAATGGAGTGAGACAGTGGGTAGATATCCGGGAATGAGAATGAGCATAGTGGGGTTTCGTAAACACGGCAGAGACATAACAAAGGGATTAACAAAGTATAATACATTCGGCAGCGTTTTGAATTTTGGTGGCTGTGTAATAAATATGAACACGTTTCAATCAACGGTTATGAATTCTTGCGGCTGTAAGAGTCCTTGATCAAATCAAATACGTCTCATTATCTCCGGTGGGATATTGGAACATGAGTGAAAATCGGAATTTTAATGATAAAACCGTTTGTGAATGAATGCAAGAGGATAATATGGAGATCGTGGAGGGTTACGGAACTGTCAATATAATCATTGCGCGTAATGGATAGAGCTCATGGTTCAAAACTATATAAAAATGTGTTTTTCAATGCTATTTGAAATAAATTTTATTCATACCTTTGGAATCTTTGCCTTTTCCCTTGGTCTTCAACTGATTGATCTTCATTGGTGTCTTGAATACTCCATTGATCCTCTCACCTGCATTTTATTTCATAATTATGGAAATAACATCTGACTGTTCATTCTCTTTGAAAACAGAGTAGTAGCTGCGGAATCTGCTTCTGGCTGCGGAAACTGGAGTCAGCTGCGGAAACAGATGTCAGCTGCGGAAACTGACACAGCTATTACTTGGATGAATGGAAATGAACAAATGACAAATGACCAGATGGAAATGGTCATGAAAAATATTTTTATTGATGGAATGGAATGAAATGGATAAAATGAAGTGGAATGAAGTGAAATGGTGACAAAGCATGAAATGAAAGAGGAACAGAAATATAGAGTGTATGGTGTTACGATTTTCACCCTATATTTTACGCATAATTTTGCCAATCAATGATTGGTTTTCGGGCACTTATACCATTATTATTTATTATTATTTTTTTTAACTGAAAACAACAAAAGAACTAGGTTGGTAGAGAAGAAGAATTCTTCTGTACCAGCCTGATTGCAGAACTTTCTTGAAACATTTTGACAAAATCCTCTTTTGAGAGTGGCTTATGATAAACTTTCAATCTATGGCCATTCACAATAAGAGGAGTTTGAAACTCATCAATGGTCTTGATTCTTACGGCTCCATTGCTAAAGATCTTGTCAATCTCATATGGCCCAAGCCAATGAGTCTGAAATTTTCCTTGAAAATCTTTAAACTTGGAATCAAATAACAATGCCCAATCTCCTTCTTGAAACTTCTTCTCTTTGATATACTTGTCATGCCATTTAGCTCTTTGATATTTAACTAGATCAGTTCTTAGAATTGCTTCTTGTCTGATCTCATCTAGCTCATTCAACTGCTCCATTCTATGCTTTTGGGCTTTTGATAAGTCCATCCCCAACTGAACTGCTATCTTAAAGATCTTGACTTGGAACTCAATGGGGAGCAAGACTTCTTTCCCATAAACAAGTTCATAGGGAGAATGTCCTGTTGTATTCCTCCATGTAGTTATGTAGGCCCACAAGGCTTCTGGAAGCCTTTCTGCCCAATCTCTTCTATGTAGATGAATAGTTTTGGTGATGATACTTTCAAGAACTTTGTTTGTGGACTCCACTTGACCATTTTCTTGTGGATGGTAAGGAGTAGATCTTCTGTGCTTGATTTTGTATTCTTACATCAACTTCTCCACCAAATTGGATGTGAATTGGCTCCCCTGATCTGTCACAATTTCTCTTGGAACACCAAAGCGAGTAAAAATATCCTCATAAAGAAAATGAACAACTGAATTTTCAGTAGCAGATACTAATGCTTTGGCTTCTACCCATTTAGTAACATAATCAGTACAAACCAATATATACTTCTTTTTCTTGGATGGTGGATTAATAGGTCCAATGAAATCTAAAGCCTATTTTTCAAAGGGTTCAATGAGTACCTGTGTTTGCAGTGGCATTTCATTTGAAAGGGTAGGTTTCCCTACTCTTTGGCAGCTGTCACACCTTTTGACATATTGTTTTGCATCTTTGAAGAGGGAAGGCCAATAATATCCTAAAGAGAGGATTTTATAGGCCGTCTTTTTGTCTGCAAAGTGTCCGCCGCATGGTTCATCATGACATGCCTTAAGAATATCAGGCATTTCATCTTCCCTGACACATCTTCTGATCACAAGATCTGGCCCTATTTTAAACAATTCGTTAGAAATCCATGAATATTTTGAGCTCTCCTGAATAATCTTTCATTTTTCTCTTGAAAATAAATGTGAAGGTAGTTTCCCTGTAACCAAATAGTTAGCAATATCTGCATACCAAGGGGTCTTAATAGTTACTGCAAACAAGTATTCATCAGGAAATTTATCTTCTACAGGAGAATCTTCTTTAGTATTCTGAATCCTAGACAAGAAATCGGCTACTGTATTCTGTTTTCCTGGTCTATCCAACACAGTAATATTGAATTCTTGCAAAAGTAAAAGCCATCTTGTCACTCTGCCATTAGTAACGGGTTTGTTCATTAAATATCTAATTGCAGAATGGTCAGTATGAATAAAAGTTTCATAGCCTGTTATGTAATGTCTAAACTTATTAATTGCATGAACAACGGCTAAAAACTCTTTTTCAGTCACAGTATAGTTCAACTCTGTGGGAGTCAAATTTTTACTGGTGTAATAAATGGCATAAGGAATTAAATCTTTTTGACCCAACACAGCTCCAAGAGCTGTATCTGAAGCATCTGTAGAAATATGGAAAGGAAGTTTCCAATTTGGTCCTCTCAAGATAGGTGCTTGAGATATTCTTGTTTTCAAAGTTTCAAAAGCGGATTGACAATCAGGATCCCATTTAAATTCACAGTCTTTTGTAAGCAACTTGAAGAGTGGAGATGCTATTTTAGTGAAGTTTTCTATAAATCTTCTATAATAACCAATAAATCCTAGAAAACTTCTAACATCTCTTTGACAATTTGGAATAGGCAACTTGGAGATGACTTCAACTTTTGATCTATCAACCTTAATCCCATCTCCTGAAATATGATGTCCTAAAACAATCCCTGCAGTAAACATCATAAAGCATTTTTCATGGCTTAATGAAAGGTTTGTTTCTTTACATCTTATAAGAACTTTTTCCAAATTTTCTAATGCCTCTTCAAATGAATTACCATAAACTGTAAAAACATCCATATAAACCTCTACACAATCATGGATTAGATCAGAAAAAATTCCTAGTACTGCTCTTTGGAATGTTGCTGGTGCATTACATAACCCAAAAGGAAGCACTCGGTAGGCAAAAGTTCCCCATGGACAAGTAAATGTGGTCTTATCTTGATCTTCGGGTGCTACCTGAATTTGATTATAGCCACTAAAACCATCCAAAAATGAAAAGTACTTTTTACCTGCTAATGTATCTAATACCTGATCAATAAAAGGCAAAGGAAAGTGATCCTTCAAAGTTTCTTTGTTCAACTCCCTGTAATCAATGCATACCCTACATTTACCATTCTTTTTAGGTACTATAACCAAAGGAGAAACCCATCGGCTATCTGAAATTGGATAAATGAAGTTTACATTGAGAAGTTTTTGGAGCTCTTCTTTCACTATCTCCCTAAGATTTGGATTCATCCTTCTTTGAGGTTGTCTGATTAGTCTACTATTTTCCTCAATATAGATAGGATGGATGCAAGTCTTAGGATCAATACCCTTCATGTCGGTATACTCCCATGCAAATGCAGTAGAATGTTTTTGCAAGATTCTGGTTAGTTCTTCTTGTTGTGACTTCTCCAAATGTTTGTTGATATTCAATGTTTTTCCTGGAAAAATCTCAATAGTAGAACTACCAAATTCTTCCATAGAGTAAAGAGACATTTGTCTTGATGATAAATATTCTATGTCGGATTCCAACTGAAATTGTGTGGGGTCATATTCTAAAGATGTCTCAAAATTTTCTAATGTGTTCAGAATTTGACTATCCTCACTGATTTCAGAAATGGTAAAGACGGGTTGTATAATGTCCTCATCATCGACCCATTCATTGTCTCCTACTTCTGTGATTGCTTTTGCTGGAGGATACAAATTGAGTTTCTTTGTCGAATTACCATTAGAAATGTACATATCCCCAGATCTACAACTAATAAAAGCATCAGCTGTGGCTAGCCAAGGTCTTCCTAAGATAAGTGGGTGCCCTCCTAGATTACTCTTAGGAGTCAAAATCATAAAATCTACTGGATATTCCCAAGAATCTAAGGAGACTAAAATATCTTCTAATACACCATCTGGTTTAATAATTGATCGATCTGCAAGTTGCAGTAAAGTAGGTGTAAAAAGAAGGTTAGGAAGTTTTAGTTGTTCCATAGTCTGTCTACTCATAATGTTGATAGCAACCCCTAAGTCAATCAATGTGTTTGGAATTTCTATCCCATTTATATGTGTCTTGACAATTGGAATTCCAGGATCTACATACTTCTGCATGGCAATTTTTCCCATCATAATGTCTGCAATCTTTCCTACCAGGTGGATTCTTCTTGTGTCCTTTAGCTTTCTTCCTGGTCTTTTGAAACTCAACTCCTTTATGGTTTTTTCTAAAATAGGAATTTCTCGAATGGCTTGTAGCAATGGAATCTTGATACAAACATTCTTCAATTCATCTAGAAAGTCATAGTTAGGCAACAAAATTTGTTTTTCCACCCCCTTATCAATTTGTAGTCTTTCAGGAAAAGGAGGTGTAGATGAAGATGTTGGTTGCTCAACTATAGGAGTTGTGGGTGTTAACTTTTCTTTTTCTTTTTGCATGCTTGGATTTTGAAGAGATTCTTCCTCAGAGCCCTTATTAACTTGAAGAGAGTCCTCCTCAGAGGTATCTTGCTCTTGAATATCTATAGAAGGTTTTTCTAAAACTCTACCAGATCTGAGTTGTACATCGTTGAGAGGAACAATCATGTAGGTAGGAAATTGTTGTCCTTCTACCATATAAGTAGTCTAAGGATTCTTATTGTTAGGATTTGGCAATGGCTGAGCTGGAAGTTGATTTGTCTTTTGTTGGTATGGAAGCATGAGTTGAGGATTTGAATTTTGTTGAGAAGGTTGTTGTTGTGGAAATGGCAATGAAAGTTGTGGATTTGGGTTTGAAAGTTGTGGAGCTTGTTGATTTTGAAAAGATGGAGGATATTGATAAAATTGAGAAAATCTCCCATAAGGATTTTGCATCCCTTGTACCCATGGCTGATATGAATTTTGATGTTGGGGCCAAGGTTGTTGCCAAGGATTCCAATTTGGTGGGGTTTGATAATTCATAGGGTTGTTAAACCCTTGAGTTTGTTGTCCCTGCCAAGGTCTCCTTGCGACAAAACAGAGAGATTCTACTGAATTTGGGTCTTCTTGAAAAACAGCTTTGAGTCCAGGAATTGAAGGACAATCCTTGATCTCATGGTTTTCTGAGCAAATCATACATGTTTCTACAACTTTTGCATCCAAGGGACATTCCCTTAAAGCATGTTTCTTCCTACATTTCGGACAAAAGATGGCTAAAGCATATGTTTCTGCTTTCTGCTTGTTTTGGATTTTAAGGGTGTCTAGTTTTTCACTAAAGCTCCCTAAAATATCAGTTTTGAACTCATCAAGCATGTTACCAATCTCTGCCCTACTTACTGATCCAGTTGCAGATTTGTTAGCCCTAATAAGAGAAGGATCCCTAGGCCCTTTTCCTGTTTTAGATTTTCCCCTTGAGAGATGGACACATAGTTATGTTATATCACGAAGTGGAAGTTGAGAAATGTCTCCTTTCCCCATCATGTTTAAAATGTCTATCCATTCATCTCTAATGGCTTTTAATATGAGGGCTTTCAAGGTTTCATTATCTAAGTTGCTCATCTTTGCTCTTTTCAAGTTGTATTGGAATCTTTCAAGTAAGTCTTCCAAAATTTCATCTTCTTTTTGCATCATTTTGAATACCTCATCCTTGTGATTGGTGGGCATACAATATTCCAAGTATCTATCCAAAAATGTTTGTTTCATTTCATTCCAAGTCCTAATAGATTGAGTGGCTAATCCCATGAACCATTTCAAAGCAGATCCCTTCAATGTTGAAGGAAACAGTTTGAGTTTTTGAGAGTCTTCCATATAGTCATAAGTTCGGCATACAACTTCAAACTCAAACAGAAAGGTTTCAGGATCCTCACTTCGCAATCCATAAAAGTTATGGAGAACAGATGGTGAGATATTTTTCATTGTTGCATGATTTTCCTCATCAACTATAGGGAATCCAAACAAATTGTCTCCTTCCCTATTTCTACCATTATTTCCTTCACCATTGTTGTCTCCATTGTCTCCTCCTCTTCTACCTCCACCTCTATTTATTACTTCCTCTGCCATGATAGTTTCTTTAGAGTCCTTATAGTCCTCTAGTTCTTCTACCAAGGGAGGATGAGAGAAAGTCTCTTTGTTTTCTAAGTGGATTTTAGTAGGTGGTATAGGAGAAGCCTCTAATTCAGCTGTTCCTTGACTTCCAAAAATATTAAGGCTAGGGGTAGATGGTGGTGAATCTGGTCTATGCCTTGAAGAAGATGGAGTTGTGAAAATCGAACTCTTGGCTTTAGCTATAAACCTTCCCCTAGAATCTCTTGATCTATGCATGTCATTTTTTATTTTTAAAAAGTTGGGCTAATAATTCTCTTTCTGATCTTCCAGGTCACACTAGGTGCAAGAAGAGAGCATACTTAAGAAATTACTGAACCAATAACTCTCTTTTCTGATCCTCCAGATCACACTAGGTGCAAGAGGAGAGCATACTTCAAGAAGTTATCAAGTTTTCCCTTCTTTTAGAATTTTTTTTTTGTGTGTTGTTTTTTTTTTTTTAAATTGGCTATCTAGTTACACTTCCCCGCCAACGGCGCCAAAATGTTTGGTCAATTTAGTGTGTCCTAAATTGCTGCATTTAATTTGTCAATCCGAGAATCGTAAGCTGATGAAGTGCGGCGCACTATATGTGCAAGATAACCTATTTCTTAACTTTTTGTCGTTTTTGGTTTTCTAAGGTGAAATGGAAATTCTAATATGAAAACAAGTATGGTTATGTTTGTTCAAGGAAATGATATCCCCTATAATGATTTACCAACTTGAAACTTTTAAAAAGCAATTTAAAATTTACAATGACAAGACTTGAAAGGAAATGAAAATGTGTTGCTGAAATAAAAAGGTGCTGCTAATCTAATAAATCAAAACAGTGAACTAGTGAGCATGAAAACCAAACTATTCTTGCTGCTGACTAAACACAAAAGAAAACTATGCTTAAGGAAATTCAAAATTGCAACAAAATAAATCTAAATCAGATTACATCAATTTATCTTCTGATCCTTCATCATTAGTCCAACTATGATTTTCGGAAGTAATCATAAACAACTTGAGTAACTGATATCTAACTTGCAGAAAGTAAACTAATATCAAACCATACATTCATGATTCAATCCCTCACCATCAGTCCAGCTGTGGCTTTCGGAGGCAACTGAAGATGTCATGCATGATTTAATATATCTAAATTTGCAGAAAAGAAACTAATATTAAACTACACATTTCACAATACAATCCCTCACCATCAGTCCAGCTGTGGCTTTCGGAGGCAACTGAAGATGCTATGAGCGGCTTAATATATCTAAATTTGCAGAAAAGAAACTAATACTAAACTACACATTTCATAATACAATCCCTCACCATCAGTCCAGCTGTGGCTTTCGGAGGCAACTGAAGATGCTATGAGCAGCTTAATATATATCTAAATTTGCAGAAAAGAAAACTAATACTAAACTACACATTTCATAATGCAATCCCTCACCATCAGTCCAGCTGTGGCTTTCGGAGGCAACTGAAGATGCTATGAGCAGCTTAGTATATCTAATTTAACTACTGAAACAGATAAGCAAAACGTCATTTCTAATATGCGGCAATCCCTCACCATCAGTCAGTGGCAGCTTTCGGGCCAGAAGATGTTAGCAAGAAACGACTTAATATATCTAAATTTGCGAGAAGAAACCTATTACCAGCTACACATTTCATAATGCAATCCCTCACCATCGGTCTATTTGTGGCTTTCGGAGAGCAAGCCAGAAGATGTATGGCGGCTTAATATATATCTAAATTTGCAGAAAAGAAACTAATACTAAACTACACATTTCATAATACAATCCCTCACCATCAGTCCAGCTGTGGCTTTCGGAGGTAACTGAAGATGCTATGAGCAGCTTAATATATCTAAATTTAACTACTGAAGCAGATAAGCAAAGCTGAAATGAACAAAGCAATACTGAAATTAAATAAAAGCTATGAAAAGCAAACTAGCAGCAGAACAATGTTAGTTCCATGTCATTAGTCAAAAATCTATGAAAATGCCCGGGCTGCCTATCTATAACCTGAAACAAGAACACTGATCAGTGATTAACAATCATAAAGCATGAAAGACAGAAATGAAATGGAAATTATGGAAGTGTATAAACAGAAATGAAACAAATGCAATGTATGAACATGTGAATGGATTATGATACAATGAGCTTTAAAGAAACGAAATGAGAAATATACACTAATACACAAAACCTTAGCTGAGCAGGGGCCCTCTACACCAGCCTTGGCAACGGTCCTCAAATACGAATTAAGTTGAAAAACAGAGTCTTCTCCTATTAAAAAGCAGTCATTACAGAATGGTAATGTTACGGCACAAGTGCAGCGTAATCACTACAGAGCAGACTAATCAAAAGATAACAGAGACTACATTCACTAATATCAACTAACTCTATATGCGTATGCAAACGCATTATATATAACAACGAACTATAACTGTCTCCTAAAGTTCATGCTGGTGGAAAGCACGTAGACCACTACGTCCACGGATATAGGAACATGGCCGTGTTGGAAAGTAAATCTACGAGAGGTGGATGCTTGAATTCGACTCTAGAGCCCTGTACAGATGTCGATTTATCCTCCGCAGGCTTAGAAACGGCCGTATGGATCTTCATGTGACACGAAACAGAGTCCGACCGACATGAAACTCCATGGTTGACTTCCATGTGGACGCCTTTGACCGCGGCTTCTTTGGATGAGTTTGCTTGAACCAATAGGACACGAACCATGTCCACGTCATTCCTGACCTGCCCATGTGGCTCGTTTTCCTTGTAGACACTTGTAGCATAGAGTTTCACAAAATAGCTGCGGAAAGTTGCAGCAGCTGCGGAAAGTGGCAAGATTCTGCAGCTGAATGAACAAAATCTAGATCAAATAGCAAACACAAAAATATAATTAAAAACCATGTTAGATGCTCCTTTGCACATGATATTGACAATTTGGGAGGTTTAGGTGAGTGAAAAAGGTATGGAAAAATGTATGGAAAAGATGCAGATTTGGGACTCAACACCTTCCTTTTCATCTTATCAATAATAAATTCCCAGGCTGCTGCTTTCAGGTTTCTAGCACTCACTGGCATGCCCAGATAAGTAAAATTCTCCCAGTCCAGCTTACATGGAACTCCAAAAGTATTAGCAATCCTATGAAGATTTCGTGCCGAAGCGTTCCACCCATATATACAGCTCTTGTGATAATTTATCAAACCTCTGGAATAGCTCATGCATTTATCTAGGAGAGCTTTGAAACGGCTGGCTATGATATTTGAGGCTCCCCCCATTAGTAGAGTATCGTCAGCAAACTGAGAATGGTTGATGTTCTTGACTCCATTATCAAATTTAATTTCGGTGATGAGGCCCATACGACGGTTGAAGTCCAGAGCTCTGCTGAAGGATTCAGCCATCAGTATAAAGAGATAAGGTGAAAGTAGATAGCCTTGTCTTATTCCTCGAGTAGATTGGAAGGATGGTCCAGGTCTACCATTAATAAGAGGGGAGATCCAAGGGCCTGTGATGCAGGCTTTAATAAGGCTGATGAAGGTTGTGGCAAATCCCATTTTTTCTAGAACAGCAAATAGGAAGGAGTGTCTGACTTGGTCAAAGGCATTGGCTAATTCTAACTTTAAGATGAAGCCTTTCTCATTTCTTGCTTGACTGGAATGTATAGCCTCTTGGACAAGAAGGATGGAGTCCGAGATTTGTCTATTGGCCAAAAAACCCCCTTGATTTTCAAAAATGAGAGAGGGGAGGAGAGGTTTAAGGCGTGTAGCCAAGATTTTTGTCAAGATTTTGTAAGATGAGTTACACAACTATATGGGTCGAAAACGAGAAAAAGACAAGGGTCGATTTTCTTTAGGAATAAGGGAAAGATGGGTGGCATTAGTAAACCCTCCTATTTTGTTGCGTTGAGTCCATCTTAGCATCTTGACAAGGTCTTTTTTAATTGTTCCCCGGTATGTTCTATAGAAACAGATTGGGAAGCCATCTGGACCTGGGGCTTTATCTGGCTGAAGCGCCCAAATGGCATTTTGTATTTCTTCTTCATTGATTTCTTTAGTCAAATCTGCATTGATATCCTCACTTATTCCTTTGGGCATGTGTTGTAGGAGATCTGAATAATCCTCTATTCCTTTATCTCTGTTAAAAGAGAGCTGTAATAGTCTGAGGCTGTTTTTTTGATAGCTTCTTGGGTTTTTTGAGGAAGGCCTTCCTCATCATTGATCATGGTGACATTATTTCTGACTTTCCTGACAGTTGCTTGCTTATGGAAGAAAGCGGAATTTTTATCTCCTCCTTGAAGCCAAAGCTGTCTTGACTTTATTCTCCACTTCTGCTCTTCTTCTCTATTGACACGGTACAGTTGATAATATAAATCACTTTCTAGTGCTTTATCCTCTTGGGAGAGCCAATTCTCCTCTATTTTTCTGTGATTTTCCTTCAATTTATTTTTTAGATCAGCTTTGGCATTTTCTGGTTCTTTATAATGCTGCTTCACCCATTCCTTCAAGGCATGTTTTGTATTTTTCAATTTACATTCCCAAATGAACCTCGGTGATCCTTCTATGTGATGCTGCCAGGCTGCTTTAACAATCTGATCCACAATTGGATTGCTGCGCCATAGAGAGCTATATTTAAAAGGCAACGGCCTCAAAGGACAGTGTGTCTCAAGGACAATGTTGGTGGGGTAGTGATCGGAAGCTAAATAAGGAATAATTGCAGCATAAGCTATGGAGAAATCATAGAGGAGAGTGGTGTTTATCAGAATTCTATCAAGCTGCTCCATTATGTTATCTTTGCCCAGTCTGCGATTATTCCAAGTGTACCTCTGGTTTTTTGGAATGATATCAACTAAATCGTACTCTTGCATGATGTCTTCCAGCTTTGCTCTATAAGGATCAAATGTAAAGATACCTCCTCTTTTATCATTGGAATGTAATATAAGATTGAGATCTCCCCCCAGGATGATATTGTTGTTGTCTTCAGCTTGGATGTCTTCTTGTAGAGTGGCCCAACACTACTCTTTGTCTCTGAAGTGGTTCGGTGAATAAATATTATAGATGACTATTTGTTTGTGCTCTGCTTGCTTTTCTAATGTGACTTTGACCCAAAATTGACTGATAGTATTGGATGTGCATGTCCAAACATTTTTGTTCCAAATAGTGGTGATTCCACCGGAAGCTCCTCTTGCTTCACATATATGTCCATCATATTTTCTAAGCTGATCTATAATTCCTTTCATCTCTTGCAGTCTTTGTTTAGTTTCCTGAATCATTAATATTCTTGGCTTCTCATGATCTATAAGATCTTTCAGGGCAATAGTTTTAGAGGGGTGCCCCAGTCCCCTACAATTCCATGATATAACTTTCATCATTGAGTATGTGGGATTCAGAGAGATGCTCGTCCCCCTTGCTCCTTTTGTGTTGTTTCTTTGCTGTTTTGACCCAATATATAAGTTTATATGGGATTTTGAGTTCCCATGGCAATATATTTTTGGGCATTTTCATCCCTTTTCTGTTTGCTAAATTTCCTGCCAGGTCCTTTTTTTTGAGATTCTTGATTAACTCCATGCTCTTTCGAGGAGCTCCTGGTTGATCGGGATGGGCGGGGGATCAAGGGAGTGGGAGGGAGAGGATTGAGAAAGGGAAAAAATGATGGGGGGATCATTTTCGAGGGAAATCAAGGGATCATTTTCAGGGAGAAAGAGGGCGCCAAAGGGGTTTATAGAGCTCAAAGGAGAATCAGAGGTTGGGCCCGGGTTGGGAATGATGGGAGGGCCTAGGGAAGAAGAGGAGGGAGGAACTGCTGAGGTAGAAGATTTGGGAGGAGCTTATGAGGGGGATGGTTTGGGAGGGGCAGCTTCATAGTTTGCTTTCGGGCTAGTTGCAGTCTTCTTCTTTTTAACAATTTCCCATTGTTCCTCAGATTGAGCAGGTTCATCATTAACTAGTTTAGAGCAGCGATTGGAAAAATGGCCATATTCGTGACATACCTTGCATTTAAAGGGAATTTTTTCGTAGTCCAGTTGTTGAATGTGCGTCCAATCATCCACCTTTAATCTAATTGCCTCTGGAAGACCCTTGCCGAGATCAACTTCAACACACATACGCGCACATGCCTGCATATTATCCTTGGGCTCACTCCGATCAATGTATTTCCCAACAGCATTGTCGATGGCTCGAACCGAGTCATCTCCCCAACAATGGAGCGGGAGATGCGGAAGTCGGACCCAGACCGGGACTGCATTAGGGACATCCAGCTCGGGATCGAAGTCTGGAGTCCATTTGTTCAAATACAGTCCACAAGAGTCCTTGAAATATGGACCATTTCTGAAGATTAAGTCCTTGTCTGCTCTAGATTCAAAATGGAATGTATAATATCCTTTCCCGTAGAAACGAATGGAGATTTTACCATTTACTTTGTCTTTCCAATTTATTTCAATCCATCGTTGAACTGTTTTCGGTGATGGCCATAGGCCAATGAATTGACCGATGAGTCCCCGTTCAGCTAGTGAGAGCGCAGCCATTCGTGGAAGTGTAGGAGGCAGCTCGACCTCTTGCAACCCATCTAACTTCTTAACAAACTTCGAAAGCGCAGGGCGAGGTCGTTGGGGCTGTAAGGATTTAACCAAAGCAGAGAAAGCATCTGCTGCAGATTTTTCGTTGGTGCCCTCCGAAGCAGCATCCGGAGGGGCTATGACAGGCCAGCGGCCTCGAGCGAAGGTGAAGACTAGCAGTCGGCGGCTAGGTTAAACGCGCACAGGCAATCTTCGAAAAAATATTATTATGATTGTTACATGATCTCTATGACATATATTATACAGATAATTGGGGGTTTTCAGCTTTAAGCTTTCCCATAAATCATTGTGTTAATGTGTGTGAATTTTTATGGTTTTAATGTGTGCATGCAATTGATTTAATTTCCGCATATGATGATCAATGGTAGAAGAGATTTTGTATTGTGCATGAAGTCAAATAGTGTGTGATCAGGAGAATATCGGATGTATAACATATCAGTTATATAATTTCTACACTTCCCTATCAAGTTGTTGCTTGATAGATGTCGGTTGTAGCTGACTGAGGTTGGAGCCTCCCGTAGGTTGGTGCCTGCATAAAATTGATGGGAGTTGGAGCTTCCTTGCAAGTAGTAGCTTGCAGAATTGAGGTTGGAGCCTCTTGTAGGTTGGTGCCTACAGAAAATCAGTGGTGAGAGGGAGTTGGAGCTTGCCTTTGCATCACAACAATAATAAGATGTGGTTTTCTCCCTTTATGGGTTTCCACTTATATCTGTTGTCTCTGTGTGTGATGCTCATGTGTTGATGTGGTCTATTCAATTTGCTTAATACTTGCTGCTCTCATAATAAGTTTGCTGTCACATTATCTTAATACTTGCTGCTCACATATTAAGATTGTTCACATATAAAGCTGATCATAAATTAAGTTGTAAATAAGCTTCATGAAAAGTTTTAAAAGTTCATGAATGCATTAAACTAATTCACCCCCCCCCCTCTCAGTTTAACTAAGGGTTCAACAGGTGAAAACTACAATTCCATTTGATCCATACTCCATCGTTGTTCCCAAGCCTTCTATCAATCCAATATAATATGCCTCATTGTTTGTTGTTCTTCCCTGTATATTCATTTTCCTTTGGATGACTTTGCTAGTCGCAATATTGGAAAGCACATATGTAATCACTGATTTCCCTGGATTGGGATAGCAAGAAACTTCTATGCATAATTTCCTTTTTTTCACCATATTTAATGGTTTTCTTATCCCTGAAAAAAAATAAAAATAAAAATTCAATAAAAAGATATATATATATATATGACATGGGAGAAATGACACAAGATCATGAGGTAAATGACATGTGCATGGTTTATCTTAAAGTTTGACTTAAAAAGTTTATGGTCTAGAATTCACATCTAAAATTAATGGGAGGAAGCCTTTAGTTTGTGGGAAAAATGACACATGTACACAGTTTACCTTAAAGTGGTTGTGTTTTATGGATATTAAAATGAAGAACTTCTATTTAGATCTATTCCAAAGATTGACTGTAGGGGCATTTACTAGATATGTCACCTTTCATAAAAGATGAGATCCAGAGGCTACCTAGCCCTTTACAGACTCTACCTATAGAATTTGTAGAAGTTAAGAAATTTACATTGACAATAGAACTTGTAGAAGTTAAGAAATTTACATTGACAAATTTACTAGTAGAAATTTACATTGACAACATATAGAGATTCAACTAGGCTTGTGAAAAGTACAAGTGGACAATGTATAATTCTACTTAGAAGAGTCTTTGGTTTAATGGTTAAGCAAGAAAGAGTCGTTACTTTATCTATCTAGAGTAGAAGTGGAATACATAGTAGTTACTTCTTTTTGAGTGTTTTGGATGAAATGGGCTCTACAAGATATTAAGGTAAATTTCTTTTTGAGTGAGTAGAAGTGGAATACATAGTAGTTACTTCTTTTTGAGTGTTTTGGATGAAATGGGCTCTACAAGATATTAAGGTAATTTCTTTTTGAGTGTTTTGGATGAAACAGGCTCTACAAGATATTAAGGTAAGGTAAATTTCTTTTTGAGTGTTTTGGATGAAATGGGCTCTACAAGATATTAAGGTAAATCTATATATCTATTAAGTGTTTCAATAGAAGTGTAATAATAATTTCAAAATAAAATATTCTACTTCCTTCAATCACTATTTACATATCATCATAAAGTACCACTTCCTCACACAACAAGTCTTTGAGAAAATAGTGAAGATGGAATACATACCCACAAAGCCTCTTGTTAGAGAAGCATTTGAATATGTGAGAAACAAATTAGGAATAGTTCTTGTAAATTATCTTGTTAGAGAACCATTTGAACATGTGAGAAACATATTAGCGATAGTTCTTGTAAATTATTGTCACTTATTTGACTTCAAAAGAAGAGCCAATGAAATTGAGTGCAATATCTATGTGGGAGAGTAAACAATATCTAAGGGGGAGAATACAATATATTTGACTTCAAAAGAAGAGCCTATGAAATTGAGTGCAATATCTATGTGGGAGAGTACACAATATCTAAGGGGGAGAATAGATATAAGGAAGAAATAAAAAGAATAACAAAAAGCATATGATTGTGTCAATAATTTGAAGTAGTCAAGAAAGATAACAAAGGACCATCAAAATTGAGTGCAATATCTATATGATATCTATATGATCAAGTGTCAATAATTTGAAGTAAATAAAGATAACAAAGGACCATCAAAATTGTGTGCAATATCTATATGATTGTGTCAATAATTTGATAATTTGAAGTAGTCAAGAAAGATAACAAAGGACCATCAAAATTGAGTGCAATATCTATGTGGGAGAGTACACAATATCTAAGGGGGAGAATACAATATAAGGAAGGAAATAAAGAGTAACAAGAAGCATATGATTGTGTCAATAATTTGAAGTAGTTAAGAAAGATAACAAAGGACCATCATCAAATTCAAATTGGAAGATCAAGTAGTCTTCTTCATGAAGAAGAAGCATTAACTAGGTTCATCATTTAAAGGGTTCATTTTTTAATGAAAAAATTTACGAATAATATGGAATGAATCATTGTACATTATGATAAATATTGTATTTAAATGACATTTGATCTATGAATAAAAAAGAAAATGGGATCATCTCTTCATATATATATGTGTGTAAGAGAGAAATAAAAAGCAAAGGTAATTCCACCAAGCCTAAAGGAGCATGTCCTAATACATTAAATTATGTCCTTATACATTAAATTATGTATGGTTTCTAGAAGCATTAATCATGAAGAGTCATGAGATCCACATTTCAACCATACTATTTGCAAGTTAAAGGAGCATGTCCTAATACATTATTATGTTTGGTTTCTAGAAGCATTAATCATGAAGAGTCATGAGATCCACATTTCCATCATACTATTTGCAAGTTCTATATGAAGATATGTAGTCTAATAACTATACAGTATAGCCCATATAACATATAACGACCTTTGACAGTATGAGCAAAGAGTCAAAAAACAGAGAGGCCTCCCAGCAGAGTTCCACGTGTTCATCAAGGTAAGCAACATAATATCAGAAGTGAAACAATGATACCACTAAACATATGTGAATTTAGATATTAAAGTGACATTTATTTCAAATGACATGTGCATGGTTTATCTTAAAGTTTGACTTAAAAAATTTATGGTAGAATTCACATCTAAAATTAATGGGAGGAAGCCTTTAGTTTGTGGGAGAAATGACACATGTACACAGTTTACCTTAAAGTGGTTGTGTTTTATGGATATTAAAATGAAGAACTTCAAGTGGCTGTGTTTTATGGATATTAAAATGAAGAACTTCTATTTAGATCTATTCCAAAGATTGATTGTAGGGGCATTTACTAGATATGTCACCTTTCATAAAAGATGAGATCCAGAGGCTACCTAGCCCTTTACAGACTCTGCCTATAGAACTTGTAGAAGTTAAGAAATTTACATTGAAAAATTTATAGAACTTGTAGAAGTTAAGAAATTTACATTAACAAATTTACTAGTAGAAATTTACATTGACAACATATATAGATTCAACTAGGCTTGTGAAAAGTACAAGAGGACAATGTATAATTCTACTTAGAAGAGTCTTTGGTTTAATGGTTAAGAAAGAAAGAGTCGTTACTTTCTCTATCTAGAGTAGAAGTGGAATACATAGTAGTTACTTCTTTTTGACTTTTTCTATCTAGAGTAGAAGTGGGATACATAGTAGTTACTTCTTTTTGAGTGTTTTGGATGAAATGGGCTCTACAAGATATTAAGGTAAATTTCTTTTTGAGTGAGTATAAGTGGAATACATAGTAGTTTGTTACTTCTTTTTGAGTGTTTTGGATGAAATGGTCTCTGCAAGATATTAAGGTAAATTTCTTTTTGAGTGTTTTGGATGAAATGGGCTCTACAAGATATTAAGGTAAATTTATTTTTGAGTGTTTTGGATGAAATGGGCTCTACAAGATATTAAGGTAAGGTAAATTTCTTTTTGAGTGTTTTGGATGAAATGGGCTCTACAAGATATTACGGTAAATCTATATATATATCTATTAAGTGTTTCAATAGAAGTGTAATAACAATTTCAAAAATAAAATATTCTACTTCTTTCAATCACTATTTACATATCATCATAAAGTACCACTTCCTCACACAACAAGTCTTTGAGAAAATAGTGAAGATGGAAAACATACCCACAAAGCCTCTTGTTAGAGAAGCATTTGAATATGTGAGAAACAAATTAGGAATAGTTCTTTTAAATTATCTTGTTAGAGAACCATTTGAACATGTGAGAAACAAATTAGGGATAGCTCTTGTAAATTATTGTCACTTATTTGACTTCAAAAGTAGAGCCTATGAAATTGAGTGCAATATATATGTGGGAGAGTACACAATATCTAAGGGGGAGAATACAATATATTTGACTTCAAAAGAAGAACCTATGAAATTGAGTGCAATATCTATGTGGGAGAGTACACAATATCTAAGGGGGAGAATAGATATAAGGAATGAATAAAAAGAGTAATAAAAAGCATATGATTGTGTCAATAATTTGAAGTAGTCAAGAAAGATAACAAAGGACCATCAAAATTGAGTGCAATATCTATATGATCAAGTGTCAATAATTTGAAGTAGTCAAGAAAGATAACAAGGGACCATCAAAATTGAGTGCAATATCTATATGATATCTATATGATCAAGTGTCAATAATTTGAAGTAAAGAAAGATAACAAAGGACCATCAAGATTGAGTGCAATATCTATATGATTGTGTCAATAATTTGATAATTTGAAGTAGTCAAGAAAGATAACAACGGACCATCAAAATTGAGTGCAATATCTATGTGGGAGAGTACACAATATCTAAGGGAGAGAATACAATATAAGGAAGAAATAAAAAGAGTAACAAGAAGCATATGATTGTGTCAATAATTTGAAGTAGTCAAGAAAGATAACAAAGGACCATCATCAAATTCAAATTGAAAGATCAAGTAGTCTTCTTCATGAAGAAGAAGCATTAACTAGGTTCATCATTTAAAGGGTTCATTTTTTAATGAAAAAAATTATGAATAATATGGAATGAATCATTGTACATTATGATAAATCTTGTATTTAAATGACATTTGATCTATGAATTAAAAAAAAAATGGGATCATCTCTTCACATATATATATGTGTGTAAGAGAGAAATAAAAAGCAAAGGTAATTCCACCAAGCCTAAAGGAGCATGTCCTAATGCATTAAATTATGTTTGGTTTCTAGAAGCATTAATCATGAAGAGTCATGAGATCCACATTTCGACCATACTATTTGAAAGTTAAAGGAGCATGTCCTAATACATTATTATGTTTGGTTTCTAGAAGCATTAATTATGAAGAGTCATGAGTTCCACATTTCCATCATACTATTTGCAAGTTCACATTCCATCATGCTATTTGCAAGTTCTATAAGAAGATATGTAGTCTAATAACTAATTAGCAAGTTGTGATGTCCTAATACATTATTATGTTTGGTTTCCATCATACTATTTGCAAGTTCTATATGAAGATATGTAGTCTAATAACTATACAGTCTAGCCCATATAACATATAACGGCATTTGACAGTATGAGAAAAGAGTCAAAAAATAGAGAGGCCTCCCAACAGAGTTCCACCTGTTCATCAAGGTAAGCAACATAATATCGGAAGTGAAACAATGACACCACTGAACATATGTGAATTTATAATGATTTCAACTCTTTTTTCAAAGGAGAAAAAACCCTGTTTCATATATTGATAACAGTTCATATACAAAATCCTCTTGATATACCCATAACATGTTATCAAGTATAAAAGATCAGATTCTGTCTCATACAGAAATACATTACAGCAGTATAAAAGACAATATGTAGTCACATTACAGTAGTAGATCATTCTAGTTCAATCATTCTGGCATTGAGGAATCGAGAGAAGGCTTAGTAACGGCATAAGCTTAACAGTGGTGGTAAAATTCCATGCACAAGGCGAGAATCAGCTAGAGCGGATGAAATTGATGGATCCACGGGAACAGTAACAACTGCAGCAACCGAATGCATATCATACTACCATAAATTCAACATACACCTTACAGCAAAAGGTAATGAAATTTAAAGCATAATCAATAACATAGATGCTTTGTTTGGAATTTTGGGGTTTCTCATTCCCACTTGGTTGTAAAGACAAAATTTCTATAGCAATGAGTGCCTTGACTTCTACATGACACCAATCAACTCAAATTAAAACCAAGAATTCCAAAAGGCGCATTTGCAGTAACAGTCCAAAGTTAACATAGAAAAGGAAATCCCTATATACGCAAGTGAACCCCCAAATCTAATGGACCCCCCTGAAGCCCGGGGTTACTTCTTACAGGGGAAAGCCCTGGAACTTGTGATTCAAGAGAGGTCACAAAGTGGAAATTTGATGTTTCAACAAGGTTTTTTCATTTCAACAAGGTTCTTTTTTCAACAGTGCCCTCAAATATGTGGGACTGACTTAGGCATCTAAGCATCATCTTAACAAGCAAGACATTAGTGATACCAAAGTTGTCGAAAACAGTTTATATGAAAAAAAAGAACATTTTGGACTTGGCATGACATGCACTAGGCTTAATTAGTACTAATGGAACTTGGTGATTGTCACCATAATTGGTAATGAATAATTCATGCAGATTTCAATGTATCAAGTTGCGTAACATATGTTTAAAATGAAAATAATTTTGAAGCTAAGAACCTAGCAACATTCAAGGTATCTTGTGTCTTCATAATTGGGGAAAAAAGGACACAAGTTAAGTGCATATAATGGGGAAAAAAAGGACACAATTAGAGTGCATATAACGAAATCTAACACCATGTTGCATGGGTGCAGGTTCAAAACTGGGTGTAGACTTGTAGCATGGATGAAAAAATTCAGCTATAAGGTACAACAATATGACAGTTTTCCTTTGTAAAATAAGAGGTTGTCGGGAATGTGAATCCCATTGATAAAGGTGCAGAGGAGGAGGAGAAACAATAGCCTATACAACATGGATAGAAAGCTTGTGCATATAATTGCGAAGTTGTCCACAAAGATATCCCACTTTTTGTAAGTGTTAACACAAGCCATGTGAAGAGAATGATTACAGTGTTGTGAGGACAATTATTACAGAAGTTAGTACTGTAGATGTCTCAAAAAAACCCAGAATTACATTTCAGAGCCAAATAAACCCAGAATTACATTTCAGAGCCAAATAAACTTCCATGCACAGGTGGAGAATCAGCAACTTGATCTTACCTAGTAGTTCGCTTGACGTCGTCGCAGATAATCACCAACACAGCGAACGGAAGCAGCCCCAGACCAGCAGCAGCGCCACAACAATTCAATGAACAGAACAAAAACACAAAAACGTGCGAAGAAACAGAGCAAAGAAACACAGACGCGGGAAACAAATGAACTTCGCGGGCGATATATTTATAAGAACTAGTTCGACCGAACTATTTTAAGAGTAAAAGTTCGGTCGAACTTTTGTTGCCGGTTTTCCCATCTCCGGCAAAAATTCTGTTTGCCCACGCCGTAAGTGTGCCATCAATCTAAACGAAAGAACTAGTTCGGCCGAACTTTCTCATAAAGTTCGGCCGAACTATTGCCGAAAAAAAAAATTATGCCCCAGATTCTGACAAAAGTGTAACCCAACTTCACATTTCTGCCCCAATACCATCAGTTGGGGGGGGGGGGGGAATACATTCATATTCATACTTTGCCACATTCATATCACATTCAGAAACCCACATACTTCCAAAAGATATTAACTATTACATTATTATTATGAGCATACAATGGCTTTTCAAAAGTACTCAAAAGATGATTGGATACAAACACAATCATGGTTGTCACATAAGAACCAACCATGATGCAATCCAATAAAGATATACTTTGCAATAAAAATCAAATTATCATTATGCAAAGATCAAAGGTTAAAATTGAATGCAACAACAAAATATGGTTGTAACACAAGAACCAACCATGTTGCAATTCAAGTAAAACACTTTGCGGAAGTATGAAGTTATCAAATGATATCACGCAAAGTTAAGTCGAAGCTCAAGGATAAAAAAGAATTAATGTAATAGATTGCATGAGGACATGTGTTGGGTGTGGAGCCTGATTTTCTTCCTGATTCAGAGATCCTTGTTTTAGCTGGATGTATACCCCAGGAAAATTGTACACCCTTGCACACGGGGGGGTGCGGGGGGGACTTGTAAAATAGATGTAAAATTGCCTTGTAAAAGTATAGTAATTTCTAGTCAATCTGGGTCGTTCATTAGGCAGATGATCTGACGGTAGAAGTTATGTTTAGTTTAGGGTTTTTTGCCCTAGAAGGCAACCCCTCGCTTTTATGAGGGTATTGTATTGCGGCTGCGCATGGTGTGTGTATTCTATGAGCGGGAAACAGATAGGGAGACTGTGAGAGAACAAAGGATATTACAGCGGATCTGCTGTAGGTTTTGTCTCTTCATTTTGCTGGATAATAGAAAGGAAGGACTGGTTGTTCGAGGTGGACGTAGCCCAAACTGGGTGAACCACGTATATCTGTGTCTCTTTGGTTTTATGTATTTTGTGTGCTTGTATTTTTCGCATATTTTATGTGTTGCATTGCTCTGTAATATTTAATTTTCTAACAACATGCAATAGCTTCAGTTGGGGGGTATGTTGGGCCTTGAAATTGTCATTCACTTCCATTACATTTTCACTTATACTTCCATATGACCACCTTCACTCCTCCTCCATTTCATTACATTTACCTTACCATTACCACTATTGGGTTACATTTATGTTTTTCCAAACTTTATTAATTCTTAGCATTTTTAAGTGAATTTGTGGTTAAAAATTAGAAAATAATGTGCATATGCTTATACCTAACAAGTGGGATGATATTGTTGCCATGTGTAGGTCAAAAGGAAGCTTCTAAAAGATCTTTGTGTGGCCTACCAAAACCAAATTCGAATTTGAGGGGAGAAGATCATGGGATCATGAGGATATGTGTTTCATTTCCTTTTTGCATTAAAACTCTAAGAAGATATGTGTCTCATTTCCCATTTTGTATTGAAACTCTAAAAAGACATGTGTCTTATCATTTCCTATTTTGATTGTAACTCTAGAGATAGAGGGAGAGATTCATGGGCTCTCATTAATGAGATAACTTCTCATATTTTTGTATAAATAGGAGAAGCTTTCTCCTATCAAAGGGTGTGAAAAATAGGAGAAGAAGAGAAAGGATTATAGAGTGTTTTGTAACAAAGCTTGAGATGGAATGGGATGTAGATTTGTGAGTTTATCAATAAAGAAGTTCTTTGATGTTGTTTTGATCACATCTTCAAGGAGCTAAGGAATTCACTGAATTGGTAGCAAAGGGCCCCTGCTGCTACGGAGGTTTCATGCGTTTTCTAGCTAAGTTTATTCTAGTTTCTGTTTAGCATTTCTCTGTACTTTTTGCTCAAATTACTGCTTTCATAATTTTCAATTATTGTATCCAAATGAGTAAAGTTTGTTAATGAATGGATAGTGACTCATAGGTGCAGTAGTTGCTTAGGTTTCATTTCTTGTCTTTCATGGTTAAACAGTCACTGTGCTCGACCAAGTAAAGACCATCTAAATCTTAAATTGAAATGGTTAGTGACTTACAGATACAAAAATTGTCTAAGAGATCCTCATACACTACACTTAATCTTTTTCAAAATCTCTTCCAATAAATCTCAATTATATGAATTGGATTTAGTTGTAAGGTTTGAGTTATTAATTGGTTCAGTGTTTCATTCCATGTTATAGGAGATCCTTATTACACTACACTTAATCTTTTTCACAAGCTCTTCCAATAAATCTCAATTAAATGAATTGGATTCAGTTGTAATGTTTGAGTTATTAGTTGTTTTCATTTCTTGAATTCTCAATTGAGTTGCAATATCCATGGACTAGGATTTCTAGTTTTCACCATTTCTTAATAAAGTTCAAAAACTTGTGAATAAAACTCTTCTTTAATTCATTTAATAAACATTTTCTTTCCTCCCTTTTTAAATAGATTAATTTCATCTTCTTCATAGAATGCTAAGAATCAAAATATAAAAACTTTCAAAAACAACAATAAAACCTAAAACAATGAAGTAGGAAAAAGGGATACTTAGGCACATATAGTGCATTACACTTCATCAGTTTACTAGCCCTGGTTGATAATTTATGTTAACAATTTAGGACACTAAATTGACTAAACACCTAGGAGATGAAGAGTTCCTTGAAGTACTCTTGAAGTCTTTTTGCCTTGGCATTCTTTGATGATATTCATTGCCTTTTGTATTCTTGACACCATATGCAAGTCTTTTTAGAGTAGAATTTCTTTCGTTGTTGTCTTGATGCTTCTCCTTGCCTTTGTTGGAACTGGGAGCATCAACATTTCTTTCCAGGTTCCTCACATCTTTGTTGTTTGAAGCATTATCATTCTTACTTTAGGATTCACCTGCATAGCCAAGACCTGATTTATTAAGGGGAGACCTTTGCTGACTTAGGGTGTCATCTATGGTTTGAGATCTTTTCAAGTTTTTATTCAGCAATTCAACTTCCTTTTCAAGAAAGACAATTTCTCCTTTCAACTTTTCACAATCTTCATCTTTCATAAGTAGTTGCTTCTTCATTTCTTCCATCATCCTTGTTGCTTCACGTGCTTCGATTTTAAGGGAGATGATATTTGATTTCATTATGAAGACTTCTTCATTCTCCTTTGCTACACTGCTCTCCATTTCTTCTTTTATTCTTATAGCTTCACATGTTTCGGCCTTGAGAAGATTGATGTCTGATTTTAGTTTCAAGATTTCTTCATCCTTTTCATCTAGTTGGCATATCATGGTGTTGCCCTCCTTTTCTGCTTCATTAACTTGTCCTTCTATGAATGCCAAAGTTTACATCACCTTCTCAGCTCCTTGCGCTTGTTTCCTTGCTTCTTCTAATTGAGATATAAGAGAGGAGACCTCTTCCTTGTATTGACCAATCTTTGCTTCAAGATTGTTCAAGCTCTTAAGTCTTTGTTCAAGGTGGCTTGACAAAGTTTCTTCCCTTTTCTTTGCTTTATCCAATTGATTGTCATAGATATAACTTCTTCATGATGCTTTCTTTTATTTTGATGAAATTCCTCTTTAAGTTTGGCGAGCTCCTCATCTCTTTCTTGTACTTGAAGCTTGACAAAGTCAACTTCCTTCCTTGTCTTGTCTTGGTTACCATCTTGCGCTTTCTTCTTAAGTTCCTCATTTTCATTTTTCAAACTGTTAATCTCTTCCATGGAAGCCATAAGTTTATTCAAGAGATCTTCTTCAAAGTCTTCTTTGTTCTCTTCATCTTCTAGGTCTTCTTTAGCCTTGTTGTCGTCTCTCTTATCTTCAGCTTCCTTGATGGATTCTGGACTTCTTTCTTGTTTTCCATCATCTTCTTGAATAGAGATCATTGTCAACGCTCCTTTTGAGTGAAGATCATGAATTTTATCCCATGTGACTTTTGTTGATGAACATTTTTCAAAATTGGCCTTCACAGAATTTGGTAACCCATTCAAAATTGCCTTCATTGCTCTTGTATTGTACTCCTTGGATTCTTCGTCCATCGTATCATTAGTAATAACTAATTTCCAAACTTCAATTCCTTGAGTCTTCAAGAAATTCCTCATTCTTGCCACCCATATATCAAAATTTCCATTGAACAATGGAGCCTTTACAAATTGATTTACTTCAATTTCAATGGTTGAGGAAGACACATCTTTAGGAGGATTGGAGACTTTCTTCCTTGGCTTTGCCATTTGTTCTAATGATCAACCTTCAAGCTATTAGGCTTTGAGTGAAGGTACTGGCTTTGAAACCAATTGTTGGAAATATTGAGAGGGGGTTGAATCAGTATTTCTTTTCAATTGTTAATTTTACCAGTTAGATCACTTATATTTAGAACACAAAATGAACAATGATGAAATAGATACTTTTATTAATTTCTTCTTTACAATAAGTAAAGTACAATAATGATATAGGGCTCCAACCCTAGATGAAGACTCCAATCTTCTAGGCTCCAACCTGTAATGTGCCAACCACCGACTTGGTCTTTCCAAGGCTCCAACCTTGTCAATTTGAGGCACCAACCTCTAGGGCTCCAACCCTATCTCTGGTACAGGCTCTCACCTGGTTCCTTGAGGACTCCAATCCTCTAGGGCTCCAACCCTATCTTCCAAGGCACCGACCTTGTCTCTATGAGGCTCCAACCTCTTGGGCTCCAACCCTCAACTTCACTTTGTCAAAATATGTTTGGTTATTCTTCACGGCTCCCAAAGTCTTCTTCAGTGAGCCTTGTCAATCTTAGTCTCCATGTCACATCATCCATGACAACCTTAATCTTCACATGAAGGTGTCACCGCTGCTCTTCATCATACCCAAACAAATATCTCTAAGGTCACCTCATGATAGCTAATGCATCACGGTCTTTAAGTTCTCCAGAAGACTTCTCAAAATATCTTCAATCTTCTTCAAGATCACTACAAAAATAATTAATCAAAGTCTTCAAATCCCTTCACTAACTTTGATAAGTGATGTACTTACCTTGACCAAATTCTTCAATGTTCAATCAATTCCAAAATTGCTTATGTTGACTTCACTGTTCAATCACTTTGTTGTACTGTGTTGACTTCGAGTCCAATATCACTTTGCTTCACTATGTTGTCTTTATTACTGGGCTTCACTTTATTAACCTCACTGTCCAAGTGAAAGTTCTTCACTGTCCAAAGGAGGGTTCTACAAAACCACTATGCCACTGTAAAAATGACACTACAGTCTGGTCCTTTACTGTCCAAGGAGACCTACTATCACTTAATACAAATACTAAGAGACAACATTATAAGTCAGAATGTTGCATTTGAAGCCCAAGCCACAGTCCTAGAGCTGAGGTCTAGATTCATTGTGTAATGATCAGAGTCATAGTTCACTGTCTCAACCAAAGATCTTATTTCTTTAGAGTTGCTTCAGAATATTCTCCACACAGGACAAGGGTTATTGTTGGAGTATCAAGCTACAGGTTTGTGGTGTGGTACTATCTGAAACACAGTTATAGCCTTCTTTGTCTGAGAAATAATACAGTAACAACGAATCTGAACTAAGCTTTGAAATGTTGACAGTCTGATCTTTTCTAATGAAATTTCAGGTGGTTGGAAGATGATTTATCACAGGTTCAAAGTCTTGTCCAAGACTGCCAAATAGGTCCGAAGCCTGTAATCACAAATTTTGTTATATGCACAAGCTAGAAGCCCTTCAATCCGAGCTAGTGAACTCTGTTCAATTTTGAATGACAGCCCACCACAGAATTTACCCAAACTGTCCTCCTCGGCCTTAGTTGATCTTCTGTGATTTTTCTCTGAAATCTTGACCGAATTCTGTGTCTTCTTCACCGAATTGCTGGCTTAGAAATGAATGAGCACATATTTATATATATAGTTGTTTGTCCCTATGAAGATACACATCCATTGGAAGAGAGGCCGACTTTATATGACTGCATAGGTCGGCTTGACTGCAAATATATATTTTTTTACCTTAAAAATTCAATTTCTCACAAACTATTGGGAGTTTCAGGGCAAGTAAAGGCTCATTGGAAAGGAAAAAATATGCTCTAAAAGATAGTATAGGAGTCAATTTGGAAGGATACCTCTAAGGTGGTAAAAACATTTTTTCTTTGTGATTGTCCTTTATTTTTCTGTGCAAAAAGTGAATAGGACAACATGGCTTCTCCTTTGTTTGTTTTCTGCATTGTTTGGCTTATCAGTTATAGGATCACAGTGTCATCATGTAGGACATCCATGTCATCATGATAGTATCCAACATCCATATCATCATGAAGGTATAACATTATGTATTCAATAATAGTGTAGTAATATGTCATAGCGCAACATTATTAGGAAAGTTTTGAGGTAGTCTTCCAGCCATCAAATGAGATCTTCCACATCATCATCTAGTCTTCCAACCTTCATCAAGTGTATGACTTCATCAAGTATCATCCAAGTGTATGACATCATCATATGTCATCATCAAGTATCATTCAAGTGTATGACATCATTGGTTAAGATCTAGATTATCAAGTGCATGCAACATTAGATCAAGTACTTAGGGCTTCCTTCATTAGTGGTTTGACTTCTTCGTGACTTGACATCTTCGTTGATAGTATCCTAGTCAACCAAGAGTCATGGCATCATCATCTGGAACCAGGCATCTCAAGAATATTTACATCTCGGTCAATGCCACATTGACATCAATGACAACCTTGATTAACATTCTCTTCATCATCATTCTTCGATGAAGAGCCATCCCTGGTACTTAGCCTTATCTCCTCCTGCACTAGATCCGACCAAAGTCGCTCCCAATCCTGCAGTTTCTCCCGTCCATTGACAGAGTCCTGATAACTGTGCCAACTCTTCGGTAACCCAAGGAGAGCCAAGCTCACCAAGTCATCATCTGCAACTGTGATTCCCACACTCCCCATCTCATCCCTACATTGGACAAACTTCGTGAGATATTTTGGAATACTATCGCCCTTTCCATTTTGATTTTTCTGAGCTTATCTTTCAACACCAACTTCCTATGGTCACTGCTGCTTTGGAAAAGATCTGTCAAAGCCTTCCAAATTGCAAATGGAGTGGATTTCCCGTGAAGGCTTGACACAATATGGTCCTTCACACCTTCCAACTGAATTCTTCTTGTCTTTTCTACCTACTTTTGCCATGCGTCAAGTAATGCAGCATCGCTAGAAGCAGGCTTAGGAATATCACTATCGATGAACTCCTTCAAACCATTATCTTCGAGCACCGCCTCCATCCTGTCCTTCCAGGATATGTAGTTCAAGCTACCCTCAAGGGCATACTCCAACCGCAAACCATTGAAAGCCATTTCAATGAATACTCAACTGTAGCACCAAGAAATTTCTGTAGCAAATTCGAATTGTCCACCAGCACAAAACTCAGCACTGCTTCAATATTGCAATCTCCAGTGATTAACACTGCTCTGATACCATGTAGAAATTATACAAGATGCATGTATATTACCAGATTCCCCTGATCTAACAAATTAACTTATGTTAAATACATAATCCTTCCACTTAATTCTTTGCGGAAATTAAATCGCCAATTGCAAAACACATATGAAGCAAAATCAATCGCACATAAACACAGTTGTTTAACGGGAAAGCTTAAAGCTAAAAACCCTAACTATCATATATTATGTATATCAATGGATCGTGTAATAATATCATACAAATCTTAATACATCAAGCTCTCAGTACAATCAACAATCATTACACATTGTCATGCATAAATTTGCATATCTATGTACCAATTTCTTGCCTCCTTGTTACACTAAAAATTGTCATCCTGACATTCTGCTATGGGTATGAGCTCATTATAACTCATACTTCCTCATTTTGCAAGTCTAACATATTAGTTCTTCATGTCAAGCCTTGAAAATCAGAGAAAAGTTCCTAAAAATCTCCTAAACTTTGGTATCGCACTTTCTCTATACCTTGCCTGCGGGCCCGCACCTAATGTTCAGCTCTTCTGCGGACCAGAATCGCAATTTATATGTGTTATAGGTGCGGACTCCTGTAAAACTCAAAAAGGCGAGAAAGTAAAGTTAAAAAGTTGATTTGAGATTAATTCTAGAAGATTCTAGACGAGAATTTTCGGGGATGAGGACGCTTTGATAAGGTGCATGTATCCCTTACCTTATGGAGCTAACCCCTTGATATGAGGAGCTTATTCCTTTGAATGAGGATTCAATCCATTCATATTTGGAACAGAAAAACCTCCTCTTTTCCACTATAAAAAGAGGCATTGGGTAGCCTCAAAGGGAGTTGGAAGCTTTAGAATATTTGAGGATAAGTGTTGTTGAGATTCAGACTCAGTTAAACAAGACTTTTGTGAGGAGAGATTACATACCTCTATTTGTCTTGATTGAAAGAGTGTAGAGCTTGTCAAAGTAGAGGAGACTCTTGCTTCGGACCTTGGGAAGACCTGTGCAACATCAAGGCTCAGGTTGTAAGGTTTTCTTTCTTTTGAAATTAATACAAATATACTCATTTTTCTCAATAAGCTGTCTATTAATGGTTTATTTCATAGATTCCTTGATCACTATGATAAGCATGGTTTATGATGATTTATATACAGGTGCTATGTAATATTTTTCTTGTTTTTGACTGCAGGTTTACGAAGAAAACTCCTTCAAGTGCACGAGGGACAACAACGACTTCAAACAAGCACTGGACATAAGGTAGGTCTTTTACACCTCTATAGAAATATTTGTAAATCATATATGCTTAGAGAAAGATTAGTTTATTTGGCTGTTTTTGTTGCTAGATACTTTTAGTACTAGGGAGATCGGTCTTGTCCGCAAGAACGATTTATCCGTCCAACAAATTGGCGACCATACTGGGGAAGAACTTGTTGTTTTTGGTTCTCTTTTATTTTGATTTGAAGAAACGTTTTTTCTTAGTTTTTGATTGATAGACATCTGCCTGGGTAGTTTATGTTTTCTCTATTTTAGAAGATTTTCAAATCTTTAGTGTTTTTCTCTAATTTTTCCTGGGACCGCACTCTGTCTTCTTTTGACAGTGCGGGCAGTTTCGCATCTTCTTTAAGTAAACAGTGCGATACCGCACCTAGTACTTCTGGAAGCCTGCGGACCCTGTTTAAGTTTTAGAAAAACTCTAGATTTCTTTCTTTAGTTTATCTTTATTTTGATTTAGTATTTTTTATTTCTTCCCAGATTGATTACTCTTTCTGTCAAAAACTTTCTATGAATGAATTCCAGCAGTGTTGATGTTTTGACGATTTTCTAGAAGACTTTGCATTTTGGATTGCATTTCACTTGGTCTTTGTAGCAATTTGAAGCATTTGACATTTTGAAATACCTCAGATTACATTGGTTTTCTTGTCTTTTTGCTGAATCTGACCTTCGTGTGAAATCATCCTTTATTGAGAAATAGAGCTACTTGTTTCTTTGCAAATCTTCGAAAAAACTTTGTTATTGGTTTTTTTGAATTTCATTTTTTGTAAAAAACATATTTGAGTGTTTTTTATCTGTTTGTTATTCTGAACGAATAGATCCTTAGTTTGCTCAATAACTAAGTAAAACATTCTTCAAAAAATCTTAAAGCTTTTATTCTTTTAGATTGTTAAAAATTAGTTAGACCTTAAGATTAGTTTTGTAGTTTTGAGTGTTTTTTAAATTTCTAGCTTTCTTTTGAAGGAAAATTGTTTTGTAGCTTCAAGTTTTTGGAAAGTGAAAGGATTTTTATTGTGAGCTTTGATAATTTATTGGAAAAGACAAAAATATTTTCTTTCAAGTATTCTTTATGTTTAAAGAAGGAATTTTTTATTAAAAGAGTTGCATTCTCTAACTTTTCCATAATTAGAATTTCATTGAAAGAAAACAATCTGATTATCATTTTTAGATGCATTTTTAGTGTCTTTTGGAAATCGAGTCTTCACACCACCAAAGTTTCATTTCCGCACCCATTGACTTAAGAAACAACTTTTAAAAGTAACGCTTAATTAAAATTCATCTAGCAATCTTTTATTTTCTAGGTCTCTTATCACCAACATAGCTTAGGCTAGTATCTTGGAGTAGGGAGTAATTAACTCTCCAAGATAGTAAAAACAAACAAGTAGACAAATCTTGCGGTAGGAAAAATTCTAATTGTTGCATCTATGCTTTGGGAAGCTCCTCCTAAAGGAGTTAATCACGAGATCATATCTGAACCAGTGAGGTAATCAATCCTTCCTCATTGGGAACGATAGAATATATACACATATTAACAACGGTAAACCTCGGATAGACCATTGTCGAGGAGCCTGGGGTCACTTGTCGGCATACCTTGGATTATTTCAAGAAGCCTTCAAGGGGATTGAGCTTTGTTACTCTGCCCTTGCGTGTGTGTCGGATCGTAGACTGTTCCCCCAGGTATATTTGTTTCTGTTGGTAACCTTAGAGGCCATAATCTATAGGATTATTTCCTAAGGTGACGGTGGAGGGAAGATCCCACTGTACCTGGAGCAGACGTCGACTAGACTCACTTGGACTCTCCGGAGGGTTATCTTCACTCGAGATGGTATAGTGGAGAAACTTGCACCGGTCTGTTCATTAAGCAAGTTGTCGGGGTAACTGTTCCAACCGCCCTTTTCGTATTAAATTTCTACTAAGTTGGATTTCATCACCAACTAGTGTTTTTAGTACGGAAAGTTACTGTTTGTGTGTGGTTTGAACTCTTAGATTTTTTAAGTGTATGATTCAACTGTTTGTTTCTTAGAGAATTTAGGTGTTTTCATTGAAATTTTCTTTGTTTGCGTGTGATTAATTAATTTTTTAATCGTGGCGGACTTGCCGAGACAATCCCGGAGACTACAAGGGAAACCCCCTGAATATACACCAAGTCAGCTTGAGGGGCTTCGTGCTCTGGTATCATCTAGCAGCGGTAGGATTAGATCAACAGAAATTGGAACTTCATCCATTGTAGTTCATCCTGATTATCAAACACCCACAACAGAATACATTCAAGAGCCGATTTCAGTCTCTGAAGTTACTGGTAATATTTCTCCTTCCAGTGAATTAGTTGATGAACCTGAAATATCTGAACCTAAAACTGAACCTTCTGTTTTGGAAACATCCTTAGGATTTATTTCACCAACTTCTAGTGATCTTGATTCACCTAGGGTAAGAAATATCGTCACTGACGATCTTCCAACTGGTCTTATTTCTATTGAAGAACTTACTAATCCAGACGAAGATATATCTCTTCCTGACTCCCCTCAATCTTTAAATCTCAGGGAGCGTGAATCTATTTTCTATAGCCTTATTCGAACTAGTGCTTGGTATCTATCCTTAACAAATTTTTTAGAGAATCCGGGTCTTGCTTTTCATCCACCTCGAGTTCCATTTCATCCTACACCCAGAGGTTACTATCTGCCATCTATTATGGCAAGAGATTCATCCATGTTTTCCCAGACTCCGGAATCATTTTTACACGGTGGTCCTCCTGTTCCTTCGGGATACCAGGCTTTATCTGGTACTTTCTCGTGAGCATCTCCTCAACCCATTGAACATGTGTTATCATCTGGTCTTAATGGTCTTAAAATTGAAACATCGAACGCAGAACAAATTTTTATGATGTCTGGTAATATTCCCAATCCTCAACCTCAAGGCAGTCAGTTACCGCCTGGGGGGCAACCTCAAGGAAATCCGTTACCGCCTGGGGGCCAACCTCAGGGTAGTCAGTTACCGCCTGGGGGGCAACCTTCAGGTAGTCAGTTACCACCTGGAGGGCAACCTCAAGGTAGTCAGTTACCACCCGGGGCACAACCTCAAGGTAGCTTTTTCCCAGGACAAACTGTGGAATCATATTATTTTGGGGGACAACCCCAAGGACAGTACATACCTCAAGGGTATCAACCCTCAGGACAGTACATACCCCAAGGTCAACCCCAAGCTCAGTATGCTCCTCAGGGTCCTTATCAACCCCAGCCTCAGTACGCACCTCAGGGTTATCAACCTCAAGGTCAGTACCCAATTCAAGGTTACCAACAGCCTTCTGGACAACCATCTATTCAAGGAACCGGAAATTTACCACTTAATTATCAACCCTACGTTCAACCAGGTTATGGTCCTTATGTTCAACCTTCTGCGGGACAATACCCCGGAATGATGGTGTGGGATCCGTCCCAATATCAACAGCCTATGCAGCCTAATGTGCAGATGCCTTATCAACCTGGACAGCCATTGGTTTCTGGTCCAACCCAGCAACCTGTCCAGCCAACTATTCAAACTCCTGCACCAAGTTCTGTTCAGCAGGCTGGGCCTAGTTCACCTCAGACTCCGCCTCAAACTGCTGCAACCGCTGCAACGACTGTCCAACCTGTAACACCTGTTTCTAGAGTATCTGTAACCCCGAGTTCGGCTATTCCTGTATCCGTGCAAATTCCTCAAGTTTCGGTACCCCAGTCAGGACCTTCAGTTCAGACTTCGGTTCAGATACCTGCAGTACAAACCGGTACAAGTACAGTTGTCACAAGTCAACCGCAATTCACGTATCAACCGTACCAGGGACAGCCGCAATTCGGTCCCTATACACAAAATTGAAACTATCAGTATCAACCGTACCCTGGCTATACTTATCAACAGCCTCAACAACCACTACAAGAAAAAAGCACATTGGTGAGGGGCGAAAATTGTCACCATAAGCTCATTGGTGAGGGTCAAAAGAGCCTTCGTCACCAAAGGTGGCGTCGCCAAAAGTATAGGTGTTGTGGTGACATTCAAGGTCCGTCACCAATAATGATTTATAGTGACAGATAGTGACCGTCACCATTTCATATCAGCAATGGTGACGGACAATAGTCTTCGTCACCAAAAAACTGAGCGTCACCAAAGGTGGCGTCGCCGAAAATATGTGTTGTGGTGACATTCAAGGTCCGTCACCAATAATGATTTATAGTGACGGATAGTGACCGTCACCATTTCATATGAGCAATGGTGACAGACAATAGCCTCCGTCACCAAAAAACTGAGTGTCACCAAAGGTGGCATCGCCGAAAGTATGTGTTGTGGTGACATTCAAGGTCCGTCACAAATATTGATTATAATGACGGATAGTGACCGTCACCATTTCATATGAACAGCAACGATTTTTTGTGATGGACCTTTCATGGCCGTCACTATTGGTGCATATATATGGTGACGTTCATTGACCGTCACCATAAACTCATTGGTGACATCAAGGTCCGTCATGAATAATGACTATAATGACAAACAGTGACCCTCACCATTTCATATCAACAACAACGATTTATAGTGACAGACCTTTAATGGTCGTCACTATTGATGCGTATATATGGTGGCATTCGTTGACTGTCACCATTCATATTTTGGTGAGAGTCAAAAAATGTCACCATAAGCTCATTGGTGATGGTCAAAAAAGCATTCGTCACCAAAAACTGATCTTCGTCATTCCCTATGAATATCAGGGCACAATGGAATCGAACCACCAACCTCTTGCTTTACAAGCAGGTGCTCTTCCATTGAGCTACCACCCTTTAAAGAATTAGACTTTAAACTAGCAATTGCCCCTAAAGGTGCAAAGATACACCAAAGGAATAAGAACTAGGAAAACTGAAAGAATTCAGTGTCCTTGCTCCTATTTTTATTCTACAACACTCTACAAAGTATGATCTTGATCTATGACGTATTTGTGCCAAGTGGTTCTAATTTAATAGTAAATGTTATATTCAGATAAAATAAATGAATAACTGAGAGGCCTTATGGGCTAATTTTTAATCCTTACACCAAAATATATTAATATTCAAGTCTATGGAACAACTCGTTCAAAGTTCAAACTGAAGTAGATTTTAAATGGAAAGCCTAAAACCAGTTAAGTAGTTTACAAGTTAACATTTTGGATATAACTTCTGTTCAATTTATATGAAAATTTATGCCATAACCTTGAAACTAGTTTCTTAGCTAAAAGACTTTCTTAAGTCAACAATGACAAAAAAAGATAGTCATGGCGAGCAAAATTCTCTTGTTTTTTCTAATGAGGGTGCATGTAACTTGATAAAGGTTGTATGAGTATCAAACCATAAACAGTTTCACTAAGACATGGAAATGACAAAGTCTTGTTAAGTAATAGAAGTTTAGTTGAATATATGAAAAGCATCGAGCTAAATGATATAATTAAACTAAAAGTAACTGTAAAAAAATGAAATTGCCATCATATACCATCTGGTTTGGTTAGTTCTTCGGAAAGAGAAAGTGCAATTGCATGATCCAGCTCCTCATCTTGATTATGTAATGGACCATCCTGAACAAAAATGTCCACATACAACAATCAATGTTATTGTATTGGTAAGACTTTTGATATAATCTATCAAAGCATGTACTATGTAGGAGAATAACTGGAAAGCACAACTAGAAATTTGAATCACAACATAACAATATAAAAGAACATGCAACAGGAAAGGAACAACTCCACAGTTTGAGAAATATGAACAATCCATGAACCTGTTCTTATATATTGATATAGATAACGAAATAGCAATCAAGATTTATGAAATTCAAGTATCACACAAAAAATATGCACAAGTATGAAAAGGAATATGCACAAGTGCATGATCGACTATAATAACAACTCACTCCTTCCTCTATTTATATGAGAGGTAAAGGGGCTTTACAATAACAAGTGGACCTAGTCCACTACAAGCAAACTTTAAAGACACATTTGGGTCCACCCATGTGAAGCACTCTACTCTACATGACATGTGTCAGCATCAAAGGTGACACTGATTAACAAGCAAGCCCTCCATGGCATGAACACTACTCCCCAAGGCCAACAATCCTCCAAAGGTCCTAAGCTCCAATGCATCTCCTCAGTCATGTGTCTCCTTAAGGACAATGCATATCCAAGGTAATGTGTCACTTTAAGGACTCCCACACCTACATATCCACTCCCTCAACCCAAGAGTTCACATGTCAAGGGATTTTGTGTGCTCATGTTGATTTGGGGATGTTTTTGTCATGGTGAAATACCCAACTCTACTCCAAGCACACAAACTCCCTTCATGCATCAACAACATGAAGTCACCAAGCTCCATACTAATCCAACACTTCGAGGAAGAATGTCTTTCAAACAACCAAACAAGGTCTAGTACCAAACGGTAAACCACCTCTAATGTCCAAGTCCATTAATGTAAAATTCATGCTATTATTATTTCAAGAATATTTATATTTTATCCAACATGATGACCCACTATGTGCACTATTTGTAGGGAATCTTCTGGATTTTTCTGCTGCAACGTGTTGATCCACTATGTGCATTGGTCAACAACTCCATTTAGTCAAGGAACTCTTCTAAAGTTCTTTCCAAGCTTCATTTCTCTTTCCTATCATCAAGCAAATTGGAGCAACTAGAAAGAATTCCATTAACTGTTGTCCATCTAGTTGTTTCCTAAACAAGTGCCTATTGCTTAAAGAAAGTAGGAAACTATCATGAAACATGACTATAGCCACATAGTTTCAGTAGCTATAATCTGACAATGTTATTGAAAACACTGTTAGATTTGTTTCATAAAAGAGCACCTAGTCCCAAACAACAAAAAATGTTTGTGGAGAATGGCTTGTTTCACTATCGTTGAGCTTGACTATAAACGTTGACAGGTTTTTGAGCCAATAAAGTCCCTGGAGAAAAACAATGATGGTTTCTCTCTAAAACATATGTAGATAAAGATACAAGATTCGAGTGGAGGACTTACGTAGTTTCATGACTACCGCTCGACTTGTAGCTGTTTGGTTTTTTGGTCTGCTTTATTTTTTATATTTCAGATCTAGTTCCGGAATTTTTGGATTTCAAATTTCAGTTATAATAGCAAAATTCCAGGTTGGCTCACATCATTGGTATTAGAACCTCAATTAATAGCAGATTCATATCATATTTTTTGCTACAGTTCAAATTAGTTAGTTATGTTCACCAATTTGTTTATCTTTCAAGGAATCCTTGTAAGGAAGATAGAGCAAAGCACAACTCAGATATATTGTCACCAACATATACATCAACTCAGATATATTGTCACCGAGAGAGAGAGAGAGTAGCACTACTCTTACATCCCTAACCCAAGCTTGAAAGGAATATGCACAAGTGCATGATCGACTATAATAACAACTCACTCCTTCCTCTTTTTATATGAGGTAAAGGGGCTTTAGTGGACCTAGTCCACTGGAAGCAAACTTGCAAGACACAAGTAGGTCCACCCATGTGAAGCACTATACTTTACGTTACATGTGTCAGCATCAAAGGTGACAGTGATTAATAAGCAAGCCCTCCATGGCATGATCACTACTCCCCAAGGTCCAACAATCCTCCAAAGGTCCTAAGCTCCAATACATCTCCTAGGTCATGTGTCTCCTTAAGGAAAATGCATATCCAAGGTAATGTGTCACCTTAAGGACTCCCACCCCTACATATCCACTCCCTCAATGCAAGAGTTCACATGTCAAGGGATTTTGTGTGCTCATGTTGATTTTGTGTGCCCCAATTTCCGATGGCCACTTCATCGCTATTCCGACACATAGGCATCGCAAGAGTCATAGTTTGAGGCCGGGAAAAATGTGGTTATCCATTACGTCACAATTCCGACACTTTAATAAAGTGTTGGAAGAGCGACACTTTTTCCAACGTTTCCAAACAAATGTCTCTCTTCCAACGTTTTCCAAACCATCGCTCTTCCAACGATTTCCAATCCGTCAGTCTTCCGACGTTCTCCAAAGCGTCGGTCTTCCAACGTTCTCCAAAGCATCGGTCTTTCGACATTCGTCACAATTCCGAAACTACCTCTTCCGACGTCTAAAGCATCGGTCTTCCAACATTTATCATTTTTCCACACAACTGTCGCAATTTTGACGTTTCTTCTTCCGTCATTTAAGGCGTCGCACTGCCGACATTTATGAGACGTCGCTTTTCCAACAAAACAGTAAAAATATTTAAAAAAAGAGACGTCACTCTTCCGACGTTGAAAGCGTCAGTCTTTCGATGCTTAGGAAACATCGCTCTTCCGACACTTAGGAAACGTTGCTCTTCCGACAAAACAGTAAAAAAATATTTTAAAAAATAATCGTCGCTCTTCCGACGTTTAGAGTGTCAGTCTTCCGACGCAGGGCTAAAAATATTTTTTAAAAAAATGAAACGTGTATATATATATTTCAGTAATAAGGTTTTATTGCAAATTTGTACTTCGTTAAAGCAGTAACCCACCAACAGATCTTTGAATGAAAGGCTGTAAAGATTTAACAGCAACCACAGGTTGGCCGCCTCACGGTTTTGAAGATTTCATAACTGAGAGGACTTATTATAAAGTCACATAATAAAATAAAATGTTATCAATTTTTTTTACAAGACAATTGAAACTTGAAATGGAAAATAAAATTCAGTTGCACCTCATATTGAACTTTCACTTTCAATGAAATAGGTAGAAAAAAGAAAAATTCTTCAATAAAATGAAAATGCTAATGAATTCTTATAACCTAAGTTTTTTTACCAGACAAATAAAACTTGCAGTGGCAAATAAAATTCAATCGCACCTCATATTTAACTTTTAATGAAATGAGTAGCAGAGAAGAAAAATTACGAGGCCATGACCAGGAAATCCCAAATAAGTGTATCATGTATCAGATTCAACAAATGTATAATATAATTTATAATATACAAGAAGATATAGTCTAATTGTGAAAAATTTCATCTCTTAGTTTTGTGTGCTTCCTCACTACGGGAGCTTAATGTTTGCGTGAGAGAATCCATTGTAATGTCATCTCTTCGATTCTATATTTGAATTAGACTTTCATAATTTTCGGGTTAAAGAAAAATGATTTCACAATTGGTAAAGGTTTTGAAGATTTCATAACTGAGAGAACTTATTATAAAGTCACATAGTAATATAAAAAAATGAAACGTGACAGTAGTCATATAATGTGCCACTAATTATTGAATATGTATGCCACTCATCTGACCCTTATCTTCCCTTATCTTTTTGTCAATTCTCTTCCGTTTGATTCCAAAATGTTGATGCTCCTGTGACAGTCTTCCATGCCTTTAATATATGGATCTTATTGCTATAGATGAAGCCCTTTTCAAAGAGTGATAAGATAAGACTCTCATGCAAGATAGGTGGCCTAAAATTGATCAGGTTTCTTAGATCTACTGAGGCAATAGGTGATACTACGTTACTTATGAAAGTATGAAACGATGTAGGTGATACTACGTTACTTACAACACACAATCTCACATAATGGCAGAGAACTAATCCAACAAATTTTCATTAAGTTCTCTGGTCTCTCTCCCGGGAGACAAAACCATTGCCAAAATATACCCTCGACCTCCTATTGTTGGATGTTGATTCTTTTTAAAGCCACTAACTAATGCAGAATTTGTGCATATCGATATTTTTGGAAGCACACGCCTAAATGGGTTGAAGATCTTCAAAATTAGAGCAATTTCAAGCATAAATTGTAAATGAAAAAACAAAAGGAGAGAGCCATCACGATATCAAATTTCCCCTTCTTAGTTTTCTGCATATGATAAAATTTTTCTCATAAAGTGAATTTTGATTGTACATTTTCCTTAGGAGGCCCATTTTAGACCTCAAAATTCCCCTAATGAAACGGGGTTTATGTTTTGCAGATCAAGCATTGTGCTATTGGACAAAATCTATGACCATTTTGATGACTTATGATGGGACTTGTTGCAACAAATAGTCCATGCCCAATGATATCAAAATCTTCTATTCATGAAAAAAAAAGAGGGTTTCATATAAAGATGGAAGCCTCTCAAATTAGTCTTCCTGAGAAAAAGGTGAAAACTATTTTTGAGAGACTGGCTAGGGATAGGTCACTAAAAAAACCACAATTTGTATCTTTTCAGGACGTGATCTGGGTATCTGTCATCTCAAGCGTTCTTTTGGTAATATGCCATTGAAAATAAGATGTCCTAACACTGCTACCCAAAAAGTGCATGGTGAAGATGTTTCGGAAGTGATATGGGTTCTTCTGCTTATCAATGTACTTCAAAGAACTTCAAGACAAAATGATGTCAAGGAGTTGGAACTTGGAACAATGTTAAAGAGGAAAAGGATATGGAAGCAGCAGAATGTACTAGCGAGAGCTTGTATTTACTATTTTTCAATCTTGTACATTTATTTTATTCCTACCATATAACTTGGATTGCGAAAAAGTGCTCTTAAGACATTGTGTTCTCATTGTGCAGATTCATGCAAAACTCATGTCATGGTTGTAACTGTCTGTGCTCTGAATGGTTGGCTCTCCTGCTTGTCATTTGTCCTCGTTCAAGTTTACTCCATCCTTATTTAAGTCATCTATCACAGTATTATAGTTCATTGGTCGATGAAAATGCTATTATGAAGGCCCTCCCAAGAATGATTGGACTGACTTTCAACTTATTCCCTTACAGTTCAGCCTTTCCACTACTTGTAAACACGGATATTTTCAATTTTGAGGGTTTATATGTTAGTTCATTCTGAAGGAAAATGTGTTTTTTAATGCTCCAGATGTTATTAACAAACGAGGTTTATGTTGTGCAGGTCAGACGTTGTGTTATTGAACAAAATCCATCATGTGGGTATAGTATACCCAAAATCTATGACCATTTTGACGACTTATGATGGGACTTGTTGCAACAAATAGACCATACCCAATGATGTCAAAATATTCTATTCATCAAAAAGAAAGAGGAGGGTTTCATATAAAGATGGAAGCCTCTCACATTAGTCTTCCTGAGAAAAAGGTTAAAGTTATTGTAGAGAAAATGGCTAGGGATAGGTCACTAAAAGAACCACCAATTTGTGTCTTTTTAGAACGTAATCTGGATATCTCTCATCTCAAGTGTTCTTGTGGTAATATGCCATTGAAAATAACACGTCCTAACATTTCTGCCCAGAAAGTGCACGGTGAAGATGTTTCGGAAGTGATAAAGGTTTCTTCTTATCAATGTACTTCAAAGAACATCAAGACAAAATGATGTCAAGGAGCTAGAACAATATTAAAAAGGGCAAGGATATGGAAGCAACAAAATGTAATGGTGAGAGCTTGTATTTTTCAATCTTGTACATTTCTTTTATTCCTATCATATAATTTGAATTGCAAAAAAGTGCTCTTAAGACATTGTGTTCTCATAGTGCAGATTCATGCAAAGCTCATGTCATAGTTGTAATTGTCTATGCTCTGAATGGTTGACTCTCCTCTGAATGGTTGGCTCTCCTGCTTGTTAGTTGTCCTTGTGCAAGTTTACTCCATACTTATTAAAGTCATCTATCACAGCATTATAGTTCATTGGTCGATAAAAATGCTATCAAGAATGATTGTACTGAATTTCAACTTATTCCTTGTAGTTCAGTCTTTGCACTACTTGTAAACATGGATATTTTCAATTTTTGAGGGTTTATATGTTGCTTCCTTGTGAAGGAAAATGTGTTTTTTAAAGCTCCAGATGTTATTAAAAAACGGGGTTTATGTTTTTCAGGTCAGACATTGTGCTATTGAACAAAATCTATGACCATTTTGACGACTTATGATGGGACTTGTTGCAACAAATAGTCCATGCCCAATGATATCAAAATCTTCTATTCATGAAAAAGAAAGAGGAGGGTTTCGTATAAAGATGGAAGCCTCTCAAATTATTCTTCCTGAGAAAAAGGTGAAAGCTATTGTTGAGAATCTGGCTAGGGACAGGTCACTAAAAGAACCACCAATTTGTATCTTTTCTGGACGTAATCTGGGTATCTCTTCCGGATGTAATGTGGGTATCTCTCATCTCAAGCATGTTCTTGTGGTAATATGCCATTGAAAAAAAAACGTCCTAACATTTCTGCCCAGAAAGTGCATGGTGAAGATGTTTCGGAAGTTATAAAGGTTTCTGCTTACCAATTTACTTCAAAGAACTTCAAGACAAAGTGATGTCAAGGAGCTGGAATAATGTTAAAGAGGACAAGGATATGGAAGCAATAAAATGTGAAGTGAAACCTGTAGTGCATGTCAAACAAAACCTGCCAAAAGTGGCTGAGAATATAATGGGTGAAGAATCTTCTGAAAATTGTCAAGGTAGCACAATAGAGAAGGGACAAGAGTTAGAAGACACTACAAAATTAGATTCAAAGTCATATCATTCTCCTAAAAGCATGGAAACAGGAGAGACATTTCAGGAAAGTGATGTGCATTTTGGAGAAGAGGACCGATCTAATTTGCCTATGTGGTGTACCAGTGAAGGAGATGCAGAAGGTGCCATGACCTTTCACTCCTAGTCAACTTTCTCCCGTAGGAGTGAAGCTAGCTCTTTTTCTAGGAGGGAGAATGAGCCATCATTTTCCATTTAATCTTCTCTGGGTTCAACATATGCTTCCAATTTCAGTCCCAACCATATGTGCAAGTCATATTTTCCAGCCGCGCATTTACAGAAACAGGCTATATTTACAGATATTTCAAGTCACGATGACAAAGAAATATTTCCAGCACATCCTCAAACCAAGTCATACAACCAATCTCAACCTCATGGATTGATCCTCAATGTAGTAAAAGGCATGTTAATGTACCAGTTAAATCAGTGGCATCTGCTGTCCAGTTGCATGTTAAAAACCAAATATAAAAGGAAGTTCAATGCATGCACTGAGAAACTGTGTGAATAGAAAAACTAAGAGCCTCAGTTTCAGCAGCTGCCCATATCATCCAATACAAACTAGAGAATCTTCCTTTGCATATTATGGTTGCAAAGTTTCTGGGAGCATGACAGTTAGCCCTGTAGGGTGGTTAAACCCTACAGTAAAACATACTGAAACATATCTGGCGGGAAGCTGCTCTCATGGATCTTTTGAAGTGTCTGCTTTGCATTCTTTAGATGAAAATACTAGTGTTTGGAGCCCAGAAAGAGCCAGCATGAAATTAGTTCAAAAAAACCATCATCTATGGTCATCTCCTGGATACGTTCAGCCAAGGTAAACAAAATTAAATAAGGAATTAATGCCCTGCAAAAATTCGTTGAATAGGGATTTAGAAAATGGGGTCTTCAGAAAGCTGCTCTCAGAAATCTCAAAAGGAAGTGGCAGTTCTACTACCTGGAAACATGAACCATATCCTATTGCTACACCAGAGACAGAGCGTAGTCATCTAAGTGCATCAGCTTCACCTACTCATCCTTTGATTTCAGAGGGTCTTCTTCACTGTTCGTTCAAGGATGGATTTCCATATTATAGCTTTTCTTTGAACGAGTCTGAAAAGGATTTTGTAGCCAAAAAGTGGAAAGTCAAAAACCGTGGCAGAGAAGGCTTTGACTGGTTGTACACATTTCATTCTGGTCCTGATGATAAGACAATTTTGAATATTTTGATAAAAAACAAGAATAAATGGGTAGCCTCAAAAGACAAGCGCTTGTTGATCTTGTGGGACACATGAGAGTCACCGGTTCATTATGCCCTAAGATTAACAGTTTTGGTAGCTTAGAAATTGCCGTGGAAACTGAATTTGTTCTATTTGGTGTATACATTGAACATATCAAAGAGAGACCTGCAAGACAAACATGTTCAACAGAATAGCATTCTTGTTTCGGATTCCAAACAGCAACTGTGGTGATTCATGCTCTACATCAATAACATTCTCTATTCCAATTGCCGACAATACTAGTTTTGTCCCAAGCTATGCCACCTCAACTAAAAAGGCCATCAAGAACCTGACGTCGGACTTACGGTTGAATCATCCTTCACAACAAAGATACAGCGAATTCTTTCAATCCAGTCTTGATGTCTGGATCTATAGATGGAAATGCAGTTTGTGTGGAGAACTGGGGTAGTGGGGTATCTCAAGACTGAGATGCCGAACTTTGTCTATCCCAGGCTCCCAGCCATTTTCTCCTCATCTAGAATTGACAGCTACAGTGACCAGTGGAACTGACAATGACACTATTTCACAGAATCCGGGGGGATGGGGACAGAATTTTCTGGACAAAAGCCTTCATAATTCAAAGTCGATACATTCACATGATCCAGATAACTCTTGCAAGTCAGAATGCAGCAATAATTCCGCAATGAGCCCTACCCCAAGTTCAGCAGGATGTGCTTTTGATGACCAGTCTCCAGTCTCCGGGTGAAGGACTTGGAAGCTATCACTTAAATTGTAAAAGGCAATGCAAGACAAGTATAATGGCTCTAGTGCCAGTAGACATACATGGTTTGCCCAAAATTAAATCAAGTGGACCTTCACCTCTGATTGAGAGGTGGAGACTCGGTGGCAGGTGTGATTGTGGTGGATGGGATATGGGTTGTGCACTCACCTTACTTCACAATCGGAAACAAAGAAGGAACAACGACTTAATTGAGACCAATTCAGAGGAAGCGGATTACTATTCGGTATATGTGCTTTCTAAGGTATTGTATCTAGGAACCAATCATTTTGATTTCAATTATGTAGAGTGCCACAGTGTTATGTTATGGGTATTCAACATCCATATCCTTTTCTCCTGTTTTTTTCCCTCTGAAAATACCGGGAAGTTTTTCATTCTGTAACTCCTATCTGAAATTTTTGTTCATGTCGGACATTATGTGAGTTACAGGGAGAAAGGGAAGGCAGTTGCCGACGGTCTGTATTCTGTTTGTTTTCAATTACAATTTCTTCAGTTTTATCCATGCTGCACAGCAGAGAAGAGATCCTCATTGTGCAGAGAAGAGATCCTCGTTCCTCCTGGCATGCATAATAATAACAATAATAATAATAACTGATTGCAGTTGGTACCAAAAGCAAAAGAAAAGAGCCGTGGGTACCTTGGAGACGAGCAAGGAGGATATCAAATTTATTACCAAAAGCAAAAGAAAAAAGCCCTGGGCACCTTGGGGTCGAGCAGGGAGAAGATCAAATTTATTCCTAGATAGAGTTGTACATTGTACTGTAAAGTTTTGTCAGTCAATTTGTGGATATTGGGCTTTAGGGTAAAGTTGTTGTCATCCATGGTCCCCTATTGTGGTCTGGGTACATGGAAGATCGTGTCATCCAAATGCTAAGAGCAAGCCAAATGTATTTTCAACGATGGCTATTTCCATGTTGCGGGTCTTACAACTTCCGCATCGGTATTGGTTTCTTGTACTGTCGAAACAGCCCGGCAAGATGTAAAGGTTATGATTTGTGAACAAAATAATAGAGAAAAAATAGGTAAATTATATTGTTTTTGATCAAATAAATATCATCAATTCCTCGCAAATCTTTCTGGTCTGGTTCAAGGTCTTTACACCTTGGATACCAAGCAATTTTTGGAATTGTTTCTACTATAGAAACTGCTTTCTATCATATTTCCTTTATATATTCAAAGAAGTTAGAACAATACGATTTTATTGCTGTACATTACCCATTTCAGCGTCCCTGTCAAGCACCATGCATTCGTAGTTCTTAGCCTTCCATACATTGCTTTTGCAGATCCATAGCTCTTAGCCTTCCTTTTGCGCTCTTTCTTTCTGCGCACACTGATAAGTTGGTTCAGTTGGTTCAGTGGTTTCAGGGCCGCATCCTCCTTTCTTCTCTGGACAAACCATGCAACCCTCAAAACCCGTGACAGTATGGCCGCATCCTCCCTCTTTCCCTGGACAAACCATGCAACCCTCAAAACCGGCGAGAGTATGGCCGCATCCTCCCTCCTTCGCTGGACAAACCATGCAACCCGAGGGAAACTGGAGGGAAATGAGCGAGGGAAATTAAAAGTTTTGGTATTCGAAAATTTTTAACATTGTGAAATGAAATACGCGTAATACTTGCCAAAACAAAACCTTTGATGCATTTCACATCTCGGCCAATGGTGACTTGAAAAAATGGTTTTATATGAGAGTTTATACATGCACTAAGCCAAAAAGACCTTATACATTTCTGAAGAGAAGGAAAAATGAGATTTATACAATAAAATAAGTTTGTGATTGCCGTAGAACAGAATAAAGTTTATGAGATTTTGTTTTTGGATTATTATAATTATCAATTTCATCATAAAATTTATGACCATTCAAATTTCATTAAATAATATGTGTGAGTTTTTTTTGGGGTTAATAAGGGGTTTGGATAAATAAGTGTATTTTTTATTATAAATAATTATTAATGAGGTTAGATCTAAGACATTTATTTAAATTATTAATTATATAAAATTGTTGAATTTTTATTTCATAAACTAGAGATTTTGTTTGATTTTTTAATCTAATTATGTGATATTAAAGATGAATTATGGTAACTTAAAAATAAGTTTTATGTGGTTAAAAGGGAAGTTGTAATGTTATGGTATGAATGATTATTTTCAATGAAATTTTTTGGTTTAGTAAGGATAACTCATCTATGGACATTTTCCATGATTTTTAAGACGGAGTCAATATAGGAAAGGTGATACTTAAAGGGCTCCCAAATGCTTTAGAAATTTTATATCTATTGGTTTATAAACAATAGAGGTGGAAAAATATCCTAAGCTCTAGAGCTAAGTTTGTTCCAACTTAGCTATATCTTGAACAACAAATTGTTGTTGACAACAAGGATATGATAGAAATTTGGTGGGTTGTAGGGTAGTCTTGTCATGAAATAAATGTAATGTAGTTACTAGGTAGGTAGGGGGAACCATTTTGGTGGAACTTGGCCATAAATGGGACATCTATCCATGCATAGTTTTTTAAGAACAAATACACCTAGTGGATTATCATTGTACGGGAATCACTTTAGGATCTAGGCTACTGTGCACACAGTAACTAAAGGGATATTAGTGAAACCCACAAAATTATTATAGGTGCTTTTATATAAATAGGTTTTCTTATGTTCTCATTGGTTAGTTATGGGAAAATGACAATAAAGTAAGAGAAGTTATAGGTGCTTTTATAGAAATAGGTGTTCTTGTGCTCTCATTGCTTAGGTATGGGCAAATGACAATAAAGTAAGAGAAGGATTTGACTACCGGACAATTAGAGGAATGATTCCACACAAAACCAAGCGTGGTGCTACAACACTTTCTAGGCTAAGGGCTTTTTGAAGGGGTTCCCCCACCATATGACTGGAAGAAGGGAATGGTCATTCCAGATGCTCTGAAAGTGTTGAGGCTTCAGCCAGGTCACAAGTATTGTCTGCTAGGAAGGCTTTCCAAAGAAGTTGGCTGGCATCACTATGACACTATTACGTAATTAGAAGGGAAGAGAAAGGCAAAGGCTTAGGTATCATATGAGAGAAGGAAGCAATTGGAAAAATTGAGATCAAAAGCAGTGGAGTTAGCCGAAAAGCAGCTTGCCCCAAAGATGGAGCTCTTAGCTTCAATAAAGTATTAAATAAGTTGCATGTTGTGCTCAATGAAGCAATCAATTTTGAAAATGACAAGAAAATATTTCTAAAGATGAGGTTTTTTACTAGAAAGATATAACAACATAGAAATAATTACACTGTTGATACAATAATAATATAATCCACAAACAACCTTCTCACATTCATGATCCGAGTATATAGTGAATTAGACAGAAGTAAGAACCTGATAAGTAGCAAGGAAATGAACGACTTGGGGTATGTTCATCAAACCCTTGAAGCAGCAATAACACAATAATTGGCCCTAAACCCTGTATTGCGATTTTCTCCGTCATGAAACCCTTGAAGTAGCAAATACTCGTATAGATAATGAGCTTCAAGATAAAAATCCCATAAACATGAAGAGTGTCATATGCCTTGTTCAAAAATTAGTAAATGAAACCGTGGATCTAAAAAAGAACTCTAGAGAAGATACCTCTATTTAAATAACTTACAAACCATATTGCAGAAAACAATTGCTTCTTCAAAGCTAATTCTTCGAATTTGGAGGGCTTAGGGGATTGGGGGTTAGGGGTTAGGGGATTTAGGTACATTTAGGGGTTAGGGGTCGAATAATGAGTTAGTAGTTAAGGGATTAGGTATTGGGGGCTTAGGGGTCTCGACCCGAACGCGTTTGGGCGGGTGCACTCAACCGAAATGACCCGACCTGAACGAGTTTGGGCAGGCACCCTCAAACGGAACGACACGATTTCGCCCAACCGAACGAAGGCACAAGGGAGAAAATGAAAAATGGGTCGCACGAATGTGCACAAGGCACCCATTCAGTCACAACTTAGCAAATTTGATATGGCTGCCCTCAAACAAAACGACCCAACCCGAACGCGTTTGGGCAGGCGCCCTCACATGGCGCGACATGGTGTGCATGACCAAACGAAGGCACAAGGGAGCAAACGGAAAATAGGCCGCACGAACGTGCAAAAGGCACCCGTGCAATCACAACTTAGTAAATTTGATACGACCACCCTCAAACTAAACGACCCGACCCAACCCGAACGTGTTTGGGCGGGCACCCTCACAATATGGCACACCCGACTGAACAAAGGCACAAGGGAGAAAAAAGCAAACGGACTGCACGAACGTGCACAAGGCACCCATGCGGTCACAACTTAGCAAATTTGATACAGCTGCCCTCAAACGAAACAACCCGACCCGAATGCGTTTGGGCGGGGACCCTCACACAGCGCGCTCGACTGAACGAAGGCATAAGGGGGCAAACGGCAAATGAACCACACGAACGTGCACAAGGCACCCGTGCGGTCACAACTTAGAAAATTTGATACGGCCACCCTCAAACGAAACGATCTGACCTGACCCGAATGTGTTTGGGCGGGCACCCTCACACGGCGCGCCCGACCGAACGAAGGCACAAGGGAGAAAATGGAAAACGAGCCTCACGAAGAACAAGGCACCTTGTGGTCACAACTTAGTAAATTTGATATGGCCACCCTCAAATGAAATGACCCAACCCGAATGCGTTTGGGCGGGCGCCCTCACACGGTGCGCACGACCAAACGAAGGCACAAGGGAGAAACCGGAAAATGGGCCGGACGAACATGCACAGGGCACCCGTGCGATCACAATACTCTTGAAGGTACATGCAGTATTAGGGACTACATTGATGCAGTGACAGATTTTGTGGATATTTCATACGTGAAGCCTTAGTGAATGTTTATCCTAGTGAAGTAGACTTATATAATGTTGGCCCGGGAAAGGGTATGTAATCTATAACTATAGTTTTTGCATACAAGGTGGTGAATAAGCTTGAAATTCGAAGATGAGAAATTCAACACCCACTGGAAAAAATTCCAACTTGACTTCTTGAGATTTACAAAAATCCATTTACAACATGAAGGGGAAATATTCCCAACTTCTTACTGCATAGGAGGAAAATGAGCCAAGAAAAGACAAGAGAATTCCCCATGTTTTCGCTTTGAATGAGACAAGCGAGACAATGTTCATGACACCGAGCAAGAGACACATAAGATTGAAAGAATTCTTAGCATCGATGGAGTTTACAAAGGTGTGGAGAGCCCATCAACTAGCAGAAGGGTTGTCTTGACTCTCAAGGGCACACCCTTGAACTGATACTTTATGCCTTATCATATTAACACCAACCATGAATTCCACCTTTAGACTAGTGAAATCCCATGTCGAGGGATCGAATCAACCACGAAATTCATTAACTCTGCCCACCCTGTATCCATCAATGAACTTGGTACGAAGGCAAAGGAGGGATCAATTAAGGGTTTTCCAACTTCATAAGACTCCACATGTGAGGGGTAAATGGGCGCGTGGCCAACACCCCCACAAACCACCACCTCAACCTTAATGATGAGATCCTGACGCCAAATGTTATGCATGATGCGAATATGTGCATATATAGGAGGCGACAGGGGGGGCATAGAAAGGAGGTCGTCTTTGGAAATCTTCAAAAAATAATTTTCATGGTGCATATATCCAACTAGCAAAACAAGAGAGAGGGACAATTATATTGAGTGGAATTATTCATGGAATATCTTTCCAACCTGACATGTCATTGATCTCATACTAACCCGCTTACTTCAAGAAGGAAGGCTTGATTCGTTTGTGTATCCACCTCTTTGTTTTGGCTTTTTAAAATGTGGCAATAAGCCTTTTGAGGGAATGATTTTAGGGCACTATTGATTTTTCTAAGGAGGAGGGATAAATTGTTTTTCTTCAGGAGAAAACCTTTTTGAAGGTGTTGAATAATGATAAGGGAATCCCCCAAGATCACTAACCTAGAGACATCTCGATCATTAGCCAATTGGAGACCTGGAAGAAGCCCATACATTTATGTGAGATTGTTAATTCTTTGGACTAGCCCCCATAAGTACTTTATTTTTCATATTCCATCAGGATTTAAGAGAATCTCTCCCCCTCCCCCTCTCGCCACCCCAACTATTTAACTTTTATATTTTATTGAACTATTATGGTTCTATTATAACTCTTTATAAATGTATAAATTTATATAATTTAAATTTATGTGGTATAAAAAAAACTTAAACATATTAGAATCGTGAAGATAATAATAAAAAATAGAAACTAAAAATATTATACAAAAAAAGTGGTGTTCTATGTAAATTAACAACATAACTTCCAACATGATCCTCATAAAACTAACTAAACCCATATTTGTCTACTGTCAAGTTTGATATTTCAATAATTGTTTAGATGATTTTCATGAATTATTAGAGTTTTTGTTTAGCTGGTTTAAATTTAACTTGAGATTTCCCTAGGTGCCCTCACACGACCCAACCCGACCCACCCCGACCCGCCCGAACACATTTCCTTGTGCGCCCTCACATGGCACGACCCAACCTGACCCGCTCAAATGCATTTCCTTAGGTTCCCTCACACAACCCAACCCAAACGCATTTGGGTGGGTGCCCTCAACTGAAACGACCCGACCCGAATGCATTTGGGCGGGCGCCCTCAACCGAAATGACCCTACCCGAATGGGTTTGGGCGTCAGGCGCCCTCAAACGAAACGACCCTACCCAAATGGGTTTGGGCGGGCGCCCTCAAACAAAATGACACGGAAAGCTACCGAACGAAGGCACAACAGAGAAAACGAGAAACGGGCCGCACAAACGTGCATAAGGCACCTGTGTGTGATGTTTGGATGGGTGCTAATTTGTAGGGTTTTCCATTTTTATAATTTTATTTGTTGTGCTTTCTACCATGCTACCTAGTTGCTTTCCTTTTGCCCTAGCATTTTAACTTTTTCGATGTCTATCTCTCTATTGTTTCTTGCCCCATTTGAAATGTCATCCTTATTTGGTAGGTGTTTTCTTTAATATTGTGTGAATATTTTTCCATCAGACAGCTTCTGTGGCATTTGTCTACGAAAATAGCTTGTAAGGCCCATTCATCGGGGTATTTGATGAAATGAAATGATTATCGATGATCACCAACTAATGCTACCTACAAATATTTACTCTAACAATTCTACAGTTTTCCTATGCCAACAATTATACAACATTTTAACCTCATGAACTAGTATCCTCTGTTCTCTTAGCTGATGCTATAAGCACTTATTGTTGTTGTCAAAGCTTTTACTCTCTAGTCCCATTGAGCTATTTCAGTTATTTGTGGACATTGATCTATTTTCATTGCATTTCTTCAATTTTTCTAACTGTTATGCATTACCTTTGGCCAATGCCTTCTTTCTTACCTATGCTTTTTCTGCATAAGCATTCCAGCCACCCATAACAACAGGGGCAATAGGAGCCACGCAGTCCAGCCAGAGCCTAGCAGGGGCAGCGCAGAGGCAGCAGGAGCCACGCAGCGCTGACGCAGGCCCAGTCAGGGCAGCACAGGGGCAGTGTAAGCCCTTCAGGTGTGACGCAGACCCTTACTGAGCAGCGCAAAGGCCGACGCAGGCCAGTTAGGCTGACATAGAGGGATTCAGAGTAGTGTATTATTGTCATTTTTATTTCTCTGTTGGGTGAACCAGTTTTGGTGCCCAGGATTCTTATACTTAGATTCTACATAATAATGAAAACCCTCCAAAGCTAGCTACACTAGTTTTCCCACATTGGCTTTTTTCCGAGGACATTTTTCCAGAAAATACGTGTGTCACTTTGTCTATGAGCATGTTATTTAATATTTGATCTATATGTGTAGGTTGCTAGTTGTATTTACTATCTACTTTGCTAATTTATTGAATATTTTAGAAATTAACTTGTAACTTAATTCAAGTAGGAGAAGTAAATCAAGATAATGTAGTAGGGTTTCTTAGATTAAGAAATTTTCACATTCCCTAGGTCTAGCCCCATTAGGTCACCTAGGGCAACAATTTCCCAAGAATCTAGCTAGAGGAAAACTTCTATCTCCTAAAGGCAGCTGCGTTGTTGGGTTCCCTCACTCTCCTCAGAACTTGGGCCAATTCTGATGGTGGAATCTCTGGATACCTCAAGCCCTAGCTCTAGGATCAAGTTTTTCCTAGGTGTTCCCAAGGATAGAACCTAGTAGGATCAATTTGACCTATCGAAATAAAAACTCTTGTCTGATCCTTTCCCCTCACCTTTTCCAGGATAGGAACATCATTGGTTGCTAAATTCCATCCCTGAACCTGGGCTGGGTCCACTTGGCCCCTTGTGGTCCCATTTGGTGTCAAAGGCCTTTCATCAAGGAACATTTGGGAATCCAAGTTCCCAAAGTATTTTAGGGATTGAGAACTTCCTTCATAAGTATTTTTCTTCTCCCTCAACCCTTCAATCCCCCTCCTCCCTCCCTATAAGATAAATTCATTTTCTTAAAAGGAAAGCAAGTCCCACTCTTTATTTTATCTTAGGGAAAGTGTTTCGAGGGTCACTTCCCACCTATTCATTGACCTTTACTCTACAAGTGACTTCCTAAACTACCGAGACTCCACCCATCGGTGAAAGTCCGTGAAGAGCAAGGAGCCTTAGCTGTGGTGAGAATGGGCTAAGCCTCCATCGTTTCCCTTGTCCTAGCAGTTGCCCTCTTATGAACCCCTTTTAGGTCCACTACTAGTTTGAGTGGTAACAAGTTGTTCACAATTCCATTTGTCAATAACTCTTTGGTATGCCCACTTTTGCCATACTATAGCTCCAATATGAGAAGTCTAGGGCTATGGAGGCTTCCCTTCTTCCCACTGAATCAATCCTCTACAATATAGTGAACTAGGGCTAGTTGGTTGGCCCACTTGACTGTTACTTTAGTCCTTCAAAGTTTGCACATCCTTAGGCCCTATACACCTGCCCTTCTACCAATTTTGTTGTCCTTCACCAGAACAAGAGTCAGGGCTAGTCTTCTTTGACAGTAACCTAACAACCCTCCAACTGTACTTGGATTACCATCAATCTACCCAACCATAGTCAATTATTTTTACTGATCTAGGGCCCACAATAGTGTCTTCATCTAGGGCTCTTCAAATCTTCCACCTAGCACAAACCAACCATTAAGGTATGCAACATTCTTTTGAACCCTCACATGATGATCTTGCTCTTGGAGGATGATCATGACCTCCCTTTAGCAACCCTTACTCAACCCTCGTACTCGACCTAATTTAGGATTAAATCCCTCTTCACCCCCTTGATGTGCCAGATAGTGGGAATACATGTCAAACATGCTAAGATGTGCCAAGTGATAAGGCATGCCAAGATGTGCAAGGGTGTGTCAATGAATGTCAGGGACTGTCAAGACAACAGAAGGGAGAAAAAAGTTAAAATACAAGGAAATGAACACATAAGATGGTTAATAAGTCATTAATTTACCTTTTCCAAGAGGGGCATGCTAGGCACACCAACACTGGGTGGCAATAGGTGCCAAGTGAAAAGTCTTAGTGCATTCTACGTGCCAAGTATTCCTTTGTTGCTTCTCATCTACTTTCCAACAATTGATCGTCACAAATAAATTTAATATTAAACCATGTCAAATCATACCAAGGCATATCAATGTATTCCACACATGCTAAGGCTTTCCAAGCGCCAACACGTGCCAAGTGCCAATATGTGTCAGGGACTAGTGTTATGCATGTTATGAAGTGGACGGGAATGTTGAAGAGTGCTAAGGTGTGCTAGAGAGTGATAATGCATGTTGATGAGTGTTAAGGATTACTAGGGAAAAAACATTAAGGGAGCACTAGGTAAAAATTCATGGAAGCTAATGAATATGAGGAACGTGTGCCAGAGACTAGTGTTAATGAGTGTTAGTTGTCATGCCAAGGAGGGAGTGACAAGGTATGCTAAGCATTGGTAAGGCATGCTAGGGAATATCAAGGCATGTCAAGAATTCCCAAAGTGTGCTTGGGAATTCTAGGGTGTGATAATTATATCATGTGCCAACTAATAGTGCCAAGATATGCCAATACATGCTAGGTGCTAAGGATATTGTGGTGCAGGATGCCATGGTATGTCAATATGTGTCAAGGAAACAAAAGGAAGAACCAATATTAAGAGGGTTAATAAGTTAGGACTTTATCTTTTTGAAAAGGGGCATGCTAGGCACACTAATAATAAGTCCCAATACATGCCAAGTGGCATTGTGTACCAAGTGCTAATGTATGATAATGCATTCAACCAAGGTGTTCCAGGGCATGCAGCTAGGGACTATATGCAGCATGCCAACACATGCTATGAGAGCTCCATGTTGTGTTAGCGCATGCCACCATGTTCTTGGGTGTCAGTGCCATCACAATATGTTCTAGGTACAAAGATGTTCCAAGACATGTTGGGTGCTAAGAAATGTTAGTGTGTGCCAAAGCATTAATTTAAGGTGTGCCCATATTGTTGAGGATTGTTAGGTCTTTCTCATTAATAGAATTGTTAAAGCTTGATTATGTATTAAATAATATATTTCCTACACATAATAGTGGAACTTTATCTAAAGGGAATTTGCTAGATAATAAATTTAATAGATGAATCATGTGTTGACTCATAGGAAATATCTATTCGACTAGTCATTACTTGAGGGAAATGATACACACTAATTACTTCTAAAAAAATTGATTGACCCTAACCACTATGGCCTTGGCGATATTATAAAAAACACTCCACAATAATTGTATTAAATCGTTATCTTTTCACAAAAAATATATTAACAGACACATAGTGTAATCAAAAACTCATTGGATTGATCAATGATGACGGGCATTTTTTGACCGTCACCAAAAGTAACAAAAAGAGCATTGGTGAGGGTCATTAAAAGTTCGTCACTAGAAGTGTCACCAAAGAGAGAATTAGTGATGGGCCTTTAACGACCCTCACCAAAGTGTCATTGAAAATGTCTTTGGTGACGGACCATAAAGGACCATCACTATTTACACTTACAATGACGATTTTTTAATGATCAATGATGACGAACATTTTTTGACCGTCACCAAAAGTAACAAAAAGAGCATTGGTGAGGGTCATTAAAAGTTCATCACTAGAAGTGTCACCAAAGAGAGAATTAGTGATGGGCCTTTAACGACCCTCACCAAAAGTGTCATTGAAAATGTCTTTGGTGACAGACCATAAAGGACCATCACTATATACACTTACAGTGACGGTTTTTTAAGGACCGTCACCATATGTGACATTGGTGACGGACCTTAAAGGTCTGTCACAAGCATGACCCTCACCAATGTGCTTTTTTCTTGTATTGAACCCCAGTTTGGTATGATTAATCCTGGTTGCCCGGGAAGTTACACAATTCCTAATGCAAATCCGATTCCCAGCTATCCTGGGTATCCACCTCCTGGAACTGCTTTGGCTACTCAAGGTTTTCATGATCCTAACCGTCAATTACCTTTTATAGCAACTTTAGATTTACCCGACTTGACGCGCCTTACGAATGATCCAATTTTCTATTATCAAAATTGGCCGCCAATGCCACATAAGTTGCCCAGTGATATACCAAAATTCGAAGGTAAGTCAGGAGAGGATCCATCTAATCACGTCATGACTTATCACCTCTGGTGTGCATCTAATTCAATCATTGATGATTCGATTCGCTTACGTCTTTTCCAAAGAACTCTTATTGGTCTTGCAGCCAAATGGTACATCGAGTTACCATGAGGCTCATTTCATAATTTCAGTCAGTTAGCAACTGCCTTCTTGACTCATTTTCAGTTGTCAGTCAGATACGACAATGGCACGAAATTATTAACTTCGCTGAAACAATCCACGTCTACGTATATTTCTGATCATATTCATGAATGGCGACGTAGGAGACGTTTGGTGAAAGTTTATATTCCAGATCAAATTTTGGCAGAATGGTTTGTTAAATCATTGTTACCCAAGATTACTGAAGATGTAGCTAAAGCTGGTGTTGTTACTGAAGAGCAAGTAATTGCTCAAGCTCAGTACCTTGACCTCGTTTATACGCAGTCATGTACTTTACATGAAAAAATCTCAGACCTTCCAAAACAAGGTCAAATAGTTGTTGCTCCTTCAGGGTCTCATGCCGCTGACGGTATGATTGGTACGGTCAACTCTAAAAACAAGAAGAAATCTTCAAATAATTCTTCTCCTATTATAACTTTACCTGATTCCCCGAAAGGAGAATCTTCCCCCGAAGTTTCTGCCGATATTCATGTCGTAGAGACATCTACGACCAAATCTAAATCCGGTGGTAAAAAGAAAGGAAAGAATAAAAACAAAAAGAATTCGAAAGAGAAAACTGATAAAAATGAATCCAATGACGAAAAACGTAAACCTCGCTATCCTTGTTTCATTTGTGAAGAAGATCATTTCACGAAAGATTGTCCATATCGAGCCGAAGTTACGAAATTCGTTAAAGGATCGCAACAACCTGCTGTCTTGAAGGATCCTTTTCCAATTCAAGATAGTAAGATGGTTGGTTCTACCTCGACTACTTTAGAAGAACCTATTATGATGATGTCTCATGTAAGGATTGCGACGCGATCGCAAGATTACGGTAGTAAGAATCCTGTTGATGGTAAAGAAGCAGAATCTTCTAATGCAAACGCATCAACTACACCTCCTCCTGTTTCTGGTCCGCTACAGATCGAGAAACAAAATCCAGACTTAATAATCAAACTGTTTGCTAAAGGTGTTCTTCGTAAATCAGCTTTCAATCCACATGCGAGAGCTGCTCAGAATTACAACATTGTTGAAGACTTAGCTATTTCTCCTTCAGCAATGTCAGCTTTGGAAGTGCTGCAATCATGCCCAGCACAGCGTAAATTGCTTTTGTCTGCTATAGGAGCTATTGATATTCAGGATTCCAATCTTATAATCTTCGATTTAGAAAATAGTACACCTCGTCTACCTCACCAAATGGCTTTCCAGATTCCAGTGTTAGTAAAAACCAGACCAATTTTTCGGACTGTGATTGATGAGGGAGCTTCAGCGTGTATTATGTCGATTCAGTGCTGGAAATCACTTGGTTTTCCTACACTTAACCAATCTCTGACGATTCTTAAGGCTTTTGATGGTCGAGGTTTTCAACCTTTTGGTATTTTGTAGGATTTACCCATAGGGGTCGAAGGTAAAATAGTAAATCTAGATGTGGAAGTGGTTGATGCCCCTCTAGATTACAACCTTCTCCTAGGTCGTAGTTGGTCTTATGCTATGACTGCTATTGTTTCTTCGGTCTTTCGACTCATAAAATTTCCATATCAAGGAAAGATCGTTACAATAGATCAGTTAACTTATTTTTCTTCCGACCCAGCCTCTACAGAAACAATCCAGCATGTTGGAAAAACACCTATCCCTTACAAGGATGTTGGAGTAGGTTAGATTAAAGATTTTGGTTTACTAGGAACTTTTTCCTTTCCTCCTCCTAACGTATCGCCTTCTATTGCAAATATTCACATGATTTCGTCAGACACTGTTACATTTGATGATCCTTGGATCGTACCTTCCGACTCTGAGTTAGATTCATTTGATGGCATGATGCCTTTAAGTCCATTTGAAATTGCATATCAGGCTATACAGTCACTTTCCAACCCCTCTTCAACTGAAACTGATCCAATGAATGGGATCCATGAGGAATCACTTTCTATATCTAGTTCAGCCACAATGACATTTCCTGAAATTGTTCATACTGATGAGCAAATTTGTGAATTTTTGTCTGTTGACGATTTACCATGGGAAGATCTACATCACCGATCTTCATTTTTACCTGAGCTAGATCATATTGAAGATGATTTCGCTTCAATTTTTACTGCTGAATATGTCAAAGAACCACAAAATCCTTTGCAAAATCCTGATTCTGAGTTAAATTTGGAAAATATATCTCGAACGGTTCAAATTGACATTTCAGTAAAACCAGGAATAATTGAAAACATTCATATAGGTGCTTGTTGTACGGAAGATGAAATTCAAAATTATAAAGCCCTATTTCAAGAATTCCGTGATGTGTTTGCTTGGTCCTATGAAGAAATGCCAGGGATTGATCCGTCAATCGTCATACATGAAATCAAGACTTACCCGGATGCTAAACCTGTTCGTCAACTTTTACGTCAAATTCATCCTAGAAAAGCTGTTGCTATCAAAGCAGAAGTTGAAAAATTACTTCGTGCATGATTCATTCATCCAATCCCCTTAACGGATTGGGTATCGAATATTGTTCCTGTGACTAAAAAACAAGGAACAATAAGAGTATGTATCGATTATAGGGATATTAATCGAGCTGGTACTAAGGACAATTATCCAACCCCCTATATTGATCAAATAATCGATGATTGTGCTGGCAGTGAAATGTTTTCTTTTATGGATGGATTTTTCGGTTACAATCAAATAAACATACTCCCCGTTGATCAACCGAAAACAGCTTTTATTTGTCCGTGGGGTACGTTTGCTTATTGTAAACTACCTTTTGGATTAAAGAACGTTGGAGCAACTTTTCAACGGGCAATGTCTTACACATTTCATGACATTAAGAACATTGTGCAGCCTTATCTCAATGATTTACCTGCTCATTCATTGCGTAGGGCCGATCATCTCACTCACTTACGAGCTATCTTTATGAGATGTAGGCATTATCGAATTAGGCTGAATCCACACAAATGTGTTTTTTGTGTAGAATCGGGTCGATTACTGGGATTTATTGTTTCGAAAGCAGGCATTCGCGTCGATCCGTCGAAGGTCGAAGCTATTGTTAAATTACCTCCTCCTTCAACTTTACGCCAACTCCAAAGTTTGCAGGGGAAAGCAAATTTTTTACGTCGATTCATTCCTAACTATGCCGAGCTTACAAAGGGTTTTACCCGATTGTTGAAACAGGACATTCCATTCTTTTGGGATGAGATCGCTGATCGATCTTTTGATGCACTTAAACACACGTTGACCCATGCACCATTATTGCATCCTCCCAACTACAATCAAGATTACTTTTTGTACCTCGCTGCTTCTCATTCCACCATTGGGATGGTGTTATTTCAGGAAGATGAATCTCACAATGAACATGTGATTTACTATCTTAGTCGAAATCTGCATCTGACTGAGATCAAATACACACATGTGGAGAAATTGGCCTTGGCAGTTGTACAAGCTGTCCAAAGATTTAGACATTACATCTTGTTACACAAAACCACAGTAATTTCTGATTGCAACCCTATGATGTACATTTTAACCAAACAATTACTAGGGGGCAAGTATTCCAAATGGATAGTTATCCTCCAGGAATTTGACTTGGAATTTGAAAATCCAAGGCAAAGAAATCTTTGGTCTTTGCGGAACTAATGTGTGATTTCCCCTCTACTGATACTGAAACAGTGGCAGAGGAGTCCATTGCGAACAAATCTTTGTTTCTTATCAGTACTCTTGATCCGTGGTATGGAGATATGATTGTTTATCTCCAAACCCAATCTTTTCGGCCAGAAATTTCACGATCTCAGCGATGGAAAATACGCTTCCAATCCCAACAGTATAATATTATTGGTGATACACTTTATCGTCATGGGGCGGATTCGGTTTTTCGACGCTGTCTTGTTCATGAAGAAGCTGAAAAGGTTTTAAATGACTGCCATTCTGGAGCATGTGGCGGTCATATGTCTGGGTATGCCACAACCCAAAAGATATTGCGTGCTGGTTATTTCTGGCCATCGTTATTCAAAGATTGTATTTATGCCGTCCGGAAATGCCATAATTGTCAACTTTTTTATCGTAAAATGCGCGCGCCACCCGCTTCTCTTCACCCTATAATTGATGTTGGTCCATTCGCAAAGTGGGGTATCGACTTTATTACATGTAACCCTCACTCGGCCGGGGGGCATGCATATATTATCTTAGCAATAGATTATTTTACTAAGTGGGCCGAGGCGATGCCTACATTTTCGGCTGACGGCAATACTGCTGCAACTTTCGTATTTAATCACATAATTGCTAGGTTCGGTGTTCCTCAAGCCATTATTACAGATCATGGAAGTCATTTTAGGAATGTTATGATGATTGAACTAACAGATCAACTTGGCCTGCGCCACGATAGTTCCACTCCATATTATCCGCAAGCCAATGGTCTGGTTGAAGCCATAAATAAAGTTTTAGTCACCATGATTAGACGAATTATTGGTATTCACAAAACGAATTGGCATTCCATGTTATTTTCAGCTCTTTGGGCATATCGAACCTCAGTTAAAACATCAACAGGTTTCACTCCCTTTCAACTCGTTTACGGTTTGGAAGTTGTGTTGCCAATTGAATGTGAAATTTCGTCCTTAAAATTAGCCATAGAATTACTCCCAGCTACTTCCGAAGAGGAGAAACGTTTCTTGTACTTGGCTCAACTAGATGAGAATCGATGAAATGCTGCAATAGCAAATGAGGCTCATGTTAAACGAATTAAAGCTCAGTATGATAGAAGCGTGACCCCTCGAAATTTTTTAGAAGGAGACCTAGTCTTACTTTATGATCAAGCCAACGATAAGCTAGGAGCTGGGAAATTCGTGCCTATGTGGCATGGTCCTTTCATTGTTAAACGAAAACTAGCAAAAGGGGCTTATGAGTTGATAGATTTTGACGGTGTCCCTTTGGATAAACCCAGAAATGGGCTTTATCTAAAGCGATATTATGCTTAAACTTAGTGTGGAGATTTTTTGTTAGATTAGATTTCTTTACTGCTGGTGTGTTTTAGGTTAGAAAAGTGTGCCTAGTTTAGAAGTGTGTTTTTATCACTATTCCTGCTTATCTGAGTTTTACTCTTGATATTGCAGATGTCGAAGTCTCTTCAAACCTACATTGGTTTTGCTGATGGTGCTTGTCGTAGTACACAGAACATTTCTTTCGCAGCTTGGGTTATTTATTCACCCTCTGACGAGTTAGTTTCCATGCATGGGGTAAGCATTGGTCAAACAACGAATAACATTGCCGAGTATAGTGCAATGATTGAGTTATTGTCTGAATCCATATCATTTGGAATTCAGAGTTTGATTGTTAGGTTGGATTCTGAACTTGTTGTATTACAATTAAACAGAGTTTATACCATTACAAATCCAGTGTTATTACGATTATTTTTAAGAGTTCGTCTCTTGGAACGTGAATTTGATTACATTGAATATCAACATATTCCAAGACATTTAAATACATTAGCAGATGCAGTTGCTTCTAGTATGATAAATCGACATTTGCAATAATCAAAACAGTAAAACAAACAACATCCATAACATGCACGCAGATAGCCGGTAAATAGTGATATATCATAATATAGGAGTGTTTTCAAAAAATATACATAGTCTTTGATCATAGGTTGGAAACACCTTATGATCGGCAAAATAATAACACAAAAAGTCAAAATATGAGTCTACAAAACGATCATCCCATCACTGATGGTGATCACGATAAGAGACCACTGCTCGAGCCACCCTACACAGGAACCTCCTAAAAGGTCCTAGAACACCAATCACGTATCTCTGTAATCTGAGTGGAATCTCATCTATGTCTGTCTCTGGAATATCTAGAGTCAGACGCTCTAGATGATGCTCTAAATCAGACAAGATTTCCACTGATTGGCCTCCTGGGGCCGGGGCTGGTACAGCTGCCGCTGGTTGTCTTCTTTCATAAGGTTGGAGATGGGCTGGTTGCCGTGGGCCCACATATGCATTCAAAACTTTTGGTTATTAGCTTCAAAGACAATCAAAAAATTAAAAAAATAGAACTTAGAAATTGTTGAAAATGATTTTACCTGATTCATCCCACTGTTCCCCTGCTGGGAGAGTCATCTCTCGGTCGCCACGGAAGTCTATCCCGGCATATGGAAAGTCCTCTATGATAAAAAGTTGGCGATCCAGCCAACGAAAATATGAAGAAGGAAATCGAACAATCTCAGAGCCCTCAATAATGTGACGGGCCATCAGTGCGACCCAACGAGTCATCCTAGGTTCTCGAAGTTGACCGGCGTCAACAGAAATAATCTACGGAGCTAGCATGGGGATCCTCTCTAGAGCAAAGGTGACGACGATGGATCCATATCCAAAGTTATTTAGTTTTCCATTCTTCGCTCTAGTCAGTTGGCCTTTTATATTGGCTAACACAGCTTCGCACCAGTTGAAAATGGTGCTGCAAAAATAGTCCACAGCAATACGCATCTGGGAACCGGTAGCCACATGCAGTGCAACACTCCCACACAGTCTGGTAACAGTAAATGCAATAACTTTCAGCTTGGGATGGATAATATTTTTTATATCAATCCGTTTGTCCCTAGGGTTTGCCTGGTTATTACAGAACTCTAGTTGGAGACTAGCGACAGACTGGCCACCTGGCCTAGTCCCAAACAAAGAAATTTGTTCGCCCCTTTTGGACAAACCAGTCAGAAAATAAATATTCTCGAGCTCAATTTCGAGCCAGTTGCCACCAATAATGAAACACTGGTCCTGCACGTTCCACCTGTTTACCAGCCATGTCAGGAGGTCTACCTGCACCCTCATGCCTTGGATGGCCCAGAATTTATATAAACCGCATGCTCTTAATGCTTGCATTGTGGGTAAATGGAGCATTGCGGCGTCATCCACGTCCTCATGTTCATGTTCTCTCCAAATCAACATCTTGTTAATCCTACAATGCATAAAAAAATAAGTTAAAACAATCTAATTTGGAAAATTTTGGGCGGCAAATGAGAAATTTGAGTTTTAAATTTAAATGCGCGGGGACCGCATTTAACTTTTATATACAGTGTGTAGGAACGCACGCGCACTGTTTCATACGTGCGGACCCACAACTTTTTTCTTTATAGAAAAATTCGGGGTCCACAGGTCCCATGTGTGGCACCTGCGGACCCCCGCGGGCGAATTTTTAAACCATATTTTTCCCTTAAAATAAAATCTAAAGCCTAAAACTGAATTGTAAATGGATGAAATACAAGATTAAGAGGTCGTGGATTACCTGGGACTGATAGTTCTCGATTTCGCCGGACGGATTTTCCAGAATCTCACAGGAACTTTCTTACCCAAAAGCGTTTACTTTTCACTCTGAAATTGAACAGTAAAAATGAAATTGAAAAAGTCTTTTTTATAAGTTTTTTTGAATAGATGAATTTTTAATTTGTTTATTTTTTCACTTTAAAAAGGGTATTTTTTGAAAGCATTTTTACTTATCTTAAACATGTATGTGTAATGTTTCAAGTTTTTGTGCAGAAATTAGATTTTTCAGGAAAACTGATCATTTTTCAACAAAGAGCATACTTTTATCGCTTTTTCGGACTCTTTCAAAAATTTACGAAAAAGTGAAACATTGGAGTCCTCTTTTAAGCCCTTTTCAGACTCTCTAAACATGAAAAGATTGCCGAGCACTTGATTATTCGAACTCGTTAAAGTAAATGAATGATCGTCCTTTCAGTATAAGTTTACCCCTTTTACGGACTGAAATGGACTATTTATGAAAAATGTATACGTTGACTAAATACGGTCAATAGAGTTCTCTCCCGCATTATTTTATCCTTTTTCGGGGTCGAGAGACTAAATTTACGAAAAGTAAACCCATGGAGTTTTCTTAAGTTTTTTCTTCTGACTCCCTAAAATTGAAAAACACCGAGTTTCTCTTATACTGAACTCGTTAAAATTTAACAGTAAAGGACCTGTTCAATTTTAAACAGGAACGAACCACTCCTTCTTAGGGTTCGAATCTTAAACTAAGTTGGACTCATCCGAAGGATGAGCTTATAAACAAGAAAATGTTATCCTCCTCAAGCTTGTCAAAAATAAAGAGGTACTTGCCAGAAATGGTGGGGGAAAAAAGAGGAAAATAGGCGTGTTTGTTGTATTTTGATTTTTCGAAAATCCAGTCAACCACTCTTGAACACTACACTTTCACCCACCTGGGTTGGGAAATCCTTTGCCTAACAGTTAATCAAACCACATTGAAAGTTTTCAACCGGTTTCTGGGTATTAGCTTTGGGTCAATTATCACCAAGCCATCTGCAGTGTCGTTATGTGTTCAAGAGGACAGTTCAAATAAACCATTCATCTGCAAAATATCTGTCATCCATTTTTGACCATCCCTGAGTCAGTCCTTGCCAATATATTTCTTCAAAACTTGATCTATGATTTCGTGTTGTGGGTTTGCCTACAACAGATCACTTTCTATCGACGACAGCTCATTATCTAGGAAGTTGATCCAGAAATCATCAGTACCTTGAAATTTGCATGCCTCAATTGCAGGTTTCTCGCTTTCGACGATAGGTTACATCATTGACCTTCGATCGAATGATTCCGTGACATGTTCGACTTCAGCTCATTCATTCACATTTCATGGATTGTACTAAGTACTTTGAGAGCCATTGACATTACTAGTGGTTTCTCTCACACTTGTTAACAGTTTACATCATTGACTGGTAATCAAGTGGTTTCTACCATGTTCGACTTCAACACATTTATTCACATGGATAGAATCATACTAGTTCGAGATGTAGAAATCAAGACCCTGGATCTAGTTTCTACCATCCAGGCTGCGAGGAATTTTGCTATCATTTATAAAGTGGACTATTTACAAACAGATGGCTACATCCATACTGTGTCTACACATGTCTATACTGTGATATATTCAAAATCATTCCTGTATCAGAACAATTTAAGTTAAGTCTAGTTAGTTTTGATCTGAGTATGGGAATGCCTACCTCAGCGATGATATGTATACATATATATTTTGCATTGAATGTTTTTACAGGTTCCGACTGGGGTGTCCACAGGGTGATCCTTGAAATGATAAAGTACTACACTCTTCATATATGACAGACTTCAGTTTCATCTATTCCAGACTTTTCACTTTAGGGGGCAATCTGTTACACTAAAAATTGTCATCCTGACATTTTGCTATGGGTATGAGCTCATTATAACTCATACTTCCTCCCTTTTCAAGTCTAACATATCAGTTCTTCATATCAAGCCTTGAAAATCAGAGAAAAGTTCCTAAAAATCTCTTAAACTTTGATATCGCACTTTTTCTATACATTGCCTGCGGTCCCGCACCTAATGTTCAGCTCTACTGCGGACCTAAAATGCACTTTCTATTTGTTATAGGTGCAGACTCCTATAAAACTCAAAAATGCGAGAAATTAAAGTTAAAAAATTGATTTGAGATTAATTCTAGAAGATTCTAGATGAGAATTTTCGGGGATGAGTACGCTTTGATAAGGTGCATGTATCCCTTACCTTATGGAGCTAACCCCTTGATGTGAGGAGCTTATCCCTTTGAAGGAGGATTCTATCCCTTCATATTTGGAACAGAAAAACCTCCTCTTTTCCACTATAAAAAGAGGCATTGGGTAGCCTCAAAGGGAGTTGAAGCTTTAGAATATTTGAAGATAAGTGTTGTTGAGATTCAGACTCAGTTAAACAAGACTTTTGTGAGGAGAGATTACATACCTCTATTTGTCTTGATTGAAAGAGTGTAGAGCTTGTCAAAGTAGAGGAGACTCCTGCTTCGGACCCTGGAAAGTCCTGTGCAACATCAAGGCTCAGGTTGTAAGGATTTTCTCCTATTGAAGTTAATACAAATATACTCATTTTTCTCAATAAGCTTTCAATCAATGGTTTATTTCATAGATTCCTTGATCACTATGATAAGCATGGTTTATGATGATTTCTATACAGGTGCTATGTAATATTTTGCTTGTTTGTGACTGCAGGTTTACGAAGAAAACTCCTTCAAGTGCACGAGGGACAACAACAACTTCGAACAAGCGCTGGACATAAGGTAGGTCTTTTACACCTCTATAGAAATATTTGTAAATCATATATGCTTAGAGAAAGATTAGTTTATTTGGCTGTTTGTTGCTAGATACTTTTAGTACTAGGGAGATCGGTCTTGTCCGCAAGAACGATTTATCCATCCAACACTCTTGACAGCCTGCCTCCACTGCGCAATCCCTGCTGAAGAAGACCCCTGAATGAATTTGAATTGGCCTTGCCTTGACTGCGCAATCCTCATTGGCATCTCTAATGTGTGTCAGATGCATTGAATGCATCACTATAGTAACAACAGATAGTCCATCTCACCCTTTCACCTCTCTCCACTGGGTCTCCACTGGAACTGACATGCAAGTAGTTAAATGTTGTATTTGTTCAGTTGCAAGTGAGTCTCTAGTTGTGAATTAATTAAATAATTAATTCACTAAACTCTCACTAGTGTATCTTTAGTTAGAACTAGATACAACTAGCACAACTGAGTTTAACTCACTTAACCGAGTTAAACTAAATAACAACTCCCATAACTACTCTTCCAACTCTGTCACAACTCTGCCACTTCAGTTCTAACTCAGTCCTCCATGCATGAGTCACCAATCACCCTAGGAATTACGTAATTCCTTCAGCCCACTGATTTTCCAAATCTATTCACTGAAATAAAGTGCTCCAAGAGAATAAGTTGATATTTATTGTCGGATTATTATTAAGGGCTAATAATAATCGACATGCATCTATTTTTAGATTAGTGATCTATAAATAGACTTCACCCAATCTTCTAAAAATAGGATCTCATCTATTTTCCAACTTGATCAACCATCTACAAATAGCATCCTGCAACTTATAGAATATGCTCACCATGTCTAAAAATAGACATACACATAAAAATAGCCTGCGGGCCCCATTTAGTGAAGGTGCTTAATTTTCACTAAGCTCGTCATCTTGTTGAATCTCAACATCTCCTGCCACATTCAATTCATTTTAAGCATGTTATTTTTGTAATAAATACAAGTTGTACTATAAAATAAGAAGATTGCAGTTACCTTAAAGCACCGAGGTGCTCCAACCATAGTGAAATGTCCTGTGATGTATTATGTGATGCCACCACCCATGCAATTAGCATCCCACTTTGTTGCTCATCAAACACCACAAGTGTGTACAACTGATGCTATCACATTCAAAAAACATATGAAACCAACTTCAACTCATCAATCATTATGAATCATTATTAATCAAATTATGGTACTAGATCAATCATTCTTAATACATTCACCCCATACTTATTCGTGCTAAATGTTGAATCCATGGCTATTAGGGTATTATTCGACAACTTCACCATGGTATCCAACATCCACTTCATCTGAATTCCAACTATAAAAGGGATCTCTCCACCATTGAGCTTTTGATAAAAGAAAAAATCTTCTGGGTGTTTTCTATACTAAAGGTTCACACTCATTTCATCCTTCTTATGCAACTGATACATTCCCTTCATTAGATGTTTATATATGTTAACAACATCTTTCCTACACAAAAAATCCCTATCTCAAGTTGCAACATCCACGTCAACATATTTTTTAACATGCATTTTGCAAACCGAGTCAACTAGCACTTCCAAGAAGAAACAACTAACTACATAGGAAACCATGTCCCTTGATAACTTTGGTTGATGCAACACCCTAACATGACCCGAAGGGTCCTGTTGGCCATGACAAGGCCATCCTTGGCTATTTTACAATGAAATGGTATTGGCAACCCCTCTTTTTCACAAATGAGTATCTTCGCTTCATTTCATCTTGTCCTCTTCTATCCTTGGGGCCATATGAACAAGCATAGATGCATAAAAAAGTTTGAAAATTCAATACATATGAATCCATGAAAAATGATGGAACACTATTAATACCAACATCTAAACAATGCATCTCAAAAAAACTTACACTTCATATAGCAAGGAAGTAGTAGGCCTTCAGTCTGGGTGTTTATTTTGTACCTGGGTGAAAGAACATGGAACATTTGGGTTCATTTCCTATCCTTTAATAAAGTCTCTGATTCTAGTCGAAGGGATTTTTGCAATTCGATCAAACTCCATGTGTTTTCCTTGTACAAGAGACCAATCTAAATCCGTTATAGAAAAGATGAGCTTTTCATTAGGGTTTTGCACCGAAAGGGCAATGATTGTTTCCCATTTGACTTGCTTTACCATTTTCGGACCCAATGAGTTGCTGCAACAGTTAACCAGTGAGTTGCCGCAATGGTTGACCAACGAGTTGCCGCAATGGTTGTCTAACAAGTTGACCTGTGCTCTCCTATTGTTAGTGCTCTCCTAATTTTGGTGCAACCCAAAACAAAATTTCCTTTATAAGATAGGGAGTTTGAATAAATTGGGTTTTAGTAATGTCGAGGATTCCTAGTTCGTCAAATTGTGTTTTAGTAATGTGGAGGATAAAGACTATCAAAAATTGGGGTTTCACCAGCACCATAAAAAACAACAGAAAAACATAAATCCATATGCTTATTCTTACCATCACAGTCAAGGGAGGAAACATGATCATTTTCGTCGAGTTACCAAGCAACTATGCGCATTTGCGGATGTAAATTAGGAATTCTTACAATATGAGCGACGCCCATGTATGCAAATTAACTAGATCTGGGCTTTGCTTAGGTTTCAAAATTTCTCCATCGAGTTACCAATCAGGGCTGGGTTTCTTTCCGAAGCGTTTGCAGTGTCAGTCCCATTATGAGACGTCCTGTGTATGCAGCAAATTAACCAGACAACGACTCTACGTAGGTTTTCAAATGACTTTGGCTGAGGATGTAGGGGATAACAAACGCAAGAATGGAATTCAAGGCGCGTGGCTACGGGAGTAGGTGAGCTGTTGTGTTGCCTGCAAACGAGAGTCACCAAATAGAGTGATATCTCTTAGGAAACAGAGCGGTTAACGCCAACGTTTGAGACAGAGATGTTAACGATAATGTTAGGGGAGCGGGACCCGCGCTTGCCGGAAGGACCTCACCGAGGGCAAGGGGGCACGAATACCTAAGGATCTTTCGTTGATCCGCTAGCTTACTCCATAAAAATATGTTTCTTTTACTACTTTTTAAAATAGTTTAGGAAGATTTATTGTATAGAGAGGCACTCTTCACCCCAACATAGTAAAGATGTTTAACATTTTGACAAAATCAAATTACGTAAAAATAAATAAATACAAATTAAATTAAATAAATAAATTAATATAATGTGATGTAAATCTTTTAATTTGGATAAAATAAAAATAAAAATAACTTTATAAAAATAAAATAATAATAAAAATAAAAATGAGCCATAATATTGAAAATCCATGATATTAACTCATAATATTCCTGCTAAATATAACTTATTAAAAAAAAAAAAATTTATTATACAACGTGTCTTTACAACACTTTTAAATATAAAAAAAATTCTCTAAAATATTGTAAATAGGCGAGATTAAGGTTAGGGTTCGAGTGAGGCGCCTTTCTGTTCTTTAAATAAAGGGCGGATTTCTTGTAATGCGGTAAGTTGTCTTGCTATTTGGTGTGGCCAAATATAGCCCATTTAAAAAAGGGAAATGGTATTATTTTACAGCGTGTCTTTAGAGCATTTGAATGAATAAAAAATTGTTGTTGTTGTTGTTTTTTTTTTTTCCCTTCTTCTTCTCTGAAATCTTGTAAATAGGCGAGATTAGGGTTAGGGTTCGAGTGGGGGCCTTTCTGTTCTTCAAATAAAGGGTGAAAGGGTCGTTAAATGTTTTTCTCTGGAATATTGTAAATAGGCGAGATTAGGGTTAGGGTTCGAGTGGGAACCTTCTAGTTCTTTAAATAAAGGGTAAAAGTACTGGGCTTGAAAGGGTCGTTCACGGATTTCGTGTCTGTGGTAAGTTTTCTTGCTATTTGGTGTTGCCTGTGATTATTCTCGCAAATGTCACAGCTTTTAATGATTGGTTTAATCTTCTGTGTTTCAGTCTGAATGGTTTTTGTCTCTTACGTTTGAGGTAAAAGGGTTGCTCGATTACCATTGCTATTGAATCGATGTGTTTTTAATGCTGTGCCGGTGATGTTTATATTGCACGTATTATCAGAAGAATGCATGTTGAATGCTTTTTGTCACTACCTCTGAGGCACAACAATATATTTAATTTTCTGTGTATGTAGGGTTTCAAGGATATTGTGTGCCTCTTCGAATGATTTCGCTCTCTGGGTTCCGTGTCATATTTTACTTGCCTGAGGAATGATGGGAAAAACTTCATATTGGTTTTGCTTCCTAAATATGTTTGTTAAAATTAAAATGCCTGTGATGGTGTTAAATATACTTCGAGATACACAATGAGAAGATATTCCAACTGAGGCATTGACTTTGTGGCGTTTTTATTGGAATATCTTTGAAGGATGAGCATGGGCTACAGCTTTTTCTGTCGTCTGTTTCTTCGGATCATGTTCAGTTTCAATCGGTTATGTGTTTCACTAGTATCTTTTAATGTAGTTTCTTATGATCTTTTTTTTTTTTTTTTTGGTTCTTCCTTTAATTTTTTCGTTTATTTGAAAAATAATGCTTTGAATACTGTAATTTTAGTATGGGATATGAAGTTGTTGACGTACTGGATTGAGTATCTGGGTGAAATTAGCATTTGGGGATTCTCCTCGGCAGCCTGTGCACTGTCTGTCGAGTAGTGTTTTAAAAAATAGAGTTTTGTCCGTCGAGGAGGGTTTTAAGAAGTCGAGTCTTGATAGTCTGTTGAGGAGGGTTCATAAAAAATCGAGTTATGATCCTCTGCTCAGGAGTGTTTTAAAAATGCGAGTTTTGATGTCTTAAGCGGGTTTTAATAATCACTTCTCTAGGCTGCAACACCAACATTGTCGACATATCGGGTAACCCAATTCACTTCTAGAGTTAAGCCACTGACGCTTAGGTGTTTAAATCAATATCTATGGTTACCCCAATTCACATCCAGAGTTAAGTTACTGGCGCTTAGGTGGTTAGGTGTACATCGAGTGGCACCCGAGAAGATATTTCAATTGAGTAATTAATCCTGTTGTTGTCTGGCCTCTCAGTTTCTATTTTGTAATATTTTAGAAAGGTTGGGTTATGTTAGAAAGATTGTAATTTCCCCTTTTATTTTTTCCCTTCCGACTACATTTGTCTTTCTAGAAAGATTGTAATTTCCCCTTCTGATTTACGGTGTTTCGAAATGGCTCAAACATGGTGCTTTGAATTTTGCAGTTTGTGTAGAATGATGGGCTCTGTTTGCAGTTTTTGTGTAGAAATATGTGTTCTGGCCATGTTGGCATCTAGGGAATTTCTTGTAGAATCAGGCGAATACTGTGTGGTGGCCGAAGAGTTTGCCTATAGATCTGTAAAATCTGCGGGGAATTTGGGATGGCTAGTTGGGGACATCTGTCAAGCCGCGTCATATTCGCTTTGCATACTCTGCAACTAGGCTTACCTGTAGATGACCTATAAGTTTAGGGGAAATTCGGAATAGCTTATGGGGACATCTATCAAGCCAGGTCATATACCAAGCTAGGTCATATATCAAGCCAGGTTACTCTGCAACCAGACTCAGCTCAACATGTAACATTCAGAACTCACCCTTGTGGTAAAAATTATTAAGTTGGAATCCTGGTTGGTTTTTTAATTCTGTACTGTACTTGTCTGAGTTGTAATTTTTTAAGCTATTTATTAGTTCATAATTGTTTATATTTCCTTCTCGAGGGGTTCAAGGATTCAAGAGCTGTTTTTTTTTTCTTTTTTTGGGGTTGTTATTGGTTTTAACGTATATAGGTGACTATATAATATTAAATGAGAATACTGAAAGATTGATTATGTAATCTTGAAAATACCATAAGTAACTATCTTTTTGTTATTTATGACGATTACGAGGTATATTTTTGAAGTGGTATATGTCATACTTTTGTCGACTTTTTAAATGTTTGAAAAACATTCTTAACCATTCTATTGGTATGATAGGTTTTTATTTTTCGAAACACAAACACTGATACCTAGGTTTTAAATTTGTTAGATATCTGGCATGGAAGTTTTGAAATATATTTTAAGATCTCTGGTTAGGATGAATTTCACTTCAAATCATTATGCTTTTGGATTTCAATGCAGCACTGCATAGATACCTATAAACTGGTTATACAAGGTGATTGCATAGCTTAACTACCTTCAAACTAAATTTAAATATTCAACTTGCCAATATTACGAGGTTAAAATGTTTCTTTAAATCCAAACTAATTTTCAATAACTAAATTAAAATATTCGATAATTAATAGCAATGTATTTGATAACTAAAGGTAATCGGTTCGTATGCACGGGTAGATTTTTAATCCCAGTTCGATATAAATAACTGGGCTTATGTGCTCCAATAACCCGTAATAAAGTGTTGTTCGACATCTTTTGCTCGGTTGCTCATGCACTGAGTTATGGAGTCTTCTCCATAGCTTTTTGAGAGATTTCTCTCTGATTGTTTTTTAATATTTTGGTGTTGTGTAATTTGGAATTTATTTGAGTATTGTGGTGTTAATATATCCATTGGGAGTCTGATTTTTGATGCATAGATTGTGTTTGATTTTTGTGTAATTTTTCTGAATTGCTTGTATTTTAGTAAAGCGGTTTTCTAAATAGGTTTTCGAGATCTCTTTTGGGTTGGTTTCCATCAGAGATTGATCGTCAGATGCTTCTCTGGATTACTGTTTTGACAGCCTAGTTTTCTTTGTTTCCTTGTACGAGTGAGAGTTGGTGCATGCTTGTAGATTTAAGGGGTTTTTGTTTTTTTTGAATTGATTCCTTGATGCTAAAAAATCAATTCAAGAAATAGAGGCTCTAATCTACAAGCACTAACAGATATATCACACTTACATGCAAACAATCAAAGCTGGGTTGTTGTGATAGTGATCCCAGAGAAATATATTAAGGAATTGAATCCAATGGAGAGTGTTGTGATAGTGATGCCAGAGAAATATATTTATGAATTAAATCCAATGGAGAGAGATCAAGATTTTAACCAGAAAACTAAATTAACTTACAAGCAAATATGGAAAATTATACAGCAATCAAGTTTAAAAAAAATCTGATTACAAGTAAATATGGAAAATTAGATCCAGCAATCTGATTACAGCAATCTGGTATAAAAACATTTAGATCCAAAATCTGATTGCAAGTAAATATGGAAATTTATACAGCAATAACTCTAGATCCAAAATCTGATTACAAAAACTATAGATCCAACAAGCAAATATGGAAAATTATACAGCAATCAAGTATGAAACTCTAGATCCAAAATTTGATTACAAAAACTATAGATCCAACAAGCAAATATTGAAAATTATACAGCAATCAATTACAAAAACTATAGTAGATCCAAAGCTGGGTTGTTGTGATAGTGATGCCAGAAATATATTTAGGAATCAAATCCAATGGAGAGATCAAGATTCTAATCAGAAAACCTTCACTTACAAGCAAATATGGAAAATTATTTAGGAATTAAATCCAATGGAGATATTAAGATTCTAATCAGAAAACCAAATTCACTTACCAGCAAATATGGAAAATTATATAGCAATCAAGTACAAAAATTATAGATCCAAAATCTGATTACAAGCAAATATGGAAAATTATACAGTGATCTGGTACAAAAACTATACAAAATCTGATTACAAGCAAATATGGAAAATTATACAGTGATATGGTACAAAAACTATAGATCCAAAATCTGATTACAAGAACTATAGGTCCAAAATATGGAAAATGACACAGCAATCAAGTACAAAAACTATAGATCCAAAATATGAAAAATTATAAAGCAATCAAGTATAAAAACTATAGATCAAAATCTGATTACAAACAAAAAAAAACTACAGATCAAAATCTGATTACAAACAAAAAATTATAACTATAGATCCAAAATCTGATTACAAACAAAAAAAAACTATAGATCCAAAATCTGATTACAAAAGCGATAGATCTAAAATCTGACCCCAAAAACTAAAGATCCAAAATCTGACTACAAAAATTGGAGATCCAAAATCTGACTTTCCAAAATATGGAAAATTATAAAGCAATCAAGTACAAAAACTACAGATTCAAAATCAGATCCAAAACATTGAAAATTATACAGCAATCAAGCACAAAAACTATAAATCCAAAATCTAATTACAAACAAAAACTATAGATCCAAAATCTGACTACAAAAAGTGGAGATCCAAAATCTGACTAGATTTCTAGAGATCCAAAATCTGACTACAAAAAGTGGAGATCCAAAATCTGACTAGATTTCTAGAGATCCAAAATCTGACTAGACTTCCATATGGATCCATAATATGGAAAATTATACATTAATCAAGTATAAAAACTATAAATCCAAAATCAGATATACTTCAAAAGCTATAGATCCAAAATCTGATTTTGGACAAAAACTATAGATCCGACAAAACTATATATCCAAAATACTATAAATCCAAAATCTGATTAAAAAAATATAGATCCAAAATCTGAAGACATCAAAAGCTATAGATCCAAAATCTGATTTTGGACAAAAACTACAGATCCAAAATCTGTCTACAAAACCAAAATCTCACATAACTTCTATAGATCAAAAATCTAACTTACCCAAAATCTAGATACAAAACCAAAATCCCAAAAATCTAAATACAAAACCAAAATCCCAAAATCTGACTTGACTACCTAATTACAAAAACTATAGATACAAAATCTGACATCCTACAAAAATTATAGATACAAAATCTGAGGTGACTTCAAAAAAAACTATAGATACAAAATCTGACGTGACTACAAAAACTATAAATCCAAAATCTGATGACATCAAAAGCTATAGATCCAAACTCTGCCTTTGGACAAAAACTACAGATCCAAAATCTGAATACAAAAACTATAAATACAAACTCTGACTTCCGACAAAAACTGTAGATCCAAAATTTGACTTTGGACAAAAACTAAAACTATAGATCCAAAATCCGACTTTGGACGAAAACTATAGATCCAAAATCTGACTTTGGACAAAAACTAAAACTATAGATCCAAAATCCGACTTCGGACAAAAACTATAGATCCAAAATCTGACTTCGGACAAAAACCAAAACTATAGATCCAAAATCTGACTTTGGACAGAAACTAAAACTATAGATCCAAAATCCGACTTTGGACAAAAACTATAGATCCAAAATCTGACTTTCGACAAAAACTATAGATCCAAAATCTGAATACAAAAACTCTAGATCCAAAATCTGACTTTCGACAAAAATTGTAAATCTAACAAAAACTATAGATCCAAAATCTGACTTCAGACAAAAACTATAGATCCAAAATTTGACTTCAGACAAAAATTGAAACTATAGATCCAAAATCCAACTTCAGACAAAAACTATGGATCCAAAATCTGACAACAAAAACTATAGATCCAAAATCTGACTACAAAACCTATAGATCCAAAATCCAACTTCGGAATCAATTCCAATGGAAAAACAAAATTTGACTTCGGACAAAAACTAAAACTATAGATCCAAAATCCGATTTCGGACAAAAACTATAAATCCAAAATCTGACAACAAAAACTATAGATCCAAAATCTGACTTTGGACAAAAACCATAGATCCAAAATCTGGCTACAAAACCTATAGATCCAAAATCCAACTTCGAAATAAAATCCAATGGAAAAACTAGATCCAAAATCTGACTTCGCAATCAAATCCAATGGAAAAACTATGGAAAACTATAGATCCAAGATCTGACTTTGGAATCATATCCAATGGAGATCAAAATTCTATTAAGAAAACCAAATTAATCAAATCCAATGGAGATCAAAATTTTAATCAGAAAATCAAATTATCAAATCCAATGGAGATCAAAATTCTATTACCAAATCCAATGGAGATCAAAATTCTAATCAGAAAACCAAATTACCAAATTTAAGTACAAGCAAATATGGAAAATTATACAGCAATCAAGTACAAAAACTGGAAAATTATACAGCAATTAAATACAAAAACCATAGATCCAAAATCTACTTCAAAAACTACAGAACAAAAACTCTAGTTCTAAAATCTGACTATAGATCCAAAATTCTACCTCGAAAACTATAGATTTCAAATCTGACTTCAAAAAACTATAGATCCAAAGTCGACTTCAGAATCAAATCCAATGGAGATCAAAATTCCAAAATTTGACTTCAAAAACTATAGAACAAAAACCATAGTTCTAGAACATGACTATAGATCCAAAATCTGACTTCAAAAACTATAGATCCAAACCCTGACTTCGGAATTAAATCCATTGGAGATCAAAATTCTAATCAGAAAACCAAATTTAATTACAAGAAAATATGGAAATATGGAAAATTATACAGCAATTATTATAGATCCAAAATCTGACTATAGATCCATAATCTGACTTCAAAAACTATAGATCCAAAATGTAACTTTAGAATCAAATCCAATCCAAAATCTTACTTCAAAAACTATCCAAAATCTGACTTCGAAGTCAAATCCAATGGAGATCGAAATTTTAATCAGAAAACCCAATTCACTTACAAGCAAATATGTATAATTATGGTGATTATAATATTAATAAGAAAATCGAATTCACTTACAAGCAAATATGGAAAATTATACCACAATAAAGTACAAAATTGTAAATATGGACACTTACAAGCAAATATGGAAAATTATACAGCAATAAAGTACAAAAATTGTAAATATGGAAAATTATATCGCAATCAAGTACAAAAACCATAGATCTAAAATCTGACTTCGAATTACAACAAATTTCTAATCAAACAATCAAAGCAGGGTTGTCTTGATAGTGATTTCAGATAAATATATGTAAGAACAAAAATATAGATCCAAAATCTGAGTTCGGAGTGGAACAAATTTCTAATCAAACAATCAAAGCTGGGTTGTCGTGACAGTGATTCCAGAGAAAACCAGTGGCGAATAAAATTATAATAAGAAAACCAAATTCTCTTACAAGCAAATATGGAAATGGAAAATTATGCAGCAATTAAGTACCAAAATTGTAAATATGGAAAATTATATAACAATGAAATACATAAAAAAGTTACCAAAATTGTAAATATGGAAAATTGTATAGCAATGAAATACAAAAAGAGTATTAAAATTGTAAAAATGGAAAATTATATAGCAATGAAATACAAAAACTATAGATCCAAAATCTGATTATGTAAATCAAACAATCAAAGCTGGGTTGTCGTGATTGTGATTTCAGAGAAAGATATCTAAGAACAAAAACTATAGATTCAAAATCTGACTTCAAAGTGAAACAAATTTCTAATAAAAAATCAAAGCTTTCTAATCAAAAATCAAAGCTGAGTTGCCATGATAGTGATTCCAGAGAAATATATCTAGGAATCAAATCCAAGATCCAAAATATGACTTCGGAGTGGAACAAATTTCTAATAAAAAAATCAAAGTTGGGTTGTCGTGATAGTGATTCCAGAGAAATATAATCAATGCTGGGTTGTCGTGATAGTGATTCCAAAGAAATATATCTAGGAATCAAATACAATGGAGAGATCAAAATTCTAATCAGAAAATCAAATTCACTTACAAGTAAATATGTAAAATTATAAGCAAATCTGATGTTGAAGCAGAACAAATTTCTAATCAAACAATATATGAGCTGGGTTGTTGTGATAAAGTCAAATTCACTTACAAGCAAATATGGAAAATTATATAGCAAATCTGACATCGGAGTAAAACAAATTTCTAATCAAACAATCTAAAACTGGGTAAGCTAATAAATTTTAAAGGAAAACCAATCCAAACCCAGCTAAGCTAATAAAAGAAGGGCCTAAAATTTTGGGAGTAGATTTAAGGCTTATGCACCATGTTCATTAAATCTAGATAGATGAAAGCTTTTATGATACTTGTCAAATTGAATACAATCTTCATAAAGACACATCTAAAAACCTTGGATATGTACAACATCACCTGGATGCACTAAAATATACCCAAAATGTTAATGGCACACACCCAAGGAAATACTTTGTTCCAAAACTAGTAGAAGTTCTAGAAAAAAAAGTTTTCATGAGAGATCCAGTCATATAAAATTGGTTGAAAAGATAGAGGAGAAAGGATGAGGGAAAAAAGGAAATCTAAATAATATACACCAACACAATATCATTTTAGCCCTAAACTGCTCAACCCTAGCAATCTCTCTGTGCATATAAATTTTTTACATTGGCTTGTATTTATTACTTCAATCAATTGTAAAGGCGGGAAATTTACTCACCGATAAACACCGGGTCCTTGAAATCTGAACCAAAGGGGAAGGCGCAATATTTTATCCTATGTACACCCAACCCTGCACTCTGTAGCAAGAGGAAACCCAAAACAAATATGGAAATGAGAAATCAATGTAAGAACAAAGGTCGAAATCCAATTAATTGCAATATATAAGCCCAAAAATCACTTCCCACCATACCTTTGAGTCTTCCTGCCCCATGGGTGATGGTAAATGATGGCGAATGACCGTGATATCAGTAGTTGTTTCCTTATCTATTTGTAAGGAAAGTTCCTAACTAATGAATGAGACTTGTGCCATTGGTATTGGGGCAAGCAAGTTATCTGCCAAATATATTATGGAGGTGTGAGCCAAAATGTCCATTCTCCTCTGATACGAGCCATGTCATCATTGTTTAAAGCTTGGTCTTCACAAAAAGATCTGTCTTGAGCATTACAGTGACCCATCAATATTTTGCTCAAAAAACCTCTAAATGATAAAACCTCTCACTTTCTAAAGGGTGCACCCTAATGCTACTCATGGTAGGTTTTGGTCTTTCTAGATGACGTCCCCATTCATATTCGGGAGAACTATAAATGAGTAATGATCTCATCCAAATCCCATAGGTTTTTATTATCTTTACTTTGAACAAGGTCCCACAATTCGAGATTGAGTAATATATGTTTACTCCCAACTCTTACTGGCTCAAATAATAAGGGCAGATAGGAGAGTTGTCTCGTGTCGAACTCTTTGAGTGAAAGCTATGTTCAATTCTCTTGCCAATAATACCACATGAGTGCACCTGAAAAATAGAATATTGCAAGGGCCTTCGAAAGGGGAATTTATAATCCAACACCTCTTATTATGTTTCCTAGAAAATGATTTAATTCACAGATGAGGAATTTTTAAAATGAGGGTTTTTTATATGAATGATGAGCTCAACACTCCTCAGTTGGGGCTCAATATTCATCCTCTATACCATGTTCTTACAGTGGCATGATGGCACTCGACGAAACTTTGGAATGGGAAATTCCCCAACCGCACACCCATTAATGGCATGCAAATATGTCATAGATCAAAATATTATAGCCCTGAACCTCTTATGAACTGAAATAAAATAAAAACCCAGTTAACCCAGTCATTATCATGTCCCCTTAACCTAATTCACTGCATCCTCCTTGACTGCACATACAATTCAACTGCTCTCCACTCCTTTAACCGGGATGAAAAAGATTCAATTTCACTAGGAAGAATCGACGGGGTGAAAAAACTCGAGTAAGTTGCAGTCACTACACCCTCCTTGATTATTCCTGTGACTCAGCCCGCTCATCTCCCCCTCATCTCCTTAAACTAGGATAAAAAGGATTCAATTTCAATAGGAAGAATAGGTAGTATGGGGAACCTTGAGCAAGTTGTAGTCCATGCATCCTCCTTGGCTTTGTTTGCAACTTAACCCCCTTAGCTCCTTCAACTTGGATCAAAAGACGTAAATAGGAATAAATAGTGGGATCAAGAACCTCTTGCAAACTACAATAAGAAGAAATGGTTAGATCAAACTGCATCATTCCATCACTAAGAAGCCTTAGTTTGCAAGGAATCGATTCACATATGGAGAGAGATATCATAAAAAATAAAGAAGAGGAAGAAACACTTAATAATGTGTTCTAATTGTTTGAGCTAGAGGACGGTAAGGTAGTAGACATGATATAGCATAAAAAAAGTGGATCTAATCCAAACCAACCACCCTATGAATTTTATAATCCTAGAGGTAGTCCCAACTTTTTATTATACTTTTGACTTGAAAGTTGATTTTCTTAGTCTCAATAAATGAAGTAAATAGTCTCAACTCCTTGGAGAAGGAAATTTGAGAAAAAAAAATTAGCATGAACAAACAAAGAATTCAATGAGTTGAGCTAAGAGGGGTCTCCCTTTATAAACAAGAATCCATAGGCTTGTTAGAGTTAGTATGAATCTTTACTAGAAGGTGAGTAGTCTTCACATCACCAACCACATCTAATAGAAAGGTACCAACCCCTATAATAAAAGTTATGTCTCCAAATAAGGTGTAGTCAATACCAATAATATCATCTCATGAATATATTACAATATTATTTGCAAAGTATGTTTCCATACATGTGTGAAAGAAAAAATCCATATGGTTAGCAAAAGGAAGTCTTTGTGAAGAGCTTAAGAAACTCCCTTGAAGGAGACAATAAGGGTTTGAAACCATAGAATACAAGTTTATCTATGAACCCTAGTTCTGCAACCCTTAGGAGAAATGTTAATAGCCAATAGTCTAATCCCAGATGATATCCTAATCTCATATCAATCTTCGATAACATTGTTGTTCCCTTCAATTGATCGAAAAAATCATCAATCCTTGACAACAGATACTTATTCTTAATGGTCACTTTGTTCAATTGCATGTAATGAATGCACAATATAAGAGTACCATCCTTCTTCTTCACAAATAATACTTGTGTGCCCCATGGTGATACACTTGCCCTAATGTATCCCTTGTCCAACATTTCCTTCAACTAATGTGAAATAATCGATGCACAACCGGAATATGTGTTATCAACTGATACCCATATTTGATGCATGACCAGCATAAAGTCACAACAAATACATTCAACAATGACACCATCAAATTTCACATGGAGACACCACTACAATCATGACCAATGCCATGCATACACAACAAGCACAAGGACCTATATGTAACTGACATGTACATATGACAACACATCCATTCAAGGGGAACATAAACTAGACATCACCCAAGGAGAATGAAACCATGCTCTGATACCACTCTATAACACCCTCCTCCCACATCTACCCAAGTAACCGGCCAACCGGGGCATACATGTGACGAAGAGTTACTATGATATTATTCAAATCCCTATATATCAGTTAAGGAAGTTGACCTGACCTTCTCCACTTGCAACATAACCCCCAAGAGCCATCCAACCCATCCAGGTGACCAACCCTTGAGACAAACTGAAATTTTTCTTCATCAAAGCCTTAATCGCTCCCTTGACATGGGAATTCTTGCGACTTAAAACCTCCAGTCACTCCCACAGTAAGGCATGCCTGTGACTAGGGGCTTTTATAGGTATTTCTGTGCCAATGACTCCATATTCTGAGCCACTTTTTCAGATTCGGGACTAATGCCACTGCCCAAAATGCCATGAAACTTCCAGAAATTAAAAGTAACATCAAAAGAATGATAAAAATGTAAATACTTGAACAATGAATTGAGTGGACCCCTACTAGCCATGACAACCATTTTGTCAAACATTTCACAAATATGCATTCTACAGGTTACAATAATAGACATGAGCACAAGGGTCTCACAATTATCTAAGAATCACTAAGAAGCATTGATGCCTCATCATAATAACTGCATTACCATATATTAAGCCATATAGTCATTGTAAATTCAGTGACTAACCAAAACATGATGAGAGCCATACATTATCATTTTCATAAAACTCAATCATAACCAATAGAAATATCAAGGATATAATAACGATATAAGCCACATATAAACAAGTATATTTACCCATAAAATACCAAGGTTAAAGAGCTCTCATTGATGATTGTATAGGCTGACTAGGTATGGGACTTCCATGAACCACCCGACCATAAGCTAGGATGAACCAAATCTTTCTTTCATCCAGTCACCCTCATGCCATATTCCAAGCATGATTGTGTGATCTCATAGAACAAATCAACCAAGAAAAAATTAGGGATTCCAGAGGCCAAACCACCTCAACCCTCAATCAGTGATTCCACTTCACAGTCGAACATCACTAACCATCACCATATTGGTCTCTAACCAAGCTGTCTAGGGATCCAACACGTTTTTTCCAACCAGGGTTTCCAGGACTAGTACTCAACAAACAGTTGTTATCGGGCTTCCAAGGCATTTTTCCAACCAGGGCTTACAGGACTAGTAACTCAACCCACCAAGCGCTTCCTGAGCATTTGTCCAACCAAGGCTTCTAGGAACTAATAACTCAACCCACAACCCAAGGCACAAGAAAACCAACCAGAAAACAAAAGTAAAACCCACAACAACATGGCTATCCAGGAAATAGCAAGGCTAGGCAAAACCACTGTCAATCCATGCAATCCCCCATGCCATTGACAAATCATAACCAAGTAACCACATGCATATGCCATGCATGCCAAAACTAGTAAGAGAACCATACATGAAACTCATTACCTGCAAGAAAAACTCACTATAGCTATCGATCTTGTTGTCCTATTGCGCTTTCTTTCTTTTCCTTTTCCTTCTTGCTCCAAATCCAAAGTATGCCACAATCCTCCAAGAGTGCTCTAAGAAAACTCAAAGAGTCCAAGAGTATGAGAGAGAGAATAGAATGAGAGCTCCAAAAATTGAACTGAAAAAGTTTGTGCAAAATCTATCAACTGATCCTCATAAGCCTTTTATCAATGAGGCCTATAATTTCTTCATTTTCCCATTATTTTCCTTCATTTTCCTACTCACATGCAACCTGTGACCTTTCACCTCCCTTTTCTCTTGTTTTCCATTATTTTCATAAATAAAATGCTAATAAATGCCTCATGCCTTTCCAAAGCCTTTGCCATTTCCTTTGCCAATTTCCAAAACCATTAATAAACCAAAATGAACACCCACTAGGATGTTTCTGCACAACATTCAACTTTGAATACGTGTCCCATGACCAAGGTCTTATTTTACATTTATTAACTTTTACATGGATTTTTGACCAGGGTTGTTACAACTTGCTGCTACATTCGTAGCTTCAAACTTCAATTCTTCATCAAACATGGCACTTTCCATATTTCCACAATCCGATCCTTGTTTCGAGAAAGAGACCACAAATTTCATCAACATAATTTTCATCCACTTTGTGGTAATATATTTGAGCATGCATGTGCTCATTAATAATTTCAACTTCTCCAAATTCATCAATTGTTGTTGGATTCATGAGAGATGCACATTCAGCTCTACAGACCATTACTTCATATGAAAAATTGTCTTTGTTATTTTCAAACTTAAATGCTTCAAACTCTAATGCAAAGAGGCCATCATAAACTAAAATCATACCAACTAGATCACACATGTTATTCACTTATTTATTGGAAGCTTCACAATCATCAACACGGACTATTGTTGGATTCACCAATTCACTACTCACTTTTCAGTCACCATCCACATGTGTCTCATTAGAATGGGATTCGCCATCATCTTCAACATCCATGTTACATTGGGGTTCTTGAGAAATTATATGTTCTTACTCTACCTCACACGTAGGGGCTTCAACTTCTCACTTTGAAATCTTTTGTGTGTCTTCTTCATCCATATGCATGTCTGCATGATGGGTTTCACTTTTATAGTCTTTATGACCATCATCCACATTTGAGTGGGATTCTCCAACTCTGTTTTCCTCCTAGAGTCTTGCTCATTTAATCTCAAAACTGTAGTTAACTTTCTATTGATTCTTCAACAGACTGTAACATAATTTTTTGCTTTATGTCACTTCCTTTATACCAAATTCTACTTCCAGGGTCTTCCATGCTTCCTAGGAAGATGTATCTTTTGCTACCTTACACAAGGACTTCTCATCCAATGCATGTTTTATAAGATCCAATACTAATATATCACATACTTCATCACATGGTTTATTAGACCGACACTCAATCAATTCTTTACATCGAAGAAAAGTTTTCATTTTGATAGTTCCTAAAAAATAAAATTTTTACTAGTAAATTTTGGAAGTGTTACCGGATTTATCTTGATCGATTCATCCTCAATTTTTGTCTACTTGTCTTTTAGATGCCTCGACTGTGGAGAGAACCTCTATGAGATCTTCAAGATTCTTTGGCTCTTCCTCTCAATTTATTTTCTCGGTTTGATTCATTCTTACTTTGTCACCCATGGTTGTAGTCTTTCTTTTTTCTTCTACCTTCTTTCCTTATTGTGTTAGCCTTCGAGAAATTAACATCAAATACACTTGATTATCTTTAAAAATAAACATTTTAACCTTCACTTTAACGGTGGCTCCCAACAACTACTAGCAAGTTTGCTAAGCTCTTCTATGCATATTCTTATGGAGGCTCATGGCTACAACTTACGGTGGAGACTCTTTCTTTGGTCCATGGTGGTGGCTCTATAGGCTACTCACCCTAATAATTTAGTAGTTGGGTTTACAAACTCTCAACGACCTCTAGTTTCTACTTATGGACCAATGGATGCAAACTTCGACTTGCAGACTCCTAATAATAACCAAGGATCCTAGTTGAAGTAGCTCATGACCACCTTAACTTGTTTGGTGCTTTGAAACCTTGCTAAATATGGAATCATGCAAACTCTAACTTTATTTTCTTCATGCAAACTATGACTTGACGTTTTAACTAAACTTTTCGAACTTCACTTTAACATAAATTGACATTTTTCTTTTCCTTCACTTATCTTTTCTTGACAAGGCTTTTCCTTTTTAAATTTGACTCACTTGACTTCTAATATTATACTTAATTAAAGATTTAACTTGCTTTCCTTCACTTAGTTTAACTCTTCATACATTCCATGCATACGAGAGTACTTACTATTTCTATTAAGTGAAACAATTTTGATCTATGACAAAGTTGCGATCGATGATTGTAAATGAAATAGGAAATTTGGTGGTAGGTTTGTATGACTTGTGTACTCTTATAATTTAAATTTTTATACGAGACTAGAGTTCACTTGATTGTACAACACATTTTAATATTTGATCACTGTTAGGCTACTTAGGTTGTTGATTCTATAAGATTACTTTCATTCATATCATTTTCATATTGGTTATGTTAAGGCATAATTGTATGGAGTTATTATCTACATACTTCAATAAGTGTTAAACTTATGAATTTTAATGATTGTGAAATATAAAAAGTGAGGTGTAGTATATAATCACATAGTTTCAGATTAAGAAAATCGATGAGATGAAATGAGTTAGATGCACCACAAACCTATAGTAATGGGCCATCTGGGTGTGCTAAGTCAGTCTCCGATATGGGTGACTATAGGGGCTTGACAATGGCTCTTTAGGTTAAATTAAAGTTTATGCTAGAGTACTCTTTCAACCTCCTTCACAATTTCTTTACATATATCTCTATTAAGTGAGGAAGATAAACCATATAATCGTTATTCCCTAGTTTTAAATGATATCAATTACTAATATTACTTGGTTTCTTAATAATCCATTCATGGTAATGATATCAATTACTAATATTACTTGGTTTCTTAATAATGCATTCATATATATAATTAAATACTAAAATTTTATATAAGAAATAATTAAATTATTGTTACTTATCTCTTTGATATATTTGTTCAACGGTGAAAAGAAAATTGAGATGTGACTATAAGATATATACAAGAATCAAAATTTTGATTTTTTATTTTGAAAGAAAAGAATGAAGGTTTAAAATGCATATATGGATGAATTTGTATTTTTTTATGTATAGTTTTGATATATATATATAACAATTCACCCTGAAGGATTTTTGAGAGGAGGGCGAACAACAATGGCGGCTAGGGTTTATGGGTTTGAACATCAGGGAGACAAAGCAACGACCTCCCTTACCTATGATAGGACCAAATGGTGGCTCGGGCTGCTTCCTTTCTATCATTCGATGGCTTAGGTTTGGCATTGCCACTCCTTGGCACTAACTATGGATGATTACCACTGTTTTCTCAAGTCTCTCAGCCTCTTAACAGAGGCGATTCCCCCAGAAAGCTACAAACTACAGACGCAATGGATCAGCGAATGCTGGAGCACGAATTTCATTGGGATTGGGGGTGAATATCCACATAACCGACACCACAGTCCAACTCTTTATGAATCATTGGGTTCGACTGCAGATGAGGCATGTCAGACTTTGTTTCGCTTCCAAGGGACTCTGCACTTACCACTTCATTTTCCTGCGGGAGTTACCCTGTCTCTCACACGGGGCGATGATGCTTTGCCTCCCGCATTATTCCTCTCCAGCATTTGGATGCCTGTCCACTGGCCAACCCTGCAACCAATGCTGAAGCCCAGGGACAATCTCATAGCCATAAGTGACAACGAGGTAAGTGATGACCGTTTTCATATTTTCATCAAACCCCCCCAGGGAAATAATATTTTGATTTGGGCACAACACCATGAAGAGATCATAGATCTGAAACTCAAAATTGGTCAAATTACCAGGTATCCTAGTCAACTACAATCTTTGATCTACAGGGGACGATCACTACAAGAACTTTGCACTTTACATGATTACTCAATATGCTCCGGTTCCACTATCATTCTCAATCTGAGACTGAGAGGATAGACCAATAAACAACACAGAACTTCAGGCAATGATAAAGGAACCAACACCTCAAGACATGAAAATTTGAAAGGCCCTCCTACAGGAATATTCTAAAGGGAAAACTCAAAATTGCTACTCCAGTGGAAACAACAGATAATGCTCCCAAACCTTACATTGTTGAGAAAATGAATAGCATATCAGAAGTGAACATAGAGCTTACAGAAGTAGATGAAAACCGAATTGTTTATGAAGCACAAGCGATTATCTGCAGATTCAACAGTTTCTGGCCAAAACCAATGGAGCTGTTCCATTGGATTTTCACAAACTGGACTATGGACTGTGAAATCCACCTCTGTTCAAAGGGTTTTTTCAATGTCAAGTTTGCATCCTCGGAATCCAGAGATAGCATTCTGAGGGTGGGACCATGGTTCTGGGGCTCCACTGGGCTCTTCATCACACCTTGGTTCCCAGATTTCGATGCAAACACCATGGAAGTGTCCAGAATTCTAGTCTGGGTCTGACTTTACAATCTACCCTTGCATTTCTGGAACGAAAGTGTTCTTACTTGCATTGGGAACATTCTGGGGTGATACATCAAAATAGATACACAACGCTTAGAGGAGCGTATCTACACTTTTTCTCGTATTTGCATGGAAGTGGACCTCAGTAAAGGGTACCAGAATGCATACATTTGACACACAAACAACAGAAATGGATACAACATCTTGACTTCAAAAATACTGCATTCAGGTGCAGAATCTGTAGAAACACCATCCATTTGCAAAATACATGTTCGAAAGCAAAAAGAGACTACATGAAAAAAAAAAGACAGTGAAAATTTTGAAACGGTGGCAATTTGCCACAAGCGAGCCAGAAGAGGAGGAGGAAAAAGAAGAAGAATAAGATGTTCTCGAACCAAAAGAACATCAACAGACAACCACAGATATAGAGTCAAAAGAACAGGAGATGCAAGACCCCTTCGACACCACCCCCTCGGCCCAGTTGGCAAAAGAACAAGTGGCAACAAACCCCGAGGGTAACAAAAGACAACACATTTCAGACAATTCAGATTCATATAAGGACAATGGTACAAACACTGAAGAAAACCAGTTAGCCCTTATCACTACCACACCATCACAAAGTGCTTGGAGGAAGGTCGAAAAGAAGAAGGGGAGAAAAACTTATTTTTCTCCCCATGTATTTTATTTTGCTTGCCACTTATGATAAATGGCAAGCATGACAAGCCCAGCCCTGTAGGCTTGTTGTAACTTTATTTTTGGTAGCCTAGCTACAGTGACTAGTGTGCATATGCACACGGGCCCATAGGGCGTCTAGAAATGCTTAAATGCATGTGCAAAGTTGTAACTTTCATTAATTTTAATAGAAAGTTGCTGATTTTTTCTTTGGAAAAAAATATATAAAACAATTGAGATTTTTTTTTTTTTTAATAGTTATATTGTATTTAATTTCTTTAAATTTATATCAAAGTTTAGTTGAAGTAATTTAAATTTTTTCACATATTTAAAAAAATAAACAATTTTAGTTCATGGAATGTAACTCATTTGACAATCACCTTGTTATGAAGTATTATGTTAAAACATGAGATTCAAAGTTAAATCTCCTTGAGTGGCCAACCAAAAAATAATATTTTTTTTATCTATTTATTTATTATATTTTTAGAATGCGGTTTAATGAAAAAGGAAAAATAAAATATAAAAGAAATAAAATTGACATGATCAAATATCATGTGGTTTGAATATCTATTTTCAAAAATTAAAAATATAATTATCCACTATCCATTCATGGAATTTGAGTGAAAATAATGAAAGTTTAAAATCCATATATGGATGAATTTGTATTTTTTATTTTATTTCTTTATGTATATTTTTGATATATATATATATATAACAATTGAGAAAAAAAAATTATTGTTATATTGTATTTAATTTCTTGTAAATTTATATTAAAGTTTAGATGAATTAATTTAAATTTTTTCACTTATTTAAAAAAATAAGCAATTTTAGTTCATGGAATGTAAGTCATTTGACAATCACCTTGTTATGAAGTATTACTAATGGTTTTGTCTTAATTGCTAATTGTCTTAAATGAGTTTTGTCTTAATTGTCATTGTCTTAAATATAAAGTTTTATATTAAAATATTTTTGTCTCAAACTGCTTTTGTCTTAAATATAAAGTTTTGTCTTAAAATATTTTTGTCACAAACTACTTTTGTCTTAAATATAAAGTTTTGTCTTAAAATATTTGTCTCAAATTGTTTTTGTCTTAAATATAAAGTTTTGTCTTAAATTGATTTTGTCTTAAAATATTTTTGTCTCAAATTGTTTTTGTCTTAAATATAGAGTTTTGTCTCAAACTATTTTTGTCTCACATTATTTTTGTCTTAAATTTTATATTTAAGACAATTCAATTGATATTAAATTTTAATGTAAAATCACTAAAATAAAAAGTGACTTTTTAAGACCAAAGATTTATTTTGTCTTAAATAAATGTCTTAAAATGCCTTTAGTGTAGTAGTGTAGTGATGCCAGAGAAATATATAATCGGAGTAAAACAAATTTCTAATCAAAGATTCTAAAGCTGGGTCGTCGTGATAGTGATGCCAGAGATATATCTAAGAATCAAATCCAATGGAGGGATCAAAATATATTCAGAAAATCAAATTCACTTACAAGAAAATTTCCTAATCAAACAATCTCACTGGGTTGTCGTGATAGTGATGCCAGTGATAATGATGCCAAAGGAATATATCTAGAAATCAAATCCAATGGAGAGATCAAAATATATTTAGAAAATCAAATTTATTTGGCATTTACAAGCCAATATGGAAAATTATACTACAATAAAGTATAAAAACTAAATCCAAAATCAAATTCATTTACAAACCAATATAAAAAATTACATAGCAATCAAGTACAAAAACTAAATCCAAAATCTGACTTCAGAGTGGAACAAATTTCTAATCAACAAGCAAATATGCATTAACAGAGATTTTTGGACAAAATCCAAAGAAGACTCTTCCTTAGTGTCTCCTCTAGGCGTCCACATGTTTTGAACGAATTCAGAGGGTGGATTTTCAATTAAATTGACGACCTAGCTATCACACCAAGTGGGAACCCTAGAAGATTTTAGTTACAATTTTCAATATTATTGTTTATAATAAAACCATTCCATTACATGTAAACAGAAAATCTATACCATCACTTTCCTTTTCGTTTCTTTTCAATACTTGCAATGCTATATAAATAATTTCAATTTCTTAACAAATATTACATATAATGCAACCCAACTAACCAAAGCTTTGGATAATTTCAATTTCTTAACAAATATTGCATATAATGCAACCCAACTAACCAAAGCTCTGGATAATTTCAATTTCTTAACAAATATTACATATAAGGCATCCAAACAAAGCTTTGGGATGAGGAATCAAACCTAAAATATGGAAAATTATATAGCAATCAAGTACAAAAACTAAAACTAGATCCAAAATCTGACTTCAGCGTGGAACAAATTTCTAATTTACAAGCAAATATGCACTATCTTTTTTTTCAAAGGAGAATAATTGTTGTTTCATTTTATTACATATAATGCAACCAAACAAACCTTTGGGATTAGGAATCAAATCCAATGGAAAGATCAGAACTCTAATAAAAAAATCAAAAAGTTTTGGGATTAAGAATCAAACCTAATGGAAAGATCAAAACTATCTCTGTGATTAGGAATCAAACCCAATGGAAAGATCAAAACTCTAATCAGAAAATCAGATATCAAATTCACTTACAAGCAATTATGGAAAATTATATAGTAATCAAATACAAAAACTAAAACTCTAATCAGAAAATATCTGTGATTAGGAATCAAACCCAATGGAAAGATCAAAACTCTAATCAGAAAATCAAATTCACTTACTAGTAGTTATGGAAAATTATACAGCAATCAAATACAAAAACTATAGATCCCAAAATTGTCTTTTCAGTGGAAAATTATACAGCAATCAAATACAAAAACTATAGATCCAAAATCTGTCTCCTGAGTGGAAAATTAGGAAAATTACACAGCAATCAAATACAAAAACTATAGTTCCAAAATCTGTCTTCTAGTGAAAATTATACAACAATCAAATACGAAAACTATAGATCCAAAATTTGATTTATGAGTGGAAAATTATATAGCAATCAAGTACAAAAGCTATAGATCCAAAATATGATTTCTGAGTGGAAAATTATACAGCAATCAAGTATAATAATTATAGATCCAAAATCCGATTACAAAAGCAATCAAGTACAAAAATTATAGATCCAAAATCTAATTACAAAAGCTATAGATCCAAAATTTGATTTATGAGTGGAAAATTATACAGCATCAAGTACAAAAACTATAGATCCAAAATCCAATTTCTGAGTGGAAAATTATACAGCAATCAAGTACAAAAACTATAGATCCAATATCTGATTTCTGATTAGAGCCCCTAACTCTAATCAGAAAATCAAATTAACTTCAAATTAACTTACAAGCAAATATGGAAAATTATACAAAAACTATAGATCCAATATCTGATGCAAATATGGAAAATTATGCAAACACTATAAATCCAATATCTGATTTCTGATTAGAGCCCCTAATTCTAATAAAAAATTCAAATTAACTTACAAGCAAATATGGAAAATTATAGCAATCAAATACAAAAACTATAGATCCAATATCTGATTTCTGAGTGGAGCCCCTAACTGTAATTAGAAAATCTGATTTCTGAGTGGAGCCCCTAACTTTGATCAGAAAATCAAATTAACTTAGAAGCAAATATGGAAAATTATAGATCCAGATTCCAATATGTGATTTCTGAGTGGAGCCCTTAACTATAATCAGAAAATCAAATTAACTTACAAGCAAATATGGAAAATTATACAGCAATCAAGTACAAGTTGGCCAAAACAACTTTTCCAAGAAAACCAAATTCATTTACAAGCAAATATGGAAAATTATACAACAATCAAGTACAAAAGTCAACAAGGTAACCAAATTCACTTACAAGCAAATATGGAAAATTATAGCAATAAAAAATTATAGCAATTAAATACAAAAGTCAATAGGATGCCCTAGTCAGTGAAGATTTGAGTTGGCCAAACCAACTTTTCCAACATATTAAAATACCCTTTCTCCAAGTGTCACACACACCCCTCAAAGACAACGCCAAAAATTCAACGCACATCAACAACAAATTGTTAATGGAAAAGTCAACCCTGTGGTCAAAGATGTGGTCAACGGTAAACAGTCAGTCAATGTTCAACCTCGATTTTTGTGCCCTCCAATGTGGACTCAAGAAATCAGAATTTCTGTGCTGAAATTGAAGTCAAAGCCAATGTTGGTCAAAGTTGTCCAGAAAGCCTTATAACAGTCTGCAATTTATTCAGCTTCAAATTCACACGTGTGAGGGATGGAAGTCTCTCCTAAGCTGTATGAACCAATCAGATCACAAGAAGAATGTGTGATGAGATGATGATGAAATGAGCATAATCTCTCTCTTATTTATATCCATCAGTGATGGTTTGTGACACATCTATTGGGGCTTGTGAGCCTACATTACAAATCTGGTTGACCTTGTCACTTTGCACATGTGTGGAAAATAAAATAAAACACCTCTCTGAAAGAGGAATCCAACACAAATGTCACCATCATCATATGAGCAATGCAATATGGATTTTAGGGAGAACTGCATCTCAATTGAGAGAACTCCATCTGTCTACCCATGTCATCCTGTCATCAGTTCTATCGCGTACTATCATCATTTCTCAACTAGGGAGAGCTCCATCTGTCCACCTGTGCCATACTATCATCAATACCATTGAATACTATCATTATCTTGCAATCCAAAATCCAAAAACTATAGATCCAAAATCTGACTTCGAAGTTGACGCAACAATGCTGAAAGTCCGCCCCAAGGAGAGCTGGTCAACTGTGACGTGGCTCTGTCAGCATTTCCCTCCTCCGTGTACCCCGTCCTTTTACTCCACGTGGTCTTAATTGACTTCTTTGATTTATTTATCAAATTCGAGGAATTTGATAAATAAAATAAACAACGACCTTTTTATCATATATATTTCGGCTTTACATTATACTGCCAATCTTATATCCAATGTTTAGACCTCCGGACTTTATATTAGTACTCCACACTTTGTAAACAAAACTTTGTAATAGAGCTTTCGCTTCGGCCCCACCTATATGTGTATATCAATAACCAATCAAATGCACGTATCGTACCTGGCTATCCTCCGCGCACCTTTATCCAACGACCACCATCCGATGACCCCTTCCCAGATCAACGACTCTCGTCAATATCGCTCGGCTTCCAACGCCGGACTTTAATGCGTGATGGCGCGCTTTGACAGCGGTTTTACGCGGGTCCGCCCTGCCATGTGTCGACTCCTCTATGGGATCGCTCCTCGACCGGGAAATACCGCCTATACACCAAAAGCGGTGCGATATGGGCAATCCGCCTTTGTAATTCCACCGTGGTTTTTGTACAGTGACTAACCAAGGTTCATTCGGGGTTGGGCACTCCTTCGTTTGCCTTAACTCAGGTTTGCTACTCGGGTTGGAAATTCTATGATCCAGATCTTGGGGGAAGACCCCCAAGATCTTAAAATTTGAAATGGATCTAACAAGATCTGCAAAATTAGAATGCCAAAAAAAAAGAGAGAACACATTGCAAATAAAACCACAAAGAAACTTGTTTTTATTAAAACAGAGAATAATTGTAGAAGCTACATTGTGGTGGACAATCTGTCCTTTTAGAAACTGAGGCTTGTTATTTATAGCATTTTTTGAGTTACAATACCATGTCTAGATACCATAGGCCAATACCATGAGTAGATACCACTTACAATACCATGAGTAAATCCCATGTGTGGATGAATACCATGGGTGGATACATACCATGGGTCACTTACAATACCATGGGCGAATAAATATCATGGGTGGATGAATACCATGGGTCGATGCCATTTATAATACCATGGGTAAATTCCATGGGTGGATGGATAACATGGGTAGATGAATACCATGGGTTGATGCCATTTTCCATTTAGATCATTCCTCCCTCCTTAAGAAGAAATGGTCCCCATTGCGTGAAGTTCCCTCCTGAGAAGCCTTTGTTGAACATGAAGAGCCACTGAAGAGAAGGGTTTTGTGTAGTTAACCCATAACCGTGATGAACGAAGATCCGAGGATAGAGATACCCTGTAATGCTTGTGACCAACTGTGATATTGACAGTGTGCGGCCTAGCAAATGGACTTCGATGAAGTGTGGGTTTGTGGATGAACCAAAACCATGACAAACGAAGATCTGAGGATAGAGATACCCTGTAATGCTTGTCACCAACTGTGTTACTAACAGTGTGCGGCCTAGCAAATGGACTTCGATGAAAATGATTTTGTGCGGTTGACCCATAATCGTGACACTGATTGTTGATGAAGTAGAAGGGGCCTACATAGCTTGGGGTGGGAGGGCACCTCTCCAAATAACCCAAGCCGAACGCTGCTATGATCAAACTGATGAATGTGAAGTAGGTGCCTATTAAAGCGGGGTGGGAGGGCACGTCTCCAAAGGGAACCCGCTCCGAATGCTGCTCCAGATTTAAAATGAGCATAACTCGGTCAATATAACTCAGAATATTTATTATAACCTGTTTTTGGAAATGGAATGATCATTCTGCATCTTCTCATATGTTTGAAACCACTATCTGGAGACTCTAGACCTGCAGATTCGCGCTGGAACTGTTTCGCCGTCACAAAATTTCTGAAAAAATAGTTGATTTTAAATCAACAATAACTCCCACATCTGGACTCTGATTCGATCGATTTTTTTTTTGAACTTGGGTGATTTTTCAAGAGAAGCTCAGATCTATATCCATTCTTCTAAAATTTTTCATTGAAAATTGCGCAAAATGACAGGAGAGCCGCCATCCATGAATTGTCGTCAGAAAAATTGCTTCAACATTGCTGATTTTGAATCAGCGATATCTCCCTCATCCGAACTCCAATTTGGCCGATTTTTTTTTTGAATTTGAGTATTTTTTCACAAGGAATCTAGATCTGGTCTTTGTTTTTGCAAATTTTTGACCAAAAGTTTCAGATATGATCTGAAAACTCGCCACCCAAAAACATTCATGGATTTTGCGGAAGATTGTTGCAAAACATTGAAACTGAAATATGTTTCAAACCCTCATTTCCATGGAGGCGTAACCTGAATCTGATACCACTGATCCGAATCTTGGGGGGAGGCCCCCAAGATCTAAAAAGTTGAAATGGATCTGACAAGATCTACAAAATTAGAATGCCAGAAAAAAAGAGAGAACACAAAGAAAATAAAACCACAAAGAAACTTGTTTTATTAAAACAGAGAATAACTGTAGAAGCTACATTGTGGCGGACAATCTGTTCTTTTACAAAGTGAGGCTTGTTATTTATAGCCTTTTTTGAGATACAATACCATAGGTGGATACCATGGGCCAATACCATGGGTAGATACCACTTACAATACCATGGGTAAATCCCATGTGTGGATGAGTACCATGGGTGGATACATACCATGGGTCACTTATAATACCATGGGCGAATAAATATCATGGGTGGATGAATACCATGGGTCGATGCCATTTATAATACCATGGGTAAATTCCATGGGTGGATGGATAACATGCGTAGATGAATACCATGGGTTGATGCCATTTTCCATTTGGATCATTCTAATAACGAACAAACGTAATTTCTTTATTAAGCGGGATTTCTATTAACAGAGTTCAATGACCAGGGTTCACGCAAACTTCTTCTTTAAGTGGGGATTTATTCGACATAGCCTGTTCGAACAACTTTGAGGGAATCAATTGACAGGGGAATGCAGAATCTACACGATAGTTCAACCCAGTAATGCACATAATTCAATCGTTTCGCAATTAAACAATCTCGTCACAGATAGAGGTTCGAGTCAATCCAATGGAAAATGGGCTTTGAAATCATTTAACTGGAAACAATTGTAGCACACTGAGTTTTTATTGCAGAATTTCTCCTTTTTCCTCTCTTCTCTCCCAATACATCCGAGGGATTACATTTATATACACAAACATATGACTCTTCGATTCCTCTGAGAGGACCGTTCTAGAAATCAAAGGTCTAATTACAATTCATTCAAATAATTGAAATATGACAGATGGCTAACTATTCGACTTCCACTAACTCTAACTGATCTAAATAATACAGTCAGCTGAGGTATTGACACCTAGCTATTACAATTCAAATGTTTTCAAACCCTCCTAGCCACAACATGTGGACAAAACTTTTACATTGCTGGCTAGTGTCTAATGCCCCTGCATCAGACTCCTGAGGGCAATTTTCTTCATGGGCTCCTGTCCATGAGCTCTTCCACTGATCTGCCTATCTTCTGCAACATTTCTTCAGTCATCCAAGTGGCATCTTCCTCTGGCTTGTCTTTCCATTTGATCAAGTACTGAAAGTACTCTTGTCCTCTGGTCCTTCTGAATGGTCTTTTATCCAATATCTTCTCTGGTTGCAATGGCTATGCTGGAGGTAGCTGTTCCCTCCACTCAATCTGTTCCTTGTTTGCTGATCTTTCTTCTGCACCATCATCTTCATACTTGTACAAATATGCAACATTAAAAATGGGAGATATTCCAACATCAGGAGGTAATTCAATCTCATAAGCATTTGCAGAAAACTTCCTAAGTATCTTGCATGGCCCAATCTTTTTGAACTTCAATTTGTTGTACTGCTTCTTTGGGAATCTCTCCTTTCTCAAGTGTGCTAAAACCTGATCTCCTACTTCAAAATGAACTTCTTTTCTGCTCAAGTCTGCTCTGCTTTTGTATCTGATGCTGCTGCCTTGTAGTTGATGTTTCACTTGTTCATGTATGGCCTAGATCTCTGAAGTAAATTCCTCACCATCTGCACTCCTTAGCTCTGCCTTCCCCAGATTTCTCAACTCTGATATTCCTCTGGGGTGCATTCCATAAACAATATGAAATGGACTCTGCCCTGTGCTCCTGTTTGGTGAGTCATTATACGCATATTCTGACTGGGGAAAAATATGATCCCACTGCTTGGGATGTTCTCCTGCAAGACTTCTCAACAAATTTCCCAGACTCCTATTCACTACCTCAGTTTTTCCATCAGTCTGGGGATGATAAGCTAAGCTGAAACTCAGTTTGGTACCAATTTTCTTCCACAGTGTCCTCCAAAAATGACCCACAAATCTGGTATCTCTGTCTGAAACAATACTCTTGGGCAACCCATGCAATATAACAACTTCTTTGAAGAACAAGTTAGCAACATGGGTGGCATCACTAGTTTTATAGCATGGAATAAAATGTGCCATTTTGGAGAATCTGTCCACTACAACAAAGACTGCATCATTCCATCTCTGAGTCTTGGGAAATCCTAGAACAAAATCCATACTCACCATGTCCCAAGGCCTGTCTGGAATAGGCAAGGGAGTGTACAATCCTGCATTCTGGCTTCTTCCTTTAGCATACTGACAGATTTTGCAATTCTTCACAAACTTATCCACTTCTGTTCTCATCTTAGGCCAGTAATAGAAATGACTTAGCTGCTCATAAGTTTTATCAGTACCAAAGTGTCCAGCAAGTCCACCACTATGCTTCTCTCTGATCAAATTTTATCTCATGGAACATCTTGGTACACACAATTGGCTTCTTCTGAATAACAAGTCCTCCTGCAGGAAATAATCCAGCCACTGGCTTCTATCTGTTAAAACAAAGTTACTACATGCCTCAAATGCTTCTTTAAAATCTGGATCTGTTTTATATAATCCTTTGAGAAAATCAAATCCTACAACTTCAAAATTTGTTTCTTGAACAAGCATGTGCCTCCTACTCAAAGCATCAACTACTTTATTGGCTTGACCACTTATATGTTTCAAAACAAAATTAAAACCTTGGAGATACTCAACCCATTTAGCATGCTTATGTTTCAACTTGGGCTACTGTACAATATACTGCAAAGCATGATTGTCAGAATATAATACAAATTCCCTGGACATCAAATAATGTCTCCACTTCTTTAGTGCCTGAACAATTGCATAGAATTCCTTCTCATAAGAGGAATACTTCTTTCTGGTGTCATTCAACTTCTCACTGAAATATGCCACAGGCCTATCATCCTGACTCAACACAGCTCCAATGGCCTCTCCACTGACATCACACTTTACTTGAAATGGTTTAGTAAAATCAGGCAGAATCAAAACATGCTTCTCAGTTAGCTTTTGCTTCAAAATTTTAAAATTTCTTTCTGCATCAGCAGTCCATTTAAATGGCTGTTTTCTCTTCTTTATTGTCTCAATTATGGGTGCATTGATCTTACTAAAGTTTCTTATAAACTTTCTGTAAAAACTAGCAAGTCCATGGAAACTTCTTACCTCAAAAACATTCCTGGGTGAAGGCCACTCCACAATTGCTTTAACCTTTTCTGGGTCCATCTTCAATCCTTCTGCAGAAACAACAAACCCAAAATACACCAACTCTTCCTTCATGAATGAGCATTTCTTCAAATTTATCAACAGTTTCTCTTGGTGCAGCTTCTTCAAGACATGATTAAGATGCCTTAAATGTTCTTCTTTAGCTCTGCTGAAAACTAATATATCATCCAGATACACTATCACAAATTTAGCAATGAACTCTTTCAACACTTCATTCATAAGTCTCATAAAAGTGCTAGGTGCATTTGACAAGCCAAAAGGCATTACCATCCATTCATATAATCCTTCATTTGTTTTAAAGGCAGTTTTCCACTCATCACCCTCTCTTATTCTAATTTGATGGTATCCACTTTTTAAATCTATCTTTGAGAAATATTTAGCACCACTCAAATAGTCCATTAAGTCCTCAACTATGGGCAAAGGGAATCTGTACCTGATTGTGATCTTATTGATTGCTCTGGAATCAGTACACATCCTCCAGCCTCCATCTTTCTTTGGGTTCAATACTGCTGGTACTGCACATGGACTCAAACTTTCTCTAATCAGCCCCTTGTCCACCAATTCCTGTACTTGTCTCTTGATTTCCTCATTTTCCTTGGGAGTCATTCTATAGGCTGCCTTGTTTGGCAGATTTGAACCAGGGATAAAACCTATCTGATGACTGATCTTTCTCACAGGTGGCAGCTCATCAGGTAAATCATCCACAACAATGTCACAGTAATCATCTAACATCTCTTGGATTTCTACTGGTAAATCAAAAAACTTTGTAGAAGTAAGAACTACTTTAGGTTTGCAAACTAAAGCAAAACTTACCTCTTCTTCTTCTATCTGCTGCAGATATTCCTTCCTGCTCAGCAACAAGGTCTTTGGATCAATCACTCTGCTGGATGGCTCTCCTTCTTCCATGGGTATCAATGTATGGTGTACCCCATCTTTGAAGAACTTGTAAGTGTTCTTCTTGCCATCATGCACTGCTGCTCTGTCAAACTGCCAAGGTCTACCCAACATTATATGACACACATCCATGGGCATTACATCACACAAGACCTTATCTTTATAATTGCCCATTTGAAGCTCTATCTCACACTGTTCTTTCACAACCAGCTGGTGCCCTTTATGCAGCCAGGACACCCTGTAGGGAGTTGGATGCTCCCTTGTCTTCAACTTCAACTTTTCTATTACCTCAGTGGAAACCAGATTGTCTGTGCTGCCACTATCAATGACTAGCTGACAACATTTCCCTTGAACTTTGCATATGCTCCTAAACAAAGTCTTCATTTGTGCGGGCTCAATGACCTCTTTGGCTTGCTTCAACGGGACCTTATTTACCACCAAGAACTCTCCCCTCTCTGGAAGAATTTCTTCTTCAATTTCTTCCTCTTCTCCAGCCTAGGCAACAACAGCATTCTCGGACCAGAACCCACATTCTCTGGACATTCATAGTGCTTGTGTCCCATTTGCTGACATCTATAACACCTCAATTCCCTACCCCTGCCTCTGTCTCTGCCTCCTCTTCCTTTTCCTCTATAAGAACCCCTTCTGCCCCTTGCATCATCCTCTGTAGATGCATTCTGAGGTGAGCTATTGTTAGCTCCATCCCTGGGTGTAGCAGGCTTTCCTCTACCACCCTGACTTCCCTTTCCACGGAAAGTACCTCTCTTCTTGGCAGACTGTTTCCTCAGGAGTTTTTCCTCTGCTTTCAAGGCCATCTGATAGGCCTCTTCCACTGTCTTAGGAGACAGGAGACCAATCTCATCTTGGATCTCCAGCTTGAGACCATTCACATATCTGGCAGTCTTCTCTGGTGTGTCTTGAAATTGCCCAGCCCTTATGCTCACTCTGTAGAATTCCTCTGTGTATTCTTTTACTGTTAGCAACCTCTGTCTCAGGTTCTGCATTTGCTTATATAATGTCAGCTGATAATCACTAGGCAAGAATTTAACTTTTAATTTAGCCATCATTCTGGTCCAGCTTTTGATAGGTTGCTTGCCAACTCTCCTCCTTTATGCCTGCACTCCATCCCACCAAAGTCCAGCATGTCCCTTAAGCTATGTTACTGCAAACTTGACCTTCTTATCTTCACTTATTTCTTCATAATCGAAGCACTTGTTCAATTCATTAATCCAGTCCACTAGTTCTTCTGGATTCAGTTCCCCTGCATAACTCGACACTTCAATTCTGGGCTTAACTGCAGACCCCAGAACATTTCTAAGGAGCCTCATGTCAGGGGGAATCTCAACATTTTCTTCAGCTTCTTCTGTTTCAGGTTCACTGATGTCTTCCGGATCTCTGGGCTGTCTTCGCTCCATGGCATCCATTCTGGCCTCGACCCTCTGCAACATCCCCAACACCTCTGCGTTGGCAACGGGCCTCCTTCTGCCAGCACCTCTACCAACTTGGATCGCCATGTCATCTCTTCTGCAAAAACAACCTTAAAACAATGGCTCTGATGCCACAAATGACGCAACAATGCTGAAAGTACGCCCTAAGGAGAGCTGGTCAACTGTGACGTGGCTCTGTCAGCGTTTCCCTCCTTCGTGTACCCCGTCCTTTTACTCCACGTGGTCTTAATTGACTTCTTTTATTTATTTATCAAATTCGAGGAATTTGATAAATAACATAAACAACGACCTTTTTATCATATATATTTCGGCTTTAAATTATACCGCCAATCTTATATCCAATGTTTAGACCTTCGGACTTTATATTAGTACTCCACGCTTTGTAAACAAAACTCTGTAATAGAGCTTTCGCTTCGGCCCCACCTATATGTGTATATCAATAACCAATCAAATGCATGTATCGTACTTGGCTATCCTCCGCGCACCTTTATCCAACGACCACCGTCCGATGACCCCTTCCTAGATCAACGACTCTCGTCAATATCACTCGGCTTCCAACGCCGGACTTTAATGCGCGATGGCGCGCTTTGATAGCGGTTTTTCGTGGGTCCGCCCTGCCACACGTCGACTCCTCTATGGGATCACTCCTCGACTGGGAAATACCGCCTATACACCAAAAGCGGTGCGATATGGGCAATCTGCCTTTGTAATTCCACCGTGGTTTTTGTACAGTGACTAACCAAGGTTCATTCGGGGTTGCGCACTCCTTCGTTTGCCTTAACTCAGGTTTGCTACTCGGGTTGGAAATTCTAACAACGAACAAACGTAATTTCTTTATTAAGCGAGATTTCTATTAACAGAGTTCAACGACCATGGTTCACGCAGACTTCTTCTGTAAGTGGGGATTTATTCGACAGAGCCTATTCGAACAACTTTGAGGGAATCAATTGACAGGGGAATGCGGAATCTACACGATAGTTCAACCCAATAATGCACATAATTCAATCGTTTCGCAATTAAACAATCTCGTCACAGATAGAGGTTCGAGTCAATCCAATGGCAAATGGGCTTTGAAATCATTTAACTGGAAACAATTGTAACACACCGAGTTTTTATTGCAGAATTTCTCCTTTTTCCTCTCTTCTCTCCCAATACATCCGAGGGATTACATTTATATACACAAACATATGACTCTTCGGTTCCTCTGAGAGGACTGTTCTAGAAATCAAATTTCTAATTACATTTCATTCAAATAATTGAAATATGACAGATGGCTAACTATTCGACTTCCACTAACTCTAATTGATCTAAATAATACAGTCAGCTGAGGTATTGACACCTAGCTGTTACAATTCAAATGTTTTCAAACCCTCCTAGCCACAACGTGTGGACAAAACTCCTACATTGCTGGCTAGTGTCTAATGCACTTGCATCAGAAGTGAAACAAATTTCCAATGGACAAGCAAATATGCACTAACAAATATCACACATAAGGCAACCAAACAAAGCTCTGGATTGTCGTGGCATTGATGCCACAAAAATATTAGGAATTAAACCCAATAGAAATATCAAAACACTAATAAGAAAATTATACAACAATCAAGTACAAAAACTGTAGATCCAAAATCAGACTTCTGAGTGGAGCTCCTAAAAAACGCTGTGTATGAATAAACTGAGCAATAGAGGTAAAACAATGTTCTGTTGCAGTGTTAAATAGAGGTAAAACAATGTTCTGTTGCAGTGTTGTTGAAGCACGAGAGGAGCCTTAAAAAAATACAGGACAGGCTAAAAGAAATTCTCAGTAGAAACACTAACGACCTGCATAAAAGAAAAACTGTAAGCATGAAATTTGGCAAACAGTTTGAAACATGCAACTGTTAGCTGAGGGACTGTATTACAATAAGATTGCAGCTTAAACAACATTGAAACTAGTTCAGATGCCTTCTACATTAAAAGGGTTAAAAAAGGTCTGCGGGAAATATTGTAAGACTTGAAAGGAACTCGGCAACATAACTAAAATTATCACTATTTAAACTTGGAGAAGTCTCTTCAAGAGTTGTTGTTTCAGCCCCTGAAATCTACATCTCAAATTGTCAGAGTTGTTCAATTGGTTTGATCAAACTTGGAGAAGTCTCTTCAGGAGGGAGTTGTTGCCAAATCGTTGTCTGCCCCTGAAATCTGCATCTCAATTTAATTCATGTAGAAACTAGGAATTGCTTGGATGCTCTTATAACCAGGCCTTCAATGCCTGGTTATAACTGGGGCTGAGCACCAGAAGGAAAAAACTCATATTTAAAGTTTTTTTACCACTAGAGTTTTGGATCTCAGTTGATGATTAGACTTATAACTACTGTGAATTACAAAGGAAAATAAAAATCCGCCAAAATATTGGAAAAAATTCATTTAAGTTTTTTTTTACCACTAGGATTTTGGATCTCAATTGATGATTAGACTTAGGACTAACAAAACTCACATTTAAAGTTTTTTTTACCACTAGGGTTTTGGATCTTAGTTGATGATTAGACTTATGACTACTGTAAATTACAAAGGAAAATAAAAATCCACTCTATTATGCCCATTCTTTCCAACCGAACATTTGATGTGAATGATGTAATTTATTTTGTTGTTGTGTTGAGAGTGTTCTTTAGCTCGGTAGGATATCATGCTCATGCTTGGCATTTGATGTGAGTGATAGTTATTATTTATACCTTCCAATTGCTCATTCAATGTGCGTGTTTTTCAATATTTTTTCTTGTGCTGAGACTGCTCTCCAGCCAAGTAGATAGTAGATAGAGATGATTTAATGTATTTTACATTAAAATAATAAATAATATTAATACATTTTTTAAGATTAAAATAATAAATGATAATAATTTTATTTTAAAATAAAAATAACTTATTATTATTATTTTAATAATATTAATATTTTTTTAGATTAAAATAATAAAATGAAAATATTTTTATTTTAAAATAAAAATAACTTATTATTATTATTTTTGTTAATTTTTGTTGGGCGTTAAAGTTAAATTTAACTTAACTAAGTTGTTAAAGTTAAACTTAACTTAACTAAATTATTGGTAGTTTTTGAGTTTTAGGTGCTTTAGGTTAAAGATAATATGGTATTTATGTAGAATATAATCTATCTACAGGGGGAAATTAAGTTATTAAGTTATTCACTGTTTTTGAACTTTAGGTTACTGAGAATCCATGATATTTATGTGAAATATAATATATTTAAAGAAAAATTAAATCAGTAAACTAATATTTATAATAATTAAACCAGTCTAGAAGTGTGGAGAAGATAAAATCTAGACTAGTTAATAGGGGTAGATCAAATCTAGACTAGTTAATAGTAAACTAATATTTATAATAATTGAACCAGTCTAGAAGTGCGGAGAAGATAAAATCTAAAGTGGTTAATAGAGGTAAATCAAATCTAGACTGGTTAATAGAAGTATAAAAGAAAATTCATGTCAAGAGTGGTCATTGTGCATTTAATCTTGAATGTTAGTTACTCTCTTTATCTACACTCGTAAATAGAGATATAAAAAAGGTGTCAGTTGCCATTGTGCATTTAATCTTGAATCTTAGTTACTCACTTTAATTTTGAATGTAAATCTAGACTAGTCAATAGTAAACTCATATTTATAATAATTAAACCAGTTTAGAAGAGCCTAGAAAATAAAATCTAGAGTGGTTAATAGAGGTAGATCAAATCTAAAGTGGTTAATAGAAGTATAAAAGAAAAGTCATGTCAAGAGTGGTCATTGTGTATTTAATCTTGAATGTTAGTTACTCTTTTATCTAGACTGGTAAATAGAGATATAAAAATAGATGTCAGTTGTTAATCTTGAATCTTAGTTACTTACTTTAATCTTGAATATTAGTTACTCTTTTTTGAGCTACCATTTGTTTGGTTAGTTGATATTTTGAACTATTACAATTAAATTATTTTAAATTAAAATTCTAAAATAAAACAAAAGAATTTATAAATATATTTTCAAGTTGGTTTATATTCTAAAATTAAAATAAAATTAACAAGTTAAAAATTAAACAAGATATTTTATAAATTAAAAAATTAACAAATATTTAAAAAAATTAAGAAATATTTGTCGAAATTTAAATGGAATGAAAATAAATTTAGATTTATAAAAAATAAATAAAAAATTTAAAACATAAATTTAAAAAAATTGAAAACCCAACTTTTAAATTGAATTTGAAAAGATTTTAAAATCTCTCCGGTCCCTGCTGCTGAGGGGTCGTTGCTGTGGTGTTTAGTAGATTGTGTTGAATTTTGGATGTCTCCTCCTTTGGCATCGATTTTGACTTTAATGTAGTGCTTGGATGAGAAAAACATGCTATGTCAAATTTCGCGTCAGGTGAGCAAAATTGGAGCATCAGGCTCAAAGCATTCATAACAGGGATTGCCGGAACCGTCTGCGCCGAGAGAAGCGCTGGGGATTTGGCTATAACTGCTGCTGCTGTGCTGTAGCAGTTTTTTTTGCATTCTAGGGGGGGCTCAGAGAGACCTGCTATGGTTTCTGCTAGGTAAGATTTTAGCTGGAACCCATTCTGTACAATATTCTGTTGCTATTGGTGGCTATTGAAGAATATTTAAGCTGGAACCCATGGAGGACAAATCTATGTTGCTTTTGGTGGCTATCGATGAATATTTTTTAGGCTGGTACCCAATGTGAACACGATATTGTGGCTGTTGGTGGCTAGGGCTGTTATAGTTCTTATATTAGTGAGGTCATGGTATCCAAGTACAGGGGACTGGATTACAGTGGTGAAGTTGGTTCAGAAGAGGTAAGATGATCGCCTGTTTTGCCGAGCTGGAACCCATGAGAATATATGTTTGTTTTGATATTGGTGGCCGTTGATGCATGTTTTGATGCTGGTACCCATTGTCGACTATTTGTGCAAGTTTTTGGTGGTTAATGAAGGAGATCATTAGCTGGTACCCAATGTGAACATTGGTTGATCGCTTTTGGTGGCTTTCGAAATTTGCATTTGGCTGGTACCCAATGTGAACAAGTATATGTTGCTTTTGGTGGCTGTGGGTGAACCCAGGTTGCTGCGTTTTATCTCGTTTATTCAGTGGAGGTGTCTATTGCTGATACCTAATTGGGATGGTCTCGGGGTTTCACATCTGTGGCATCGGATGTTGAAAACCTCTGAACATTAAGGTGATGCGAACCCGCGTGGAGAAGTAGAGAAGATAAGCATTAGATTGGGTGTGGAATTAGGTTGCATGTGAGGTGGGGTAGTCGGTGCTCCCTCTGGTTTTAGATTTGGGGTTTTCTTTCTTTCTGGTCGGTTTTTTGGTGCCCAGGATTGTGGAAGCGGTGGGTGCGGGGTGCTTATATTACGCCCTTCGGGACCTGCCTTTGTGGGTGATGGTGGATTTTCCCTGGATGCCATGTCTGAGTTTACTGCCAATGCTGAGGGGTCTCTGGTTTTTCCGGTTAGCCGTTTGTTTTTCCGGCTAATTTGAATTGTTTTCAGGGGAATTGGCAATTCGAGTTTCCCACCCCAAAATCCCTCTGACATCGGCGGCGATTAGATTTATTGGCCCGTTGGTGGAAGGTTGTCTCATTTAATGACATCTTCATTCACCAACTCAACAGTGACCGTTCACCCACTCAACAGTGACCGTTCACCAACCGTTTCACCAACTCAACTGTGTTCGGGTATTTGTTTTTGGGATTGTATCTTAATTAGTTTTCGATCCGGGCACCTCTATTAATGTGCTGCGGCTTGTCTCAGCTGTTAATCCTATATCGGAGATCTCCCATATCCAGAATCTGGGATCCTGACTTTCTTCCCCGACATTATCTGTACTAGCTTTGGGATCGTGGCTTTTTGCTCTTCGGGCATGCTGCATTATAGATCTCTGGTTTTTACGACTTGACTGCCTATTCCTTCTCCGATGTTCCTTGTATCCTCGATGGATCTCAGAGCTAATCTGTTTTCTGATTTTTCGAATTATGCTGCATCGGGTATATGCAAGGACCGGGAGGCCGATGTGTTCACTATTCGTCAGGACATATCATATCCTTTCGATCCTGGATCTGAAGGGCATGCCGGTCTTGGTTGGATGCAGTAAGGCGCCGGATCTCTGGATCGAGTTGGGGAGCCGGATCTCCCCCAATCATGGGGACCAATCTCATCGTTGTTCGGGTGCTATTTTGTTTTCAGGACAGTTCATCTTTCATCAAGCGAGCCTGTTTTGGTGTGCAGGGTTTTTGTTTTTGTCTAGGGCTGCTTTTTCTTCTTCAAGTGAACCGGGCATAATTATCAAGCGAGTCGGATTCCATATGTCATGCGTGCATGATGTATTACAAGCGAGCCTGATTTGGTGTTTGCCTAGCGAGACTGCCTTTTATCAGTCATGGAGACACTATGGAACTCACCTTTTTGTTTGCCTTCTTTCATTTCAGTTATCTTTTATTTCCTTATGATCATGAATATGATGCTGCTGTATTTTCTCTGCTGGGTCTTTTCAATGTATACAGGGATGATCTCGTGGGTATGTTTTATACTATCCGTAATGTTGTTGGCCATGAACATCGAATAACTTCTCTTCAGAAGTGTATTCTGGATGTATTTGGTATATGGGGTTTTCTCGCTGTTTTAAATAACAGTTTGAGAATGTATTGATGATCATGTACTGTCATATATTTCTTTTAATATATACAGCGTTTTTTTCCTTCTGAAAAAAAAATATTGTGTTGACTTTCACATAATTAAAAACCAATAAAAAAATTTTAAATTGAATTTTAAAAGATTGTTCCCCGGGGGACTGTTGCGGAGTATGAAAGTTTTTAAATTTTAATTTGAGGGTTTATTTATTTATTAAATTAATTGGAGGCCACGCAGAGGGGTCTCTTGGTTTATTTTTTATTTTAAATATTATTTAAATATTGTATTATGTTTTTTATTTAATTGTGTTATTTTAATAATTTTTTTACCTAAAGTTATTTTTAGTATTATAATTAATAATAATAATTTATGTTATTTTTTTTTAATTATAAATTTTCATATGTAATGAATAACAATTTTATATTATAAAGTATTTGTAGTTGTAATGGAGTTTTGCAGAAATTCAAATTTTAGTTAGATATTTTTGTTCTTTCAATTGCTCTTCTTATAGTTAATGTTAATGGAGTGAGTGGTATTCTTTTTGACACTATCATTTTTTAAGGAGGTAATAATTCAAAATGGAATTTGGCTTTTATCCTCAATTCATCCGGTCGCATGATTGATGAAGAACAACAAAATATACAATATGATTTTGTTCAATCTCGTGAATATCAATGCTTATAGAAGGATCATGTGCTTATTCTGAAAATTTTGGGCATATGGTTGTTAGGGAGAGATTTTTCCCATTGGCTTGAATACTAAATAAGCCCTTTATTCTCATTGTTAGTATTGTTTTTGCCAAGTGGGAGGATCACACTTGGGTTTTTGAGAATGGGTTATATTTCTATAGTTTGGTTGGGATCTATTTACGTTTTTGGATAGAACACTTTGTACCAGAGAAGGATTTTATGGCAGCACGTGTTCGTATTTTGATGTACTCACTATCACAAGAGTTTTGGGACGAAGAAACCCTTGTTGGAATTGGGAATGCCCTCAGATATTTTGTTGAAGTGTTTGAAGCAACGATTCCAAGAAAATTTATGAACCCCTCATGGAATCTATAGATATATATTATCGAGATGAATTGTGGAAGCATGACTTGAATATGAGCATGTTCTGTTCAAATGTCAGTGGGGCCATGAATATTACCATTTGTATTGCAATTATTATTTGGTAGCTTCAAAAGATAACATTGAGTCGTCTTTAGGTGAGGGAAATGATGGTGTCATCTAGGTAGAACATAAGCGCCAAAACTTTGAACCTCCCCCTTTGTAGCTTTAGTCTTTGAAGAAAAAAGATGAAACAAATCGACATGAGTTGCTTGCTTCATTTGAATCCTTCGAGCCCCATCTAGTTGAGTTGCCATTGGAGGTTGAAATGAAGGACTCATTGAGCCCTTCCTCATCCTCTATACTCCCTTTTCACCAAAGTTTCCTTGTTGTGCTTGTTATTCCCTCCCCCTTTGCCACTCTTCTCCCAAAGTCTAACATTCCCTTGTCCTTTTCCCATGTCATTCTCTATGCTATGTTGTAAGGGGTAGAGAAGCCCTAGATCAAGTTTAGTGTATAAATAACTTGAAATTTGCAGCTGCTAATGAATTCAAACTAAAAAAAATAGACACAAATTTCTTCTACTCAATCCGCGGAAGGGAACAAATCCAATAGAAACACATGCAATCATTCAATCACAATAAACACAATGTTTTTACTAAGAAACCCATTTGGGAATCCCCCCCCCCCCTCCCCCCTCTGTTTGTATTATATCAAATGAGAAAGATGATCTATTACAATGACAACTTTAATTCTTGAAGTTCAACTTGCACTACAATACTGATTTCTTCCTTTTGAGGTTGTTTTAGCCAATACTTAGCCAAAATAGGCCTCTTGCTTCCTCCTATTTCCTTGCACAATTCCTGATCCTAAAGAATAGGGAAACTCTTATTTCCTTGTGCAATTCCCAAGAGAAATGGCTCATTTTATACATGCAAACATTGTACACTCACTAGTATACAATTATGATTACATTGATGCCTTTTTCCTCCACTCAACTAGGCAATTCGAATTCTGTGCATGATTGGGGTTATTTTTAGTAAATTGGTTAGTTCACTGAGAGATTAGTGAGTTAACAACATTTGCAACAACTCAACTGAACTCTTACTGACTCTATTTATGACTAGAGCTCAGATAATTGAGTTTCACTAACAATAACTTCACTAGATTTATAGATCTTAGAAATCATCCCATGCACAACTCTACTTGTTGCCCATAAAATTGAATTGAATTACTTAATGAAGTGACAATGCCATGTCACTCTTGCTAACTACACCTCTAGTCATTTTGTTGATGTGGAAATTCAAATTTCTCCATTTGACTAAGGCATAGGTGAAATGAAGTCTTTTCTTGCTACAGTTTAACACTCCCTCTTACTAGCAAGAAAAGGGCTCTACACAACCCAAATCTTGCTCCTACGGAGGAATGTATTGTAACACGATTAACACTCCCTCTCACTGTTGCTTTTGCTACAACAACAACTACAGTTGAGAAGCACCCAAAAAATTGAATCAATTGTGTCTTTGAGTTGCAACTGTCTCTCAAGTCTCTGATTTCTACTGTCGCTCTAGATTTGATTACATCAGTTGACACTGATCCTTTTGTTACTGAATATTGCGGGCCCTTGTAACAAGGGTAATGATCCTTGAGAAAAGTATACTACAAATGCTGCTATCCCATGGAACCTACTCAAATCTTTGCAACTCTGGGACAAAGGCTCTACATTGCTCCACCTCACCCCTGAAGGTGCAGTTGCATGCATGATGAAATCTACCTTTAGCTTGTAGAGATTTTTAACTCGAGCACCAATTTGTTTTACTTGTCCAGTAACAACATGCTTAAGATAAACCATCCCCTTTACGAACACCACATCATATCCACTATATTCAAGTACAACTACATAAACTAGATTTTTATTCAGGCCAAGCACATACATTACATTCTTTGGGTGAAGATGAGAGCCTGAATCCCTCTTAAAGGAGACAATGCTAATCCCTTTGGTACTATATGTCCCATCATCTCCAAGCTTTATGGGTAATTGTATGTTCTTCTCTTCTAAGCTACTGAAGAACTCCTTATTTCTTGTCATATGATATGAAGCACCAGAGTCTAGGTACCACTCACTCCCTCTTACTGTGCTTGCGATTTAAGCAATGAGGGTGAAATCCAACTTGAATTGTGATGTGAGAGCATCTCTTTCTACTTATGTTGCAAAATCCTTACTGGATTTCTTATGTGGACACTTGGTTGCATAGTGTCTATACTAATGGCAGTGAAAGCATTTAATTTTACCGAGGTCTTTCTTCTTGCCATGGTTCTAGCTAGATTTTGCCTCGTCTTGGGCACTTGTCTTTGGAATTATTCCCTTTGCCAACTAGAGCACAATCTTCTTCTTCGTTAGAGCTGGATGAGACTCCATCTCTAATGTTTCTTCTAATCTCCTCTTGCACCAAGTCAGACCAAAGTTTCTCCCAATTTGGGAGCTTGTCTCTTCCATTAACTAAATCTTGATAGTTGTGCCAGGATTTTCAGAAGACCAAGGAGTGCTAAGCTCACATGCTCAAATGGTGGCACAATCTCTCCTACTCCAAGTTCATATTTGACTTGATTGAATTTGGATAGGTACTAAACAATGGTTTTATTTTTCTACATTTGAATGTTCTTGAGTTTATCTTTCAATACCAATTTCCTGGCATCACTGCTGCTTTCAAATAACTCTATGGGGGTTTTCCACATTGCATAAGCAATTTTCTTTCCATGCAAACTTGAAACCACATGGTCTCTGAATCCAAGATAATACTCCTAAATTTTGTAGTATATTTTTTCCACTTAGCTAGCTATTGTGCATTTGATGCTATTGGTTTTGGAATATCAGTTTGTGTGTACTCCAATACTTGAATTGTGATGTGAGATCATCTCTTGCTACTGCTGTTGTAAACTCCTTACTAGATTTCTTATGTGGAAACTTGGTTGCATAGTGTCTATACTCATGGCAGTGAAAGAATTTAATTTTACTGAGGTATTTCTTCTCGCCATGGTTCTAGCTGGATTTTTCCTCGTCTTGGGCACTTGTATTTGGAATTTTTTCCTTTTCCAACTAGAGCATAATCTTATTCTTCGTTAGATTTGGATGAGACTCCATCTCTAATGTTTCTTCTAATATCCTCTTGCACCAAGTCAGACCAAAGTTTCTCTCAATTTGGGAGCTTGTCTCTTCCATGAACTGAATCTTGATAGTTGTGCCAGGATTTTTAGAAGACCAAGGAGTGTTAAGATCACATGCTCAGATGGTGGCACAATATCTCCTAATCCAAGTTCATCTTTGACTTGAGTAAATTTGGATAGGCACTGAACAATGGTTTTATTTTTCTGTATTAAAATGTTCTTGAGCTTATATTTCAATGCCAATTTCATGGAATCACTGTTGCTTTCAAATAACTCTGTGGGGGTTTTCCACATTGCATAAGCAGTTCGCTTTCCATGAAAAATTGAAACCACACGGTCTACGACTCCCTCAAAGATAACCCTCCTAAATTTTGTAGTATATTTCTTCCACTTAGCTAGATGTTGTGCATTTGATGCTGTTGGTTTTGGAATATCAGTTTTTGTGTACTCCAATACTCCATTGTCATCCAACACAACTTCCATATTTTCTTTACAAGCACAGAAATTCGAAGTTCCCTCTAATGCATACTCAAGCCTCAATCCATTGAAAGACATTGTTCCTGCATTGAAGAATTTCTTTTGCACCACAAATTTTCTATTCGAAATTTCTGTGAGAGAAAATTACGAAGTTGGTTTCTATGTAGTTTTCTAGGTTTTCATACTATGTAGAAATAACTTGAAATTTGTAGCTGCTAATGAATTTGAACTGAAAACCATGGACACAAATTTCTTTTACTTAATTTGTGGAGGGTAAAACATACAATAGAAACACATGTAATCATTCAATCACAATGAACACAATGTTTTTATTGGGGAACCCAACTAGGAAAAACCTCTCCTCTGTTTTTATTATATCAGATGAAAAAAATGGTCTATTACAATGACAACTTCAATCGTTGAAGCTCAACTTTCATTGCAATACTAATATCTTCCTCTAGAGATTGCTTTGGCCAATACTTAGCCAAAAGAGGCCTCCTTGTTCCTCCTATTTCCTTGCGCAATTCCTACTCCTAAAGAATAGGGAAGCTCCTATTTCCTTGCACAATTCCCAAGAGAAATGGTTCACCTGCTACATGCAAACACTGTACACTCACTAATATACAATAATGATTACATTGATGCCTTTTTTCTCTCACTCAACTAGGTAATTCAAATTCCATGTACGATTGAGATTATTTTTAGTAAATTGACTAGTTCATTGAGAGAACAGTGAGTTAAAAACAGTTGCAATAACTCAATTGAACTTCTATTGACTCTATTTATGACTAGTGCTCAGATAACCGAGTTTAACTAACAATAAATCCACTATATGTCTATATATTAGCAATAAACCCATGCACAACTCTACTTCTTGCCCACAAACTTGAATTTTTTGACTTAACTAAGTGACAATGCAATGTAACTCAACTCATCTTGTTGATGTGGAAATTCAAATTTATCAATTTAACTAAGGCACAAGTCAAATGCAACCTTTTCTTGCAAAAATTTAACATTTAGGACATGGACCTCGATTCTCTTAACTTGCCAAAATTAGCCAAAACTTGGAAAGATAAAGACCCATTTACCCACACAGAGCATCAAATTTGCCTATTGGGATGAATTTTTTTGAAATATCATCATGCAATCTCCAAATCAAATTTAGGTGCAACCAAAACAAGGACACTTGGTGTCCAAACACATTCACTAAAAGGTATAACTAAACCCCACTAAGATGAAAAGAAGCTAGGTCAAAAGAGTAGCTTGCAACTCCTAATGAGATAGGAGGCACGTTGGTAAAATTTGGGCGAGTTAAGGGAATCATGGAAGCATTTTGTGGTTGTAAGAAGTCATAATCATGAAAATACACTCATGGAATATTCAAGGCCTAAATTTCAAGGGATACTTTTGAAAGAAAAATGTTATTTGAAAAATCCTTCAATGATCCAAGAAACTATCCTTATTATTTGAGAGAACTTCTTTTGGAACAACAATAATGAGGTCCAGTGGATGGAAAATGATTGGCCTAGTTGGATATATAAGACTCCACTTTTTTGACCAACCACATCTAATCATTGATATGATACTTATTGGGCTTTGATATATAATCCCATATATCTCAAACCCTCATTAAGAATGCAATTAAATTAAATTACTTTTATTATTTAAAAAATTAAAAAAAAATCAGTTAAAATAAGAAGAAGGAGAGGGACAAAGGAAACCTTGGCGAAGCTATCCACTAGAGGCCTGAATTTTTTTTAAGGGGTCCCATTTATTAACATTGTAAAATATGTAAACTAGACACATCCCATAATCCAATTTGACCACTTGTAATGCAAAAGCCATTTGAATAACAACCAAGTGAAGAAAGGTCCAATCCACTTTGCCATAAGCCTTAGACAAGTCCAATTTCAAGATTGTTTCTTTTAGATTTGAAACTTTAATTGAATGAAAGCACCTACTGAACAATTGTGACAACATCATGGATATTTCTATTTTCGAGGAAATTAAATTGCTCCTCAAATATAAAATAATTAAGAATCGAGTTCATAACTTTAGATATCAACTTGTAGATTAAGTTAAAACAAGAAATCCACCTAAAATTGGTAAAGGTCTTCCTTGATCACATCGTAAAAACCCAAATAAAACTCTACTGGGAAACCATCAAGACCCAAAAATTTTGAATTTCACATATAATTAAATGCATCATCACTTCTTTATCAGAGGCTTCTTTTGAAAGAAACACATTCAATTCTTCAGAAACACCAATAGGAAATTTTGAAACCAGTTGAAGAATTTCTTGAATGGGGACTATGTTAGGAGCTTCGAAAAGTGAATGAAAATAGAAAACCTCTTCCACAACCTTGTCAACAAAAGAGTGCAAAGAGGAGCTATTTGAATCCATATGCTCCAGAATGTGTTTGATTGCTTCCTTGAATTTATGAAATAATGAAAAAAATGTGTTGCTATCTCTCGAAGAGAGCTAGATGACCCTACTTTTCAACTTCCATCACTCCTCCTCATCCAAGAGGATAGAGTGTCTTTTTGCTTCCAAGGACTTAAGAAGATCTAAAGAGATAGGGGTTGACACCATGTGAGAATGAAATTTAGCAAGACTATATTCTACTTTAGCAAAAGGCTTGTTTTCTTCTTAACATAGAAATCCTTAGCCCACTTCTTGGAAACCTGTTTGATTGTGGCCAAATTGCCAATGAATTTGTCCATGAAGGAGGAGGAAATTTAATGGGCTTATATGTCTCCAATGATTGGCTACCAATGCATGGTAATCCTCCTCTTCCATCTAGGAAGGATTGAAATGAAATGGGATAGTCTTTGCTCCTCCAAGCTATAAATAAAATGAAGAATAATAGGCCTATGATATAAGATCCCATTGACATAAATAAAATATTTCAAAGAGAGTTTGGAGCTCATAAGAGATTCAAAGACGAAGGATTTATCCAATCTCTCAGAGACTACATTTTTCCTAGAGTAGCCATTCATCCATGTTGGAGAAAGTTTGACCGACTCTAGATTGAAAAGGAAAATTTTAATTAGGAAGTCCGAAAAGAACTGATGTTGGGGTCTCGATGAGGTTTGGGTCACCATACTTCCCCAAGGGAGAGAGTGAGATTGATATCATCGTCAATGATAGTATTTTGATCCGTCAGAGACCTTGCATTTTCCAAATCTTGCCAAAAAGGCTCATGATTAGAATAGGGATCATACACTTTAAGGATAGATAAGGGGAAAAAAAAATATTTAAAGGACAATTTAATCAAGATTGTAAAAGGAAAAAGAGATAAGGAGATTACCTTGCTCTTCGGGATCTAGCCAATAACCCCTGGAAAGACCCTTCAAACTGACATGACAAAAAGACAAATTTTTAGCAACCCTTCAAGAAAAATCCTAGATTTTGTGCCAACACACATTTTCTCTTGAATCAAAATGATATTGGGCTTCTTAGACACCAAATTTTTTTTGAGTGCTAGTATTTTATGGGCAGCTTGAATATCCATCGAATTGAAAGAGAGGATGATTATGATTCATCTTTGGTCAGGGATACATTACCTTTAAGGGCCCTTGAGATGGAAAATCACTTTCCTTTTTTAATATCTAACTTGGCTTTATCTTGAGCCTTGTGAAGGTTGAATTTCTTGCCATTCAAATTTTCCAGTGGCAAATCCAAAGCTAACCCTCTACTAGATGGAGGAATCTCCTTAAATTTTTATCATGGGTGCAGAGCATAGTTTTTTTTACCTCCATAAACACGGGAAGGGGAGGAGGATAGAAAGGACTCCAAATACGAGGGGAAAAGGGACTCGAGAATAAAAGCAACAATGGCATCATAGTGAGGGGAAGTAGAAATAAAGGACATACCAAGGGGGCCTTCAAATAAGGGGATATAATAGGGGGAGGGACACTGATTTCGTGGGGAGAAATATAGATATCCAATGAAGAAAGAGGGGCAAGAAAATTGGCAACCATACCAGAAGAAGAGCCTTCGATCGAGTGCACGTCTAGGGGAGGTATTTGTGCATTCGAAGCACGAGAAGGACTCTCAAAACCGAAGGCACAAATCACACTAGTAGGATTATCAGGCTCCATTATTTGTGAAAAACGCCGAGAGAACATGGAGGGGCGTTGAGATGAGTCATTCCTTTGGACATGCCCCACCTCATGGCATATGTGGCAGTTGAATGAGAGCTTCCAGTTATTTACCTCTTGAGACCAAGTAGTCCCGACCATGGAAGGCTCCAAATCTGCCACCGACTTGCTTAGGTTGATATCAATTTGAATCCAAGCCATCTACTGAATATTTTTCATTTGAAAACATTCTTCAACTTCAACGAAGGAGCTCAATTTTTTCTCGATAGATTTGAAAACCTCAAAACTCCATAAATGAAGAGGGATATTGGGAAGAAAATCCCAAACCCTCAACTCATTGGCATGCTCCCTCATTGGATGGAAGTCTATAGACTAGGGTTTTAAAAATAACCATCCCTAACCCAATTCCAAAATCCCCTTATTTGGAAATGAATGGCAGACACATACCTGAGAATAGGCTCCCATGCAACATAGAACAATGAGCGAAGTGACAAGATTTATAATATTTCACTCCAAGTTAGGCCACACATGTTTTTTCTACACATTCCATAATGTATGCTAACTCAATATCCTTCCATGCTACCAACCACACAACTTCCTTTTGTTTGAGAATGCACTTAGGCTGTTTGCGAACGCACTTAGGCTATTTGCGAATGCACTTAGGCCCCAAACCCACCCCCAAATTTCTTAGGCTGATATCAATTTGAATCCAAGCCATCTGTTGAATATTTTTCATTTAACAATATTCTTCAACTTCGATTAAGGAGCCCAATTTGTTCTCAATAGATTTGAAAACCTCAAAACTCCATAAATGAAGAGGGATATTGGGAAGAAAGATCCAAACCCTCAACTCATTTACATGCTCCCTCATTTGATGGAAGTATATAGACTAGGGTTTTAGAAATAACCGTCCCTAACCCAATTCCGAAATCCCCTTACTTTGAAATGAATGGCCGACACATACCCGAGAATAGGCTCCCATGCAACATAGACCAATGAGTGAAGCAATAATCTTTATAATATTTCACTCCAAGTTAGCCCAAAAAAAGTTTTTTATACAAATTCCATGATGTATGCTAACTCAATATCCTTCCCTACTACCAACCACACAACTTCCTTTTGTTTGCAAATTCACTTAGTAACCCCACATATTAACAACTAAGAGTTCATCAGAGAAAAGGGGGGCACCTTCAAATTTGTAAGAACAAAAGAAAAAATAGGAATATACCACTGAGTGAGCGAGGAGGGGGGATAAGGAAAAGCAGGTGTCAAAACATGAGTAGGACAAAGGGTAGGGAAAACGCCCAAAGGGAAATTCAGATAGGCACTCTTTGAGTCTGAAAAAAAAACCAAAAGAGTTTGGAACACCAGCCTCATTAATCGCTGAAGAGAAGACATATGAAGGAAAATATTCATTCTTCTTGTGAAATATTGAACCATGGAGTGTACTAAGTTTGTAGTCCACCTAGTCCTCCCAACAAGCTATTTGACATAAAAAACAAAAAGACCCTTTTCGTTAGGAGTGGGGACACAAGGAACTAGAAATTGCACGGGTTGGAGCGACGAGGCGATAGGAACTTAGGAGTAAAAGAAAACTAGAGACACCATTAACATACTTGTTAAGATAGTAGGGGCCATGTGATAGGATAGACCCATCATCTTTGTGAGAAAAAAATCACTAAAGAAAATTTGAAGGAAAACACCCTCACGCGTGCAGAAAGTTTTCGATAGCTGCAAAGCCAATTTTTTCACCCAAACTAAAAAAAGGACATTGGGGTGGGTTTGATCCACTTATGTGTGCATGGGTCATGAAACCATTTAATATGTTATCTATGAAAAAAATTATGAAAAGGAGGACATGGAGATGGACTTTGATCCACTTATGTGTGCATGGGTCATGAAACCATTTGATATGGTCTCTCTAAGTACAACCACACATTCAACCACTACCTTAAGGTGCCCCATGGCTCCAGGGAAGCCTTCATGGGAATTTAATATTTAATAATGGTGAAAATCTCCTTGTTTTCCACCTTTGGATCCAAACTCTTTGAGAAAAGAAAAATAAAGGAGGACATGTGGATGGAATTTGATCTATTTGTGTGTGCAAGGGTATTTGGGTGCAACCACATGTTCGACCACAACCTCAAAGGTACCGGCATGGCTCTAGGGAAGATCTAATGGGAATTGAACCATATCATATAAATGTTTTAAAGTTGTTGGATTGTAATTGGGGAAAGTAGAACAAAAGAAAAGGTTTTTTTATCCCTCTTCAGAAAACATACTGATAGAGGAGAAGTTTCTCGATCTAGATAAATTGAATAATAAAACTAAGAGGATTATTTTTTTTGATCCCATTTGGGAAATTAGACTAGTATTGGAGATGTTTCTCTATCCAAATAATTTGAATACTATTTCAAACAATAAAACTAAAATTTTCTAGTTCTATGTATGGTTTATAAGTCCCGATAGTCCTTAAAAATATCTTCGAGGCCATAATAAAAAAGAATGCAATGTTGCACATGAAAGCACTAATCTATATGTTTGAGAGAAACACTTGATGGACGGATAGGGCCTCTAATGTCAAAATGTCAAGGGTAGCGCTTGCCATATTGATAAATATTGAGTTGAAATTAGTAACATAGTATTGATATCTTTGAGTTGAAGTTGTACTTCTTCAAGGTTACAAAAGCATCTCTTCCTTTACCCCCTAATATCATTTTCAGCATAATTGATTTCTTTTTGTATGTGTTGGGGGACTTGTGTTGCAAAAGAATCTCTTCCTTTACTCCCTAATATCCTTTTCAACATAATTTATTTCTTGTTGTATGTTGGGGGACTTGTGTTGCAAAATAATCTCTTCCTTTACCCCCCAATATCCTTTTCAACATAATTCATTTCTTGTTGTATGTGTTGGGGGACTTGTGCATGCAGGTAAACTCTTGTGCTTGTGTTATTATGTGAATGTTTAGAACCAAGGTGAGCACCTTGAATGTTGACCAAGCTAGAACAACCTTTGTGGCTTGAGAAAGAGACACGTCTTGGAGAGTACCAATAACCGAAGGCTCATGGATACATTAAAAACATTTCCAATTTAAATGGCCATCCAGACTATCGCCTTCCCCTATTGCATGAAAACTTAGAGGTAGCAACAAAATTTATATTTTGAAATCATTTACACATATCATGGTCATAACTGCATATAAAATTAGAGATGAAATAGCTTCGATTAGATGGTATGGGCATGTGTGAGTTGTTTCCTTTAATTTTGCTTTGAAAACCATTCCATTAAATTGTTTCCAAGTGAAGCATGCCAACTACATGTTGCCTCATAATCACATCTCTTGTCATAAATATCACATGGTGCTCTTGTTGTTCGTAGCACTAGGTTGTCTAGACAGGGTTGCTTTTCTCTGTTCACCCCATATAGAAATGTTTTTATTTATTTTTTATTTTAAATAAATAAATATAGTTTTTAATTAAACTGATCATTTATATTATTTTTTTATTATATATTTTTTTCTAGGTATTTATGTCAATTAATTCTATGTTATGTCTTAATTTATTCATATTCAAAGAAGTTACTCATTAAAAATTTGGGCTTAAAATGGATTTGGGTAGGTTTAATTATTTTAGATATGATGGTACATTTTTTAATTTAATTTAATTTTGTGTTGTTAAGATAAAATCATCTTGTAAGTTTTAATTTTTTAGTTAACTTTATGTTTTAGAGTTTGATTTTAATGTTGACACTATTTTTTTTTGTAAGCTAAGTAGGACCTTTCATTCATTCAACAAAAGAGAAGGTTACATCAAGATAGAGCTTCTGAGGCCTCAACGTGCCCACTAGGAAAGCAGGTCTGTTGGCCATTGAAGGCATTATAAGATAATCAAAATCAGAATGTTTTGAGTCTATCAAATTAAGCCAGATAAGCCTTACTGTCTGAATCCCATAATGAGTTTTTCCTTCTAAGTCTAAAACTTCCTACCGCTATGGCCATCATCAAAATTAAACAAAAACTAAACTATTAATAGACATAACCAAAAAATAACTAGTCTGTGGAGGACTATATAGGTGCAGGGTCTTTAGCACTAAACCTGGGTATTTCAGAATGTTGAGGTTGCCGAAGAAGTTGCTCAATTCTGCCTAGGTGGGCATTCTGCTGTTGAACTTGAAACTGCAGTAGCTGAAAATATTTTTGAATTTCCTGAAGGGAAGGGTCGATCTGCATGAACTCATAATTATGCATTATGGCTTTCGCCACCAAATTTTTCATCAACCAGTAAAGGTGGATGGTCTGCTTGTATTGGGAGACTCTGCTTCGAGAGTGACCTAGATCAGGAACTAAAAGTTCACAATCTAAATCTGGTTATTCTTCCTCCGCTTGGCGAGTGAGAGCCTCTTCCCACCCTCCAATGACCTTTAATACTTGCTTCAGGATCTCCTTCACATAAGCTTGCACTGCATCTCTGTTGTGTTGGGCTTGAGTCTTATGGCCGGATTTCTCAGCTATTGGGAGGAGGGCTCGCCCTTCTCTTTCCGAGCACCACACTTCCAAATTTTCCGGTGGCACTCTACTGTCGCTTCCTGCTTGAATACCTTTGCACATGCCATCTGAACCTGGGAGAATGGAATGCAAAGGCGATCCAAAATCAAACAGACTAACGTCCACCTGAAATAAGACTGGTCTCCGCTCCTGAGAGCTGCCTCTATGACAGGGGTCAAGACTAGACACAATAGAGAGGCAACATCAGTTTCCCATGAATAAAATAAATTATGAAACATGCACTTCTTTCTCACATGATGATGCTTAATTATCATAGACATCTGCCTTCAAACCATTACCATCAAAGGAGAGGTTCGAGGCTTGTTTCGACCAGACCCATTAGACATATTTCCATAATCATTTTTCATAATCTCACCTCTCACAAAAGAAAGCCGACGACAGTGAGTCAAAACCACAATTTTACACCCAAAATTATCATTCAAGAAATAACCTGTCAAAAACACCTCATAATGGAAATGTTACACATAGAATTATCATTCAAGCCATAACCTATCAACAACACCTCGGAATGGGTGTCAAATACTGTGAATTTGGGAGAGCTACAGGCGTAATCCTTCCAACGCAAGGCTAAGGTTCCCATTTCAGAATGTGTGTGAAACACTGCGAATTAAGGAGAGGTACATGCATAACCCTTCCAAACCAAGGCTAAGGTTCCCATTTTATACAACATGATTTCGAAGAGAATATATATGGACGCCGACAACCCAAATACAACAAAGAAATAATACCCCCCTAGACTCCATGAAAGTACGACAACCGACTTCCCAGACAGACTGTTCCAACGAATTCTGGACACGACAATTCTACCTACTATCTCCATGTTATTTTGAAAAAAAAATGAGGAGGAGAATATCACATACCCTATATTTTCTGAGTTGCGACTGCTAATAGAATCCTTCTTCCAAGAACTCCCGTTTTCTGCCTGCCAACAACACACCACCCTCAAAATGCAGCACTAGTTGAGCCAAATTTTTTTTACCACCTCAAGCCATCTCATTCTCCAGACAATATTCCAATTGCATTGATGATGGTACACTCCAACATACGGCTTCTCTACCCTCACACGATGATCACTATAACACCTCCCACTCCACCTGCCATAGGCTTGACTGACTTGCTGTCTGGAAGGTTTCATATTAATTTCCTTCATCATGATCCTTATTGGGATCCTCAACCATATCGCATCTCGATCGAGGTTCCATTCATCCCCCATCCTTGGGGTTTTGATTTTCCTGTTGGTCATTCCCAAGAATTCTTAGCAGCAGATCTAATTCTTTCGGATATCCATTGCTTCGATCTATATCTAGAGTGAGTCCCATGTGAGCACATCCCCATTTATTTAGGAAATATTCTGCTTTGTTTCCATTACAGAGGACGTGCGATGGGATGATGTACTCAAAATCTTGGATAAGAGTACCAACTTCCTGGACAAGGCGGGTTGTTTTCCAACTCTTGCTTAGTTTTTCCCAATTTACTCCCTGGTTAAGACTTTTGACGTTGCCAATAACCAATGCCGAGTTGCATTCCACCACCAATTTTCTATATCCCAGTCTTCTTGCAATGATGAGGCCATGTTTGACTGCATTATACTCAACCTCGTTATTTCTTTCATGCCCACAGTCCGTGACGTAGACTTGTAAAGTATGACCCATATGATTTCTAAATATTCCACCAAAAGCAGCATCGCTAGGATTCCCCTTGGAAGCCACATAGAAATTTAATTTAATAAAACCCGGGGGAGGCGCCTTATAATTAGTCGGGGGGGACGTTACTTCCATGAAGCAAGGGCCAACATATGTGGTGCAAGATTCAGATCTGTAAGAATACCTGCTTCTTGAGGCGCCACCTGCGAATCCTTCGAGAGCCATTTTTCTGAAAGGATTGTTTCACGAATGTGCTGGAAGATTCCTCCCCACACCCACCTTTGAGAAGTATTTTGGTTCTTAAAAATGATCCGTTTCCATTCCTTATAGATAGTCCAGAGAAGGAACCCAATGCTAGTGGTCCAAGCTCTATTTAATACTGAACTCTTGGAGATCCCAATTCTCCATAACTCTAGTTTTTATGGAATGCTAGTGATATCTCTGTCTGTATGGACAAATGCAGTTTCCAGATTGTACCATAAGTACTCTGCATAGGGCATTTATTTAGAAAGTGTTCCCTATATTCCCATGCGGCATCAAACACACAACATTGAGATGGCCCAAGAAGTCCCCTCTTCAGTAGTTGGTCCCATGTAAGTATTCTCCATTTACAAACTAGCTAGAGAAAGTGGGCCACTTTAGGCCAATGATGGCTCGACCATATTTTACGCCATATGGGGTTTTTATGATCTTAAGGGGTTTCTGTGGAGAGTCTGTAAAATTCTTTAATTATAACATACCTCTGGGTGTATATCCCCATCTCAAGATGTCACCGCCTTCTGTTGCAACCACCTTTCTGGATTGTAGTTCTATGTCAAATATCCTCCATTGCTCTGAGTTTGGTGGGTTAGGTCACTCTTCTTTACTTTTCCATTGTCTCCACCCATTATATGTATCCTTCTTCCAGTATTGATTCATCTTTGCACTGTATAAGTTGGTTATATATAGGAAGATGTCACCTAGACCAAGACGAATGAACAAATTTTCACATTTCTTCCACGTGTCCCGCCAGAAGAGCACCCTTCTTCCATCCCGCACTTCCCAGAAAGAGTGAGATCGGATGAGATCCTTTTTGATTGAGGCCAGGTTCCAGATTGAAGATCCCTTTAGGGTTATTGGGTCCTTAATATTCCTTCAGGAGTTTGGGGCATTTGGTATTTACGGGTCCATAGAGTTTTCTAGATATCCTGACCACCTTACAACCATCTCCACTAGATTTTTGCTCCCAATACATGGTTAAGGACAAAGGGTTCCTGAAGCCAAATACCTCCAACCATCTTGGGCTTGGTCACTTTATCACAGGAGACCAAAGTCCATTTTTGGCTTCTTGAGAACCTCTCCACAATTTTTTTTTTGAAAATATCTACCATAGCGGTGCAGGTCATTTTAGGTGCACCAAGCCCAGACAACTGATATATTGGCATGGACTGAAGGACTGATTTAAGGATGACCACCCTTCTAGCAATTTTCAGAGCCTGAAATGACCAATATTGAAGGTGAGTGTGGATGCAGTCAATAAGGCATTTCTAACAGGACATTATGAGAGAATTAATGACAAGAGGAACACCAAGATACTTAGCTGGAAGGGATCCGATTTGGAACCCCAAGGTTCAAGCAAAGAATGATTGGGTCACAGCCGTGGTATTGAAGAAGTAGATGTTAGACTTATCAATGTTGATCAGCATCCCAAAATCTTGCATGAAATCAGTTAGTATCTTCTTGATGACTCTCGATTCTTTAAGAGTGACTTGACAAAAGAGCATGATATCTTCAACAAATTGCTGGTGGGTAAGCTATAGGTCTTCCCCCCAAAGGAGGATGCCTCTTAGGGAACCTGAGATAACAACATTTTTTATGCACTTTTCTAGTCCCTTTGCAGCAAGGATGAACAAAAATGGGGATAAGGGGTCGCCTTCTCTTAGCCCTCTAGAAGGGTTGAAGGTACGAGATGGGGATCCATTTAGAAGAATAGAGAATACGGGGGTAGAGATGAGGTAGGAGACCTAATAAATCCATATGGAATCGAACCCAAAGGATCATAACTCGTTGAGGAGGTAATTCCAACTTAGGCGATCATAGGATTTTGATAAGTCTAGCTTGATAGCATTCTTTTGGATTTGAGGCTTAAGAGAATGCATTACTTCTTGGGAGGATATATTACCATCCATAATTTGACGTCCCTAGACAAAGCTTGTTTGCTCGGAAGAAATAAGGGTAGGAAGGAGTGGCTTAAGCCTCTTGACCACGACAATAGATATTATTTTATAAATAACATTACATAAATAAATTGGGTGGAAACGTTGCGGATCCTTCAACTGAGACATTTTAGGAATTAAAGTAAGAAAATTGGAATTGAGACCATGATTTACTTGTTGGGTACACCTGGATTCCTCCACTATCTCCAAGATGTCTTGGCCCATGAAGTTCCAAGTTGCTTGGAAGAATTCTGTTGTAAATTAGTCAGGTCCTGGCACTTTATTCCTAGCCATCCCTTTCACCACTTCTTCCACTTCCTCCAGAGAGATGGCTCACATAAGAGGCATATTTTGATTCCTGTTGAAAAGATGAGGGATGTCGCTGGTGATGCGTTGGATTTCTTCCCCTCTATTCTGTTTTGGCTCCGAAAGCAAGGTATGTAAATGATCCACCAACAAATATTCCATTTATTCATGTTGAACCATCCTATTACTTGATGAATCTTTTAGAGAGAAGATGCGTTTCTGTTGACGGTGTTGGATCATGGCCTTATGAAAGAATCCGGTGTTTCGTTCCCCTTCTCTTAGCCACTGTACTCTTGATTTTTTCTTCCACAGTATCTCCTCTTGTGGTAGTTTTTCTTCCAACTAAGTGAGGGTTCGACCTTCTTTGAGGGCCAAAGGTCCTGCCCTGCCTTCTGTAATTATCGTTGCATATGATCGTGAAGAATCTACTGATCCTTCATGATGTGTAGAAATTTTAATACAAATTATGTATTGCCTGGATTCTCCTGATCTAACAACTTATATGCCACTGTTAAATACAGAATCACTTTTACTAAAATCTTTGTGGAATTTAAAAACACGATCGCCAATTGCAAACACATGAAGAAAGATCAATCACACATAACACAAATGTTTTCATCGGGAAATCATAAAGATAAAAACCCCACTATCATGTATTATGTATATATCATGTATCATGAAACAATCTCATATAAAACTCTAATCCAAGAGCTCTCAGTACAATATACAATTGTCTCACACTGTCATACAAAAATTGGAAAATACATGCGCCAATTTACTGCCTCCTGACAGCCTGCCTCCGTTGCGTAATCCCTGCTAATCACAATCCCTGAATGAATGAGATCCTTCTTGCCTTGACTGCACAATCCTCATTGGCATCTCCAATGTGTGTGTGGTTTCATGAGTGCACCCACTAATGTCACAACTGATAGTCAAACTGTACCTTTCACCTATCTCTCAACTGGGTCTCCACTAGATCTGACATGCATGTAGTTAAAAATAGTAAATCTTTAGTTGCAAGTGATACCACTAATTGTGAATTAATTAAATAATTAATTCACAAATCTCTCACTAGTGTATGTTCAATTACAACTAGCACAACTGAGTTTAGCTCACTTAATTGGGTTAAACAATTTTACAAATCACATAACTACACATCCAACTCTATTACAACTTCGAATCACTAAGTTACAACTAATTCCACTTGCATGTCTCACAAACCAACCAATCAACTCGAAATCCACTTAGCTAACTGATTTGACACTTCAGTTAACTATTTCCAAGTGCTCATTGAGAATAGATTAATGTTTATTGTCCAATTATTATTAAGAGATAATAATAATCGACATGCATTCTATAAATAGACATGCGATCTATAAATAGACTTCGCACATGCATCTAAAAATATAACATCATCTATAAATAGAATTTTCTCAACATCTATAAATAGAATTCTTCTATAAATAGAATTTTCTCATCCGTTTTAAAAATAGAATTACACCTAAAAATAGCTCGAGGCTCAATCCTAGTGTAGGTGCTTAATTTTCACTAGGATCATCATCTTGTTGAATCTCAACACTCCCTCTCAGCAAGAAAGGGATTATCCTTCACCCCGATCCTGTCTCTATGGTATTCGAATTTGCTCCCGGTGAGCGCCTTCGTCAGAATATCTACATCCTGATCTTCCGTAGGAATGTACTGAAGCAACATGATCTTCCGCTGCACACAATATCTGATATGATGATATCAGATATCTATATGCTTAGATCTATCATGAAACATATGATTAATAGAGATTTTAATGCAACTCTGATTATCACAATGAATCACTGTAGGATCTAAATGAGAACCAAACAACCCAACCAGGATCTTTCTCATCCAAATACCCTCACATGTAGCTTGACTTGCTGCGATGTATTCTGCTTCCACTGAACTGAGTGCCACATATCTCTGTTTCCTATTGTACCAAGAAACAATTGTAGATCTGATACTGAATATCCCCACTGATGTGCTCTTTATGTCTGTTGGGCTGCCTACCCAATCTACATCCGTGAAGCCATGCAACTTTACCTCATACGTCTATCTGTACCATAAGCCATACTCAGATGTGCCCCTCAGGTATCTCAGGACATGCTTGCTCGCCTTCCAAAAGAGCTTGGTAGGAAAAACCATTGCTTGAATAAGCTGGATCACCACATAGCATATGTCCGGTCTTGTATTCACTAAATACATTAGCGAACCCACCAACTGTTGACAGATAGTAGAATCCACTACCTCTCCATATGTAGCATCCTATTTCCTCCAGTTTCTTGGAAGAGGAGTATCCATGGGTTTGCATCCCTCCATGTGAAACTTACCTAGTATCTCCCTTGCATACTTTCCTTGAGACACAAAAATTTCACCATCTTGCTGCCATATTTCTAATCCAAGGAAATAATGAAGGAGCCCCATATCCTTCATCTCGAACTCTTTTGCAAGGTCCTCCTTGCATGAGTGTATCAACTGCTCATCACCAGTCAGTATTAAATCATCAACATAAATAACAATGATTAAAAGCTTACCCTCCACCACAATCTGGTATAGATTTGCATCCACCTCACTCTTGGTGAAGCCACGTCCAGTGAAATAGCTGTCGATTTGAGTGTACCAAGCACTGGGTGCTTACTTCAGCCCATACAATGCTCTTTTGAGTTTGCACACATGTGACTCGCTGCTGAAGATCTAAAATCCTTCAGGATGCTCTATGTACACCTCTTATTTAATGTTCCCATTGATAAATGAAGTCTTCACATCCATATGATGAATGCGCCAACCCATATGCGCTGAGAGAGCAAGGATGGTCCTTATGGAAGAATACCGTGCGATAGGTGCAAAGGTTTATTCATAATCAATCCCCTCAATCTGTGAGAAGCCTTAAGCCACAAATCTGGGCTTGTATTTCTCAACACTCTCATCAATAGTTTTCTTTACCTTGTAGATCCATCTTGAACCTACCACTGATTTATCAACCAACCTTGGAACAATTTACCAAGAACTATTTTTGAAAATGGAGTCATACTCCTCCACCATTGCATCTACCCATGTGGGCTCCTGCACTGTTTCCTGAAAGGAAGATGGCTCAGTCACAATACATTTTCTCATGAGAGCCATGTATCCAGTAAATCGGTCAGGAAACTGTCTTTGTCTGCACTGTGAAGTAAGGGCTCCTACATTCTACGCAGCATCAAGTCTCAGCCTATCAGCTTCTGTGGTACTCCTTATGCCAGTTTTTATGTTTGACTCTGCGTGAGTGGACTCCTCCACTCCATGAACCTCCTCCTGTGGCTGATCCACATCTAGAGACTCATCTTTAGGAACCAACATTTCCTCCTCCGCATGCAAGTCTAGCTCCCTCTCAAGCGACAACCGCATGGCTTTCCCCTCATTGAATTTTATATCCTGTCACAAAATAGTCATCTTACTGTTAGGAAAATACACACGATAATTATGGGGTGTTTCTGTGTACCCCAAAAATTTCCCAACTTCAACAGTTGGCTCTAGCTTCTTCTTGGCATTCTTGGTCACATGCACATAAACATATGAGCCAAAAATCTTAAAGTGAGAAAAATCTAGTTTCTTACTAGTAAAAGCTTCTTCAAGTGTACTCATGCCATGTACTCTATGAGGACAACAATTTTTCACATAAACCGTAGTGTTGCATGCTTCCGCCCACAAATGCATTGGTAGGCCCTGATCATGCAACATTTCTCGTGCTGCACCCACGATCGTTCTGTTATTCCTCTCCGCGACCCCATTTTGCTGTGGGTTATAAGGTGCTATGAGTTCTCTTCTAATTCCATTTTTGCTGTAGAAGTCTTTGAATTCGTTAGAGATGTATTATCCACCATAATCATTCCTTAGAGCCTTCAACTTGCTTCCCCAACTCTTTCTCCACCAATACCTTAAACTCAAATAACTTTGAGAATGTTTGATCCTTCTTCTGCATGAAGAAGATCCAACATTTAAGAGAAAATAAATCAACAAAAATAACATAATACCTGTGTTTTTCTGTTGAAGCAACCGAGAATGGTCCACACACGTCTGTGTGAACTCTCTCTAGGATCACCGAAGCACGATTCTCCTTTTCATGAAAGGTGGAATTTACATACTTCCCCATGGTGCAACCCTTGCACTGATCTAACTGAGCAAGTGTTCCCATTGGAAGTCTAGTAGATATTTGATGTATGACTTTCAAGGCTCCATGATGAAGATGGCCCAATCACCTGTGCCATAATTCACCCTCATCCCTGCTCACCACTTTTTTTTCCTTGCCCATCATGGCAGCGCATCCATCTACCTTCAACTTGTAGATATTCTTAACTCAAATCCCTATCCTCTTGGCTTGAACCTTTTCTTTATGTCGCAAGAAAGCTTTTCCATTGCTGAAAAACAACGTCATAACCTCTATCCTCCAACATCGCGATTGAGACCAAGTTTTTCTTCAGACCTGGAACATGCATAACATCTTTCAATTGAAATGGTTTACTTGATTCGCTCTCAAAGTTAATGGTACCAATTCTGGTCGCACTGTATCTTCCATCGTCGCCCATCTCTATATGAATTTGGAGATCTTTCTCCTCAAGTCACTAAAAAGCTCCTTATCTCCTGTCATGTGGAAGGAAGCACCAATATCAAAATACCACACTGATCCCATTGTGCTTGATACCAAACATGCAATCAAAGAGAAATCAAGTTCAAATTGCGAGGCAAGAGCCTCACTAGCTACAGCTCCAACAACCTTCTTGTTCTTCTTCTTCTGTGGGCAGTTTGTGGCGAGATGCCCATGTTCGTGACAGTGAAAACAGTTCACCTTGGACAAATCTAGCTTCTTGCATTTAGACTCAGATTTTGAATGGAATTTATTCCCCTTCCATTTCCTTTCCTTGGAAGCCAAAGAAAAATCCTCTTCATCATCATGCTTTGATGAAGAGCCATTTCTGGTGTTCTGCCTGAACTCCTCCTACACTAGATTCGACCACAGTCGTTCCTAATCCGGCAGTTTTTCCCGTCCGTTGACAGAGTCTTGATAACTGTGCCAACTCTTAGGAAGTCCCAAGAGATCCAATATTACCAAATCGTCATCAACAACCGTGATTCCCACTCCCCAGTTCATCCTGACATTGGACAAAATTTGTGACATACTTAGGAATATTGTCGCCCTTCTCCATGTTGATCTTTCTGAGTTTATCCTTTAGTGCCAATTTCCTATGGCCACTGCTGATTTGGAAAAGATCCATCAAATCATTCCACATAGCATATGGAGTGAATTTCCCATGAAGTCTTGAGACAATGTGGTCTTGTACACCTTCCAAAAGAATCCTTCTTGTCTTCGCTACTTTCTTTTTCCATGCATCAAGTAATGCAGCATCCGTCGAAGTAGGCTGAGGAATATAACTGTCGATGAATTCCTTCAAGCCATTATCTTCAAGAACCGCCTCCATCCTGTCCTTCTAGGCAATGTAGTTCGAGATGCCCTTGAGTGCATACTCTAGCCACAAGCCATTGAAAGCCATTTTGATGTTTACTAAACTGTTGCACCAAGAAATTCTTGCAGCAAATTCAAATTTTTCCACCAAAAAACTCAACTACTGCTTCAAAATTGCAATCTTATTTTATCTGATACCATGTAGAAATTTTAATAAAAATTATGTATTTCCTGGATTCTCCTGATATAAAAAATTATGTGCCACTGTTAAATACATAATCGCTTCTACTAAAATCTTTGCGGAATTTAAAAACACAATCGCCAATTGCAAACACATGAAGAAAGATCAATCACACATAACACATATGTTTTTACCGGGAAAGCATAAAGCTAAAAAACCCACTATCATATATTATGTATATATCATGGATCATGAAAAAATCTCATACAAAACTCTAATCCAAGAGCTCTCAGTACAATATACAATCGTCTCACACTGTCATACAAAAATTGGCAAATTCCTGCGCCAATTTACTGCCTCCTGACAGCCTGCCTCCACTGCGCAATCCCTGCTGATCAAAATCCCTGAATGAATGAGATCCTTCTTGCCTTGAATGCGCAATCCTCATTGGCATCTCCAATGTGTGTGTGGTTGCATGAGTGCACCCACTAATGTCACAACTGATAGTCAATCTGTCCCTCTCACCTATCTCTCAACTGGGTCTCCACTGGATCTGACATGCATGTAGCTAACAGTAGTAAATATTCAGTTGCAAATGAGACCAATGATTGTGAATTAATTAAATAATTAATTCACCGATCTCTCACTAGTGTATGTTCAGTTAAAACTAGCACAAATGAGTTTAGCTCACTTAGTTGAGTTAAACAATTTTACAACTCACATTACTACACATCCAACTCTGTTACAAATTCGAATCACTAAGTTACAACTAAGTCCACTTGCATGTCCCACCAACAAACCACTCAACTTTAAATGCACTTAGCTAATTGATTTGACACTTTAGTTAACTATTTCCAAGTGCTCATTGAGAATAGATTAATGTTTATTGTCCAATTATTATTAAGAGATAATAATAATCAATATGCATTCTATAAATAGACATGCGATCTATAAATAGACTTCGCACATGCATCTAAAAATAGAACATCATCTATAAATAGATTTTTCTCAAAATATATAAATAGACTTCCACCATAAATAGAATTTTCTCATCCGTTCTAAAAATAGAATTACACCAAAAATAGCTCGAGGCTCAATCCTAGTGTAGGTGCTTAATTTTCACTAGGATCATCATCTTGTTGAATCTCAACATGGTGTTTCCAAATTTTGTTTTATTCCATGTTTTGATACTTCTTGTAAGATTTTTTAGCTTAAGTTTAAAAACACACATTCTATTCCTATCTTGGACTATAATATTAGCCCACCAGCTTTCGAGCTTGCCCAAAATGTTTTGATCTCTTAACCAAAACAACTCAAAGTGAAAGGGTATATTCCTGAGGGCCAGCTTTAGATCCATTTATAAACTGAACGACCAATGGTTTGAGCCCAAACATGGACAAATAGAGGTCTCCATAAATATATCTCTGCTAATGATACCTTCAGAAACAAGGAATCGATCCAGCCTTGATGCAATCTGGTTTGTCCCTCCCCATCGATTATTCCATGTGAAAATGCCGTTAATGATGGGGATGTCCACCATCTTTAGATCTGAAATGAGATCTCTAAAATCTTCCATGCCTTGGTCTATAAGTCTTATCCCTCCTTTTTTTCTCCTCGAGAGTTTAATGTCGGCACTATAATTTCAATCAAATTATACATTTAATTTCAAAAATTAAAAAAAGGGGGTGATAATATCACTTTTTGTTTTGAGGATTGATTTTAATGATACTTGATCTTAACTTTGAAAATAATATTATTAATAACACCATTTTTTAAAACATAACTAAAACTAAGTAGTAAATATGATCTCTAAAAAGATGAAATTTTGGGAAGATAATAAAAATTAATTGAAATTAAAAGAAATTTTATTTCATATATTTTAGTAGAGTATCAAAATACTATACACCAACATTGATTGAGTTAGTCAAATATGCTTTTTGGTCCGAGTTAGCAAAATATCTTTTTGGACTAGTTGATTGGATCATTTAATTGTAAAAATAAAAACAAGTGAATTATATAAAGAAAATAATGGAATAAATTTATTTTTCGTTTATATATTTTTTGAAATTTAAAGAGATATTACCTCATCCATTTCATAGTAGAATTCAAGTCACTTATTTTAATCCACCATCAAAATGTTAAAAGGTCAAAATTATCATTGAGTTAAGTCTCTATCATTGTCTTCAATATAAAATGATAAACTAAAAGTCAACATTATTATTGAGTTAAGTCACTATCTTTGTCTTCAATATAAGATGATAAATTATCATTAAAGTAAATGTCAAAACTGAAAAAATGTTTGATTATATAATTCATTATAGTTGAATAAAAATTTTGATAATGGATTTAATAAGTTAAGATTTTGCTATAGTCTTATCATCTAGTTTAGATATATACACAAATATGAATTAAAAGGGGTTTAATATGCTTTGTAACTAGGGTTTAATATGGTTTATAAAAATTAATTGAAATTCATGTTCCTTTATAGCTTATTTATGCCAATATCTTTTTATTTATGTTTGATTTAAATGCCAATATTTATGTAAAATTTTGATTTTTGTAATAATTAATTGAAACTCATTTGTTTTTTATCTTATTTATGAAAACATCTCTTTATTTATGTGTGAATTAGATGGTAGATTTATGTCCCCAATGGGGTGTCATCTCAACTTTCTAAATGATGGTGGTGAATGCGGGAGGGTCTGACCAGCAACCACGTGCCAGTAATGAGCATTCATAGCTCTCGCACGAATGAGGTAATGGCTCATCGATTAGTGAACCGTCGCCTTGGGTTGAAGATATTAACAAGGGTGATGGGCATCCTAAATGCATTCTGCAGTGTTTGGGCGATGGTGAATTGGAGACGGGAGAGACCACCCTATGCTACGATGTCTGCTCACAAGCTATGGCTTGAGCCTCATGCGCAGGGTGCAATTTGGAAGGATATGGAGGTAGGGAATTGGGTATGGTGTTGTGTTTGACCGCGGGATCTTGGTAACCTAGCCTTTAATGAAAAGTGCGTTGCGGTGGAAGCAACTACTGTTCTGCTGGTGGTGGGAAGGAAGCCCAATTGGGCGTGTATATTGACTAGTGAATGGTCTTGTGTGGTGGTGTGGCTCGTGGTGATTGTGGACGAGGCTAGGGAGCGGTGTTGGCTCAGGCTCAGGTGGCGCAAAAGAGTCTTGAATCCCAGGTGTACATGCTCATATTGGAACCTGTCTGCAAAAAGAAGGGGAGGGGACCAGGTATTCAGGATTGTTGTGTGTTCTTGCAAGCTGGTTGTCACCAGTGGCAGTGGCCGAGGTGTTGGATTTTTCATTGGAAAATCGAATAAGGGTGGGGTATCCTATGCCAGAGAAGGGAATTCTAGCCCCGTGGGAGCGTGGAGTGAGAAGAGTGGGTGCATGCCTCGACAATGAGCCAAAGCCCGCAAAGGTGGACTCAGGTGCGACATGGAGGAAATGAGGCCGAATGGAGAAACGGGCTCTAACTCAGAGTCCATGGAGAGCCAACACTCTGTGGTAGCGATGGCAGTCTCTCCAGCTTGCTCTCTAGGAAAAGCCGACGCCTTGGTCACCATGGATGTGATTGCGACCCAACTCCAACATATTCAGATCAATTTGGACAACATGTAGAGCAAAGGTATGAAGAAAGAAATGAGCTTATTGCATACATATGATATTCAACATATGTAGAACGAAACTCTGGACTCTCTAGAGAGTCTACGACGCCAGCTGAGACGCTCCCATGACCACCTCCGAGCGCTGGAAATCCAGGTAGAACATATTGACTACCATGTCCACAAACGTGCAGGATTCTTCGCAGTGCCACCAACAGTTCCTCCTAATCCCATCCCCCCCCCCCCCATGATGCTTTGTGTTGTACTTTTTTTTGCCAGTTTTGTGTCGGAAATAACCATTGGAACCATTTTCCTTGGCTTGCACCGAAGGTTACTATTTGGAAGGCCTTTGACCTGCCTCATTTTGAAGCTTGGGATGCTGAGATGTAATACAACGTTGTATGATGTAAATTTCAAACTGATAATACAAAACTGCTTTTGACCGAAAAAAAGATGGTAAGATTTATGTAAAATTTTGACTTGTTGAATGCATTGTAAACAACTTATTCAACCAATGAATTATTTGTCTATTTATTCTCCTTTCGATGTTTATTTGAATGTCTATTCGCCTTTCCATGATGAAGACAATGATGGAAATCAAAACATTGATTTTCCATGTGACCAAGTTGATAGCAATGTTGGTACTTGACAATTTAATATTGAACTAAAACATGTGAAATTAAATTTTCTTGAAGAAATCTTGTATTATATAAGTAGATTGATTTAAAATAGTTAGGAATATAGAAGATGTTTTTTTTTAATCAAATTCGAATTTTTTTTAGTATTTGTTGTCATAGTTTTTTTCTCCCAAGGTTTGATTAGAGGATTGGGTGGATCATTTTGTATTTTGATGATTTTCCAATCCATTCATGACAACTTTCTTTTGTAATCATAAAAATAATTTTAAACTTATTTTCACTAATATTACTTCCTATGTTTCATTTTGAAAAATAAGTTGCATCAACCATGTTTTCAGTTAATTTTAATTGAAGTGTTGCAATCAATTTATCATTCGTATGCAATTGGTTGTGCAGATCATAAACTCAATTATTTAATCCATGATGTTCTTTAATTTATTGATTAATGTTTTGAAAATGTTTTCCTCTACCTATGTAAGATATGTTATGCTTATTTCTACTTGTTCACCTGAATTTGTGACAAACAACCTTTTAGCGTAGGGTATTATAGGTTGTACACATGTTGAAGGCTGGAAAGTGACTTCCTCAACATTAGGGATTCCACCCGGTCGGGAGCTTAAAACCACTCCTTTTTCGTTGAAAATCGTGTGTCCGACTAGGGATAAAGGGACCATTTTCCCGTATAAAAAGAGTTTATATAACAATAGAAATGCAATCAACACTAATGGGGTGATTTATTCTAATGATAACATAAATTAAAACTAATCTAAATATTTCTCGGGATTGGATTCTGATATATGATTAAGGCATAAGATTTCAGGAGCATGAAATAATATAGATCATTGCATAATTAAAGGAATTCTTTGGTCCATTTCCATCCTAATGATGAAAATTCAAAGGAAAAACAAATTGTGTCTAAGATATAAGAGCTCATATAAAAAGAAGAGACTGCATGGGGTGGGGAATTTCTATTTTCTCTATAGGCCGTAATAAATCTGATCAAATTATCAGAAATAATGGTATCCCAATCTAAAATATATCCATCAGAGGCTGCTTCTATCAAGGGTGTCCAATTTTCTTTAAATTTGGTCGTATTTACAGATCTAAAGAGATGACACATCATTGCAACTATTTGAGACAATGGGCTTTTGAGAGAGACGACTGAATACATACCCTTATCATCGCGCTTATGTCGGTTAGGATCATTTCTCCATACTTTAATTACATTCGCAGGATGGTCATTCTCGCACATGAACTCTTGAATGAATTGGGCGTCATGTCTCTTTTGGGGTTCTGGTAGTTTATACATTTTCTTGAAATCTGACGGCCTGAGCGAACCAATGACAGTTCTAATTCGAGTAAAAAATTGTCTATCTCTGATATCCACGTTTTCCAACACCCATTTCACTAAGTTAGTGTATGGCATCATTTTAGGATGAGCTGAAATTCTGTGAAGAAAATAATTGGCTGTGTCTTTCCATGATTCAGAATCATTGGAAAAAGTATCATCAGCCACAAATTTTCTGTCGAGAATTACTTGCGGCTTCTCATTCTCGAACAATTGATAGATCCCTTCCTAGCTCATAGAACCAATTTCTGGGTTTCATGTAATATCCGAGATTAGGGGAGCCATTTCACCATTTTCCTCTTGTTGTATGACTGAGAGTTATGGGGTAGAAAATTTCCTTCGTACTTTAATCACCCTTGACATCCTTTTATGCCTAAGTGTTTGGAGTTACCCTGTTGAAAGGAAAACCAGAGAGGATAAGATAAAATAACTTCGAACTATATTAGCTGTCTTGTCAACTTAACTCATGCACATTGGAGATCTATGATATTAATATTTGAAATAATTGCAAATCAATTACACACCTCGAGATCATAAAACATCTGAATTAACATTTAATTGACAATCATAGGTTCGTATGATAGTGACAGATGTCATTATATCAGGATTGATTGATCGGAAATTTTGATCATTGGTGACTTATGACGCTTGGAGTAATCTCCGAAATGAGAACTGCAAATTTGTGATGTTTAAGACGGGATGTGATATCGATGTCTGTCAGATGACGGTTCACGATGTCAGCATCTATTAAGTGACGACTTCACTATTTCACATTTCTGCATTTCGCAATTGCCTTTTCGCTATTTCGCATTTTAGCATTTCGCAAGTTCGAAGATTCGTTGTTTCACGATTTCGCTGATGTTTTCCCCCACTTATGTGCCTTTTCGGTTTGAGGGTTATTTTTAGTTGTTTTCTATATTTTATAAAGCTTAATCTAATAGAAAAGTTAATATTAAGTTTTACTTCTAAAACAAATATTAACCTAAAATTTTAAAAGGGTCCCCATTATACTTTCTAGCCTATTTTACTTAGATAATGGGGAGTTGTTGTAATGCTGCAACAATTTGCGACACATTGGATGAATCAAGAATCTCTGATAAATCTTAATTCTTAAAGACAATATTCTAGGAAATTCAATAATAATTGAAATCTAAATTTGATATAGGTAAATTCAAATCTAAATACCTTGATTTTACTTGAAACATTTTCCTCTTTCTTTTGTGAATGCAATTTCTCTTTAAATGAATCAAATATTAATAAGTTGAAAAGATAAGTAGGAATTGTTTGTGCTCAACCTAGTCTCCTAAATTGAGTTCATTTAATTGTCAACTAGGGTTGGTAAACTGCTGAAGCGAAGTGCACTGTATGTGCCTAGGTGTTTGTTTCTTAATGCGTTGTGTTTAGTGTTTTATGATGTTTTTGGTATTTTTATGGTTTTATGTTCTCAAGGAAAAGAACTAAATGTTGGTGGAAAGAAGCTACTGGTTGAAAACAGAATGAAGCCTAATTTGTTGATGACAAATGAAAAATGCAAATGCAAATACTAAAACAGAATCAGACCTAAACTATGACTAAGCAGAATACAAAGCTTGATAATGACTTCAAGAAAATTAATCAAAAACATAAACTTAACTTGTCCAATTCTTTCATTAAAGGTATTTTGGAAGAGCTTGAGAAATGGTCAGCTAAGTATGCAAATTCTCCTAACTAAACAATTAAACAATCAGCTTATAATGATACAACAACTTATCCATGATTAAAGGTTTGTTGAAGCATATTTGGAGAAGAATATTGGTAACATCATAAGATCTCTACTCTAAGACTAGCTCCTAACTCTATTCTGCAACTTAGTTTAACACCACTAAGCTTCACTCAAAGGTTATAGATTTTTAGAATAGTCTTTTGAGGAAAGGTTTGCTTGTGAGATGGTAAAAAAGTTGCAAAAGTACTTCAGGCCTTGGGATGATATTGTCTTCTGTCCAGATGGTTGTGAGTCAATTATAGATTTGGAACAAAATAGGTTTTGTAAATAATGAAGGCCGTATTGTTTAAGTTTAACAACTAATGTAATCTAATATGCAGTGGATGACAACTAAATGTGGAATGTCAATACAATGAGCTAAGCTAAAACTGAACTAAGATGCCACTAATCTTACAATAAACAGTGCTGAACTAATAAGCCATTATCAAACTTAAAACAAAATAACAGAGCATGAATTGAATGCAATTTGACTCCGGAGTACCCTAACTAAGTTATCATGCATTAATCTATGGGATTCTACAGTTTGTTTTGTCCATCATGAATGGTATTTTGGAAGAGCTTGCTAGAACAATCCTGGTTGTACAATTCAGTGCAAATGCAAACATAAAGATTGAAAGCAATTTAAAAACTAAGACATCACAGCTATCTCCTACCCATGATTATGATATTTTGGAAGAGCGTTTTAAGAGTAAGATCAGCTATGCTACTTAGTGTAAACAAACAACTGAAACATTCAGTATCACAGTCATGCCTTAGACATCATAAGGATTTTTTGGAAGAGTTTTCTTAGTATAAGTTCAACTGTGATAATGAACAAAAGAAATTACAAATAAATCCTACAACACTACAACCATTTCCCATTCATTATCATGATCTTTTGGAAGAGTTTCTTAGAACAAGTATAGCTATAGTGGCTAATGAAATTAACTATGAACTCAAACTTCAAAAACGTGAAAACAACTAAGATACTTATCTAAATTACGAAAGTAAAGCCGTGCAGGAGGCAGGGGCCCTCTACCACCAGACGGAATCTAACTTTAGATCAACTCAACGCGTTCAAAGCAATGCTGTCTTCTTCATTAAAGGAAAATAACTTGAAACAGAGTATTCTTCGTCTTCAGAAATATAGCATGAAATCTAAGCAAAATCTAGAGCTTGTCTCTCGGTTTCCCGAGTGCTTTTATAACAAATCTACATAACAGAACTTGCAACAATACAGGGATCATTGTCTTTCCTTATCAAAATAGTACTAGGACTCTAAAGATGGCAGTGTAAAGGAACAAAGGACATCTGGACTAGGACAGTCCTATTAGAAGTCTGCCTCCTTGAATGAGTTCCCACGTACCAAAACCACGTCCAGAATTCGGTTCATTCTTCATGGTGAGCAACGAACGATGAGGACATAATGTGGAATATACCCATGTGTGGATTTTCCTGAGAGGACACCTGGAACATACTTGAACGTGAAGATAGCTGCAGAATTTCTGGTTAGCTATGGAATGTTTGCATTCTGCAACTAGTTTCGGTCAAAATGCATTACAATGAAAAAATCACAAAACTTAGCAAGTTAGCCATGTTAATCATTCTAAAAGTAATTTTAACTAATTTCATTGATCATTTGGGTCTGGGATAACAATGGACAAAGGAAAATGAGGTAAAGTAAGATGAAAGAAAGCACAATATTGGGGCTCAACATACCCCCACTGCTGACTTCTTGCATGTCCTCATGCAACTTATTCCATAAACTCAGAGACTTCTGCAAGAACATCTAACCCTCTTCTTCTTCTTTGCCTAGAGATTAAAGGTCTTCTGGGCTTCCGGATGACTAGTTTGAACCTTAGATTGGTAACTGCCCTGATTAGTTTCTTGTTCCTCTTTTTCAACTTTTCATTAGCCTTTTCCACTTTGTCCATTTGTAGAGATAAGGTTGAGTTCATACTGGTTTTGAGTTTGACTTGTTCCTTGAGAATATCATTCTCAATTATGATATGTCTATTAAGTACTTCCAGCTCATACCTATCCCTTCTTAATACATATATTTCGGACAGTGGAGGACTAGGGGTTCTATCTCTACTCTCTGAAGCTTTCCTTTCCAATGTTTCAACATAGTCATATACTTCTTGCTGAGTAGGGTCAATTTCAGGGGTTTCTTCATTAAAATCTTCTTCAACATCTTCTTCAATGGATGTTTCCTCATCTTCTATATTTATCACCCTTGTTTGTTTGATCTATGTTTTCCTTAGTTCCCCCCTAAGTCTATGGCTTCTTCTTGGCTGGGATGATCCCTCTCCTTTTTCTGTGGCAGATTTTCTGATTACCCTCTCTTTCTTAAGTTGTCTCTTAATTTGAGTCAACTTCTCAGAGATTATTTCTTCACTACTTTCCTGTACTGTCTTGTCAATTTCAATTTTAGAGGCTCTCCATTTTCTGCTTCTCCTTGTAGGCTGATGTTCAGGTGAAGGCTCTTTTGGTTCCTCAAAATGATTTCTTATCAAGAAATTATCCCAAGTATCTTTTGTTTTGACTAAATGGTGTTCAATTAAAATCTTAACCAAGCCATGATGGTATAGAGTTGTCTCTAGGAATTGGACTCTCCTTTGAACACTAAAAGCCATCTTTTTCAAACTTTGAAGCAAGAAATAGGGCAAATTTAGCTCTTCCTCCAGAAAATGCATTATCAATCTAATATGGTAAACATAAAATGTGCCATATCTACCTTCACAAGTAATAAATTTTTGTAGAATAAGCAATAGATTTCTCCATTTATTTTTTAATGCAGAGCTTGGAATTCCCTTTTTAAACACAGTGCCATCCATACCTGGTGATTTTAGGATTTGCTTCCATGATTCATTATGAAATTCTCTGTTTTTAAACCATCTTTCTCCATGTCTAAGCAATCCTGTTGCTTCTGCAATAAAAACCTCTGTGATAGTGAATTTAACATCTCCAACTTCAACCTCGGCTCCTTTGAATGACCTTGCAAATGTTTTAGTAACTTCTTTGTGGAAGCCATTAAATTTCTCAAGAAATTGTAGCCATCCTGCCTGTTGCAACATTTCTCTGCTTTGAGGGTATCCTTCCAGGTATTTTGTGCCCACTGGTTCAGTTCTTACAATGAAGCCCATAATTTCTTCTTCAATCTTCAGATTAGTACTCTTTCTGCTCACGGAAACAATGACTTCAACCTTCAAACTGATATACCTCTGGTTCACGGTGATAGTGCTTCAATCTTCAAACTGATATATCTCTGCTTCTCGGTGACAATGGCTTCAAATTCCACACTGATATACCTCTGCTTCACGGTGACAATGGCTTCAAATTCCACACTGATATACCTCTGCTTCACGGTGATAGTGCTTCAATCTCTGCTCACGGTGATAGTGGTTTGATATTTCAAACTGATATACCTCTGCTCACGGTGATAGTGGTTCAATATTTCAAACTGATATACCTCTGCTCACGGTGATAAAGATACCTCTATTTTGCGGAATGAAATGATGAAGGGCTGGCTACGGAATGGAGTAATAGGAAGTGGTTACGGAACGAGTTAATGAAGTGAGGTGAAGAAAACAAATCAATGAGTGAAAATACTGCGGAGATTTTTTACAACGGTTTCAAAAATCATCATTAAATGATTTGGCTGGGTGACGTAAGGAAATCAAACACTTCAGCCTTTTAACCGCTTAAATGATGTTCGGGTATAGAATTTGAAATGAAAGGTTTTTATCCAAAGTTTTGTGGAGGGTATATTTGGCATGATCAATAAAAATAATCAAAACAACTTTTCAAATGATTCATAACTAAAACTATACTAAAGTTTATGATATGCCATTATAATCAAAACTTGTTACCTTTGCTTTTCATTTTCTTTTTGTGGTCTTCATATGCTTTGTTCTCCTTTGGAAACCATTATTTTGTGAGTCCTCATAATTCCTCTTAATTTTTCTTGTTTATGGATATAATGGACCATTTTGTTGCAATTCAAATGTATGCTGATCAGTGCCTTCAAGATCTGTGGCTGCGGAATGACTACCTGGCTGCGGAAAGTCTGATCAGCTGCAGAATGTCTGTTTAGCTGCAGAATGTACCTGTAGAGAATTTTAATCATGGAATGGAGTGGTTTGGAATATAAGTGAAATGTTATATGGCATGAATGAAGATGGATGATGAAACATGATATAATGGGATATGTATGAAGTGAATGATGGAATGGAATGGACTACAATTCATGAAATGGAGTAGAAGAATATAAGAAATGGCCTGCAATCCATGACATGTGTTATTCATTTGCAGCAAGACATCAAAATTTAAATTTTGACATGGAAATGAGGTGGATGAAGTATGGAATGAGATGAATGAAATATGGAATGAAGTGAAGTATGAATGAATGAATGAAATGGAGTATGGATGGATAAGTAAATGGAATGAAATGAAATGAGATGGATCATAAGTGCAATGTATCTGAACTTATGATTTTGTAACAGCTGCTTGCAAAAACAAAATGGAAAAGTTAGAGTGTTAGAAAGACTCTGATTTTCACCCTATCTTTTCTGTATAAACATGCCAATCAATGATTGGTTTTCATGTTTATACTTTATTTTTATTTTTTTATTTTTTTTCAAAAGAAATGCTTCAGAAAATTCAATCAAGTTGATGAAGAAGAAAGATTCTTCTTCATTAACTTCACATCACTGTTTTCTTGGAACTTCTTGACAAATTCTTCCCTTGAGAGTGGTTTTTAATACAGTTTCAATCTATGACCATTCACAAGAAAAGTGACCTCTTCTTCATCTATTGTCCTGATTTTTACTGCTCCATTGTCAAAAATTTCAACAATTTCATATGGCCCGAGCCAATGTGTTTGAAATTTACCTTGAAAATCCTTGAATTTTGAATCAAACAAGAGAGCCCAGTCACCTTCTTTGAATTTCTTCTCTTTGATGTACTTGTCATGCCATCTAGTCCTTTTTTGTTGGACTAGACTTGTTTTCTGAACTGCATCTTGTCTGATCTCATCCAATTCATTAATCTGCTCCAATCTATGCTTTTGTGCCTCCATTAAATCAAGTCCTAGCTGAACTGCCATTTTGAAAGTTTGAATCTGGAACTCTATGGGGAACAAAACTTGCTTTCCATAAACAAGTTCATAAGGAGTATGGCCTGTTGTGTTTCTCCATGTAGTTCTAGAGGCCCACAAGGCTTCAGGAAGCCTATCTACCCAATCTCTTCTATGTAAATGAGCAGTCTTTGTTAGGATTCCTTCAATGACCTTATTAGTAGATTCCACTTGACCATTTGCTTGTGGATGATAAGGAGTAGATTTTCTATGTCTGATTTTGTACTTCTCCATCATTTGCTCCACTAGCCTTGATGTAAATTGAGCTCCTTGATATGTAACAATTTCCCTTGGGACACCAAAACGAGTAAAAATATCCTCAAAAAGAAAAGTAACTACAGATGCTTCATTAGCAACAAGTGATGGCTTGGCTTCTACCCATTTGGTAACATAATCAGTGCAAACTAATATATACCTCTTCTGTCTTGATGGAGGACTAATAGGTCCTACAAAATCCAAAGCCCATTTTTCAAAAGTTTCTATGCCTGATTTTGTACCTCTCCATCATTTGCTCCACTAGCCTTGATGTAAATTGAACTCCTTGATCTGTAACAATTTCCCTTGGGACACCAAAACGAGTAAAAATATCCTAAAAAAGAAAAGTAACTACAGATGCTTCATTAGAAAAAAGTAATGGCTTGGCCTCTACCCATTTGGTAACATAATCAGTGCAAACTAATATATATCTCTTTTGTCTTGATGGAGGACTAATAGGTCCTACAAAATCCAAAGCCCATTTTTCAAAAGGTTCAATATGTACCCGAGGTTGTAATGGCATCTCACCTGAAGGAGAAGGTTTCCCTACCCTTTGGCAACTGTCACACCTTTTGACATACTCTTTAGCATCTTTAAATAAGGATGGCCAATAATATCCTAAATTAAGGATCTTATAGGCTGTCCTCTTATCAGCAAAGTGTCTGCCACAAGGTTCATCATGACATGCTTTGAGAATCTCAGGCATCTCATCTTCACGAACACATCTCCTAATGATCAAATCTGGACCTGTCTTGTACAAATCATTAGCAACCCATGAATATTTTGCACTGTCATAAATGATTTTTCTTTTATCTCTTGCATTCATTATTGAAGGAAAATTTCCTAAAACTAAATAATTAGCAATGTCAGCAAACCAAGGAGTTTGAGTAGAAATTGCAAAAAGATATTCATTAGGAAATTGATCTTCAACTGGAGTGTCATCTTTGATGTTTTGGAGTCTAGATAGGAAATCAGCTACTATGTTTTGTTTTCCAGGCCTATCTAGAATGGTAATGTTGAATTCTTGTAAAAGCAATAACCATCTTATGACTCTGCCATTAGTAATTGATTTTTTCATTAAGTATCTAATTGCAGAATGATCAGTGTGAACAAAAGTTTCATAGCCTATTATATAGTGTCTGAATTTGTTTATGGCATGAACAACAGCTAAAAACTCTTTTTCAGTTACAGTATAGTTTAACTCTGCAGGAGTCAAATTTTTACTGGTATAATAGATGGCATAAGGAATCAAATCTTTTTGTCCCAATACTGCTCCTAGAGCTGTATCAGAAGCATCTGTTGAGATATGAAAAGGTAACTTCCAGTTAGGTCCCCTTAATATAGGTGCTTCAGAAATTTTTGTTTTTAGGGTCTCAAAGGCTAACTGGCAATCAGAAGTCCATTTGAATTCACAATCTTTGGTAAGTAATTTGAAGAGTGGAGATGCTATCTTAGTGAAGTTTTCTATAAATCTCTGATAATATCCTGTAAATCCTAGAAAACTCCTAGCATCTTTTTGACAACTTGGAATAGATAAGTTAGAGATGACTTCAACTTTTGACTCATCAACTCTAATCCCATCTCCTAAAATGTGATGCCCCAAAACAATACCTTCAGTAAAAATCATGAAACATTTCTCATGACTAAGTGAAAGATTTGCTTCCTGACATCTCTTTAAAAATTTTTCCAAGTTTGCTAAAGCTTCTTCAAATGTGTTTCCATAAACTGTGAAATCATCCATGTATACCTCTACACAATCATGTATTAGATCTGAAAAAATTCCTAATATTGCCCTTTGGAATGTTGCAGGTGCATTGCATAATCCAAATGGCAATACTCAGTAAGCATAGGTACCCCAAGGACAGGTAAATGTGGTTTTGTCTTGATCTTCAAGTGCTACTTGGATTTGGTTGTAACCACTAAACCCATCTAGGAATGAGAAGTACTTTTTGCCAGCTAATGTATCTAACACTTGATCTATGAAAGGTAAAGGAAAATGGTCTTTAAGAGTAGCTTTGTTTAGTTCTCGGTAGTCAACACATACCCTCCATTTACCATTTTTCTTTGGCACAATTACCAAAGGAGAAACCCACTGACTATCTGAAATAGGATAGATGAAGTTGACATTTAACAATTTTTGCAATTCTTCTTTAACAATCTCTCTAAGATTTGGATTCATCCGTCTTTGAGGTTGTCTGATTGGTTTGCAATTTTCCTCTATATAGATGTGATGAGTGCAAGTCTTGGGGCTTATCCCTTTCATGTCAGTGTATTCCCATGCATATGCAGAAGAATGTCTCTGTAATACTTTGACTAACTCTTCTTGTTGAGATTTTTCTAGGTTTTTATTTATGTTCAAAGTTTTGCCTGGAAATATCTCACTTGTAGAGCTGCCAAATTTATCCATAGAATGAAGAGACATCTGCCTTGATGAAAAAAACTCAATATTGGATCCCTCTTGAAATGATTCATGTTTGTGTTCTGGAGAGGATTCAAAGTTTTCTAGAGTATTCAGAATTTGATTATCTTCACTAATTTATAAAATTGTGAAGAGAGGTTGTAAATCTTCTTCATCCTCTATCCACTGAGTGTCATCTAGATCTGTAATTGTCCTGGCTGGAGGATATAAAGTGAATTTCTTAGTTGACCTACCATCAAAGATGTACATATCACCGGATCTACAAGTAATAAAAGCATCAGTTGTAGCCAACCAAGGTCTTCCTAATATAACATGATGTCCTCCTAGATTATTATTAGGATTTAAGATCATGAAATCCACAGGGTACTCCCAAGAATCTAGGGACACTGGTATGTCTTCTATTACCCCATCTGGCTTGATCACAGATCTGTCTGCTAATTGTAATAATGTGGGTGTAAAGAGAATATTAGGAAGTTTCAGTTTATCCATGATTTGTCTACTCATGATATTGATTGTTGCTCCTAAATCAATGAGTGTGTTTTGGATTTCAATTCCATTGATGTGAATTTTGACAACTGGATTTCCTGGGTCAAGATACTTTGGAATAGCAATCTTGCCCATCATAATGTCTGCTATCTTTCCTGCCAGTTGAATTTTCTTTGTTTCTCTTATTCTTTTTCTTGTTTTCTTCATGCTCAACTCCTTTATTGTTTTGGCTAAAATTGGAATTTCCTTGATGGATTGTAATAATGGAATTTTAATGCAAACATTTCTCGGCTCATCTAGGAAATCATAATTAGGCACCATAATTTGTTTTTCTACACCTCTATCAATTTGTAATATTTCTGGAAAGGGAGGTATAGAAGTAGATGTGGATGGTTGCTCTAATACAGGAGTTGAAATTATTGGATCTTTTTGTTTTAATTTTTCAGTGTTTGGGTCTTGAAAAGATGTGTCTTCCTCAAGACTTTTATTCACCCGTAGAGAGTCTTCCTCAGAGTTATCTTGTTCTTGTATGATCACAGAAGGTTTCCTCTTTTCAAGTATTCTTCCAGACCTAAGTTGAACATCACTAAGGTCTAAAGGAGTAGTTAAATAAGTTGGAAACTGTTGGCCTTCTATCATGTATGTATTCTGAGGATTTTTATTATTGGGGTTTGGTATGGGTTGAGCAGGCAACTGATTTGATTTTTGAGGGAATGGTAATGGAAGTGGTTGATTTTGATGTGGGAGGTTCTGATGATGTTGTTGAAAATTTTGTTGAGGATTTTGAGGATAAAAATGTGGGTATGGTGGATAGGATGGTGGATACTTATAGTATTGAGAGTATCTTCCATAGGAATTTTGTGCTCCTTGTGCCCAAGCTTGAGATTGATTTTGAAATTGAGGCCAAGGTTGCTGCCAAGAATTCCAAGGTGGAGGTTGATTATACATTTGATCATGGAATCCTTGTGTTTGAGGTCCCTGCCAAGGTCTTCTAGAGACAAAATTAAGACATTCTGTGGAATCTGTAGGAGTTTCCTCCTGCAAGACAGCTTTGAGACCAGGAAGAGAAGGGAAATTCTTGGTCTCATGTTTTTCAGAACAAATGACACAGGTCTCTACAACTTTTACATCCAATGGACACTCTCTCAAGGCATGTTTCTTTCTACATTTGGGACAAAAGATTGCCAAGGCATCAGATTCAGCTTTTTTCTTGTTTTGTATCTTAAGGGTGTCTATTTGTTCACTAAGACTCCCTAAGATGTCAGATTTAAAATCATCAAGCATATGACCTATTTCTGATCTACTTACTATCCCAGAAGCAGACTTACTTGCCCTTGCAAGAGCAGGATCTCTTGGACCTTTTACAGTTTTAGATTTCCCTCTTGAAAGGTTGATACATAACTCAGATATTTCAGGTAATGTGAGCTGTGATATATCCCATTTTCCCATCATGTTAAGGATATCCAAACATTCATCCCTAATTGTTTTCAACAAAAGAGCTTTTAAGGTGTCTTGATCTAGGTCTTCCATTTTTGCTCTTTTGATGTTGTAATGAAATCTCTCCAACAAATATTCCAAGTTTTCATCTTCTTTTTGTAACATCTTAAACACTTCTTCCTTATGATTGACCGGCATAGAATAATCCAAATACCTCTCTAGAAATGCTTGTTTCATGTCTTCCCATGTCCTAATAGAACTGTTGATCAAACTCATAAACCACTTCAATGCTGCTCCTTTCAATGTTGAAGGAAATAGTTTAAGTTTTTGAGCATCTTGTAAGTAGTCATAAGTTCTACACAGAACTTCAAATTCAAATAGGAAGGTTTCAGGATCTTCAGTTTTAAGTCCATAGAAGTTTGGAAGGACAGATGGTGAAATGTTTTTCATGGTTGTATTGGTTTCTTCATCAATTATAGGGAACCCAAAAGAGCTTCCTATTTCTCTTCTACCTCTTCCTCCATCTGCACCTCTACCTCCTTCTCCTCTACCTCTACCTCTACCTCCAAATAATGTGTGTTCTCCATTAAAGACTCCTCCTCCTCCTTCTTCTGCCATGGTTGACTCTCCTGTGGGAGTGGAAAAGTTTGTGTCCCTAACAGGAGTCTTTAGATCTTCTTCTAAGACAGGTTCAGTGGATGAAGTGAAAGGTTTCTCTAATGGAACATCTGATCTTAGGTCTTATAGAAGTCCAGGACCAGTAAAGGATGGAATGTGGGTCTGAGTTGAAGGTGTACTAGCTCTTGGTCTAGGTGAAACAAGTGGTATTCTAGGAATCAAACTTCTGTTTCTGCTGCTTATGAATCTACCCCTTGAGTCTCTCTCTCTACGCATATAATTGTTTTTGGGAGTTAAGAAACAAAGGTTACCTAGTTTTCACTTCCTCGGCAACGGCGCCAAAATGTTTGTGCTCAACCTAGTCTCCTAAATTGAGTTCATTTAATTGTCAACCAGGGTTGGTAAACTGCTGAAGTGAAGTGCACTGTATGTGCCTAGGTGTTTTTTTCTTACTGCGTTGTGTTTAGTGTTTTATGATGTTTTTGGTCTTTTGATGGTTTTATGTTCACAAGGAAAAGAACTAAATGTTGGTGGAAAGAAGCTACTGGTTAAAAACAGAGTGAAGCCTAATTTGTTGATGACAAATGACAAATGCAAATGCAAATACTGAAACAGAACCAAACCTAAACTATGACTAAGAAAAAATACAAAGCTTGATAATGACTTCAAGAAAATGAATCAAAACATAAACTTAACTTGTCCAATTCTTTCATTAAAGGTATTTTGGAAGAGCTTGAGAAATGAGCAGCTAAGTATACAAATTCTCCTAACTAAACAATTAAACAATCAGCTTATAATGATACAACATCTTATCCATGATTAAAGGTTTGTTGAAGCATATTTGGAGAAGAATATTGGTAACATCATAAGATCTCTACTCTAAGACTAGCTCCTAACTCTATTCTGCAACTTAGTTTAACACCACTAAGCTTCACTCAAAGGTTATAGATTTTTAGAATAGTCTTTTGAGGAAAGGTTTGCTTGTGAGATGGTAAAGAAGTTGCAAAAGTACTTCAGGCCTTGGGATGATACTCTCTTCTGTCCAGATGGTTGTGAGTCAATTATAGATTTGGAACAAAAGAGGTTTTGTAAATAATGAAGGCCGTATTGTTTAATTTTAACAACTAATGTAATCTAATATGCAGTGGATGACAACTAAATGTGGAATGTCAATACAATGAGCTAAGCTAAAACTGAACTAAGATGCCACTAATCTTACAATAAACAATGCTGAACTAATAAGCCATTATCAAACTTAAAACAAAATAACAGAGCATGAATTGAATGCAATTTGACTTCGGAGTACCCTAACTAAGTTATCATGCATTAATCTATGGGATTCTACAGCCTGTTTTGTCCATCATGAATGGTATTTTGGAAGAGCTTGCTAGAACAATCCTGGCTGTACAATTCAGTGCAAATGCAAACATAAAGACTGAAAGCAATTTAAAAACTAAGACATCACAGCTATCTCCTACCCATGATTATGATATTTTGGAAGAGCGTTTTAAGAGTAAGATCAGCTATGCTACTTAGTGTAAACAAACAATTGAAACATTCAGTATCACAGTCATGCCTTAGACATCATAAGGATTTTTTGGAAGAGTTTGCTTAGTATAAGTTCAACTGTGATAATGAACAAAAGAAATTACAAATAAATCCTACAACACTACAACCATTTCCCATTCATTATCATGATTTTTTGGAAGAGTTTCTTAGAACAAGTATAGCTATAGTGGCTAATGAAATTAACTATGAACTCAAACTTCAAAAACGTGAAAACAACTAAGATACTTATCTAAATTACGAAAGTAAAGCCGTGCAGGAGGCAGGGGCCCTCTACCACCAGACGGAATCTAACTTTAGATCAACTCAACGCGTTCAAAGCAATGTTGTCTTCTTCATTAAAGGAAAATAACTTGAAACAGAGTATTCTTCGTCTTCATAAATATAGCATGAAATCTAAGCAAAATCTAGAGCTTGTCTCTCAGTTTCCCGAGTGATTTTATAACAAATCTACATAACAGAACTTGCAACAATACGGGGATCATTGTATTTCCTTATCAAAATAGTACTAGGACTCTAAAGATGGCAGCGTAAAGGAACAAAGGACATCTGGACTAGGACAGTCCTATTAGAAGTTTGCTTCCTTGAATGAGTTCCCACGTACCAAAATGTACCAAAACCACGTCCAGAATTCGGTTCATTCTTCATGGTGAGCAACGAAGAATGAGGACATAATGTGGAATATACCCATGTGTGGCTTTTCCTGAGAGGACACCTGTAACATGCTTGAATGTGAAGACAGTGGTGTCGGTTAGCTGCGGTTAATCGGAGTGCACGGCTAGTTTTGAGTAGTAATGCATTACAATGACAAAATCACAAACAGCAAGTTAGCCATGTTAATCATTCTAAAAGTAATTTTAACTAATTTCATTGATCATTTGGGTTTGGGATAACAATGGACAAAGGAAAATGAGGTAAAGTAAGATGAAAGAAAGCACAATCTTGGGGCTCAACAAGAATTTCATCAAAGCTTAGCTTATTTAATAAAATTATAGTCTCTAATAGAGCCACTGCTGCCAGCAGGCGTTCATAGCCTCGTCAGGGTTACTATTTAACCAAAAAAATGAACCAGTATCCTATTCATAATATAATAGATATCTTCAAAGTTAATATAATTATTCATTTTCTTTGTAGATTTTTCTTCTGCCAGTTTAAAATCATTATCCTAGTTTGGAGGCCAGAAGTGATAATGTCATTCACTGGTTATAATAAATTTGAATGAGTTGACTGGTCATGATATCCCTTGTCTCAAGTTTTTTTACGCCATGAGCCATTATCTTGGTTTGGTAGCCAATTGATAATGTCAAATTTATTAGTTTCCAGCTATGAACATTCGACTCGTGATGAGATCTCTCAACACAAGTTATATATATATATATATATATATATATATATATATATATATATATATATATATATATATATATATATATATATATATATATATATATATATATATTTGAATTACACTTTGAAAGATAAATCTAATATATAAATAAATGGGGAGTTTGTCATTTTTCTCTTTATGAGCTCTTGGATGACCATTTGAGTAAAAGATGCTAATACTTCAATAAAATTTCCTACTTTGTAAAAGTAACTTTTCGAACATGATCCATGTCAAAATAATTTTTCAAATCACATTAGTTAGAAGTATTCTTCTTTCTAATCAGTTATTTAAATTAAAATTTTCCAAAAAAATAGAGAATTATATTTATGATTCATTTCCTTTGTTTTATATCTCTAAGGATTAATATTTCCATGTTCAAGAAAATAACAAAGTGTTTCACCTTTTGCATAATATTGCTATAACTTGGTTTATTTTAAATCAAATCTATCTAAATATTTATACAAAAGAACGATTGTTCTTTTAAGAAAAATATTTTTTAAGGACAAGTCCATTAAGAGGAAGAGTTTCCTTTTTCCCTTGTAAATGTTGTAACATAAAAGTTGATGTACCTATTTTTTCAATTATTTGAAAAGGGCCAAGCTAGAGTTTTTGAAATTTTGTATGTTTTCCTTTATTCTCATGCACTTTATCCCATTTCAATACCAAATTTCCAATCTCAAATTGTTTGGCCTTGAATGTATTTGAATCAAACGAAGTTTTGATCAACTGTTGATGATGACTATGTACTATTTTTTCTTTCTCTCTTTCTTCTTCCATTTTAATTATTTCAGACATTATTAATTGTAATGAAGAGAAAGGTTGTTCATTAATGAATTGAACTAGGGCTGTTGATGGGATAACTATATTCAAAGGTAAAAGTGCCTCCTTACCATATACCAATCGAAAAGGAGAAGTTCCTATTGAAGCTTTTCTAGTTATCCTATCTGCCCATAATGCAAAGGTTAAGGATTTTTTCCAATTTTTCTGGTTTTGATCAATAGTTTGCTTAGTTATCCTTATGAGGTTTTTATTTGTTGATTCTGCTAGACCATTTCCTTGAGGATAATAATTTTTAGAATATTCTAATTTAAAACCTATTTTCAAAGCAAATTTAGTCATAGCATTATCTGAAAAATAAGAAGCATTGTCAAATACCAAAGCGTTAGGAACACCAAACCTTGTAATGATGAATTGATCAATAAAATCAATAATGTTTTCTGAATTGGCTGTCTTGAGAGGTATTGCTTCTACCCACTTCATAAAATAATCAATAGTAGTCAATATATATTTATGTTGTTTAGAATAATGAGGAATGATCTCACCTATTATGTCAAGTCCCCATTGTTCGAAAGGTTGTTCCATATTGAATGGTCAAAGTGGCATTGAAGCTTTTCTTTGTCTTTCTGCTACAGTTAGAAAAATATTACAATTTCTGACATAATTGTGTGCATCTTTGAATAATCTTGGCCAATAATATCCTGCATGTAAAATTTTGTGTGCTGTGGTGTCTCCACCAAAGTGTCCACCTGCTGGTTCATCATGGAGTTCCTGAAGCACATTAGGTATTTCACTTTTCTCTAAGTATCTGAGTAAAAAATAGTCATAATTTTTTCTGAATAACACATCATTAACCATTTGATACTGATTAGCTTTCAATCTTAATGCTCGTTTTCTTTTAAAATCCAAATTTTGTGGAGCACGACCATTATTTAAATAAAAGATTAAATCATCATATTGAGATTTAGGGTTAACATTGAGTACATCTGTAAAATGTTCAATGCTAGTTTTTACCTCATCTGGTGATGTATCATTCATCCCTGTAATCAATCTGCAAAATCCTTGACCTCTTACAATTTTAGCGGGTTTTATCTCTAAATCATTTTCTTGCATTGCTATTACCCAATTGGCCCTTTTTTCTCCTAGTTCCTTCTATATCAGTATTTTCTTGACTATTGAGAAAGGAGAAATTACCTTAACATGAGTTCTCAAGAGAAATGGTCGAAAATATTTGACCACTTTATAAACTGTAAATTCCTGTTTTTCAGCTCTTGAATAATTCAATTCAACTCCTTGAAAATTAGAACTGAAAAAAGCAATTGGGGTTTCAAGATTTTTATCATCTAGTTGAGTTAAGACCGTTGCATATATTAGTTCCGAGGAAAAGGTATATAAAATGAAATCATTGGAAAAATTTGGAGTTGAAAGAGAAGGAGCATCAACGATGGCTTGTTTAATGATTTGAAAGGCTTCCTTTTCTTCTTCTCCCCATTTAAACAATGTATCCTTTTTGATCATTTTTTGTAATGGAAGAACTACATGTGAAAAATATGGAATGAATCGTTTGAAAAAAATTATCTGTCCTAAAAAGGATTGCATTGATTTCTTATTATGCGGTAGTGGGATTTCAAAAATTGTTTTAATCCTGTCTGGATCAATACAGATTCCATTCTTTAAGACAATAAAACCTAGAAGCTTACCTTTGTTTAAAGAAAAAATTGACTTCTTTGGATTAAGAGAGATCCAAAAGCTCCTGGATCTTTCAAAGATCTACTTTAAGTCATGTAGGTGATTGTTTCTATCTTTTGAATATATGGTTATATCATCAAGGTATACTACCACTATTTTATTTATCAATCCTTTGATTGCAATATCCATGGCTCTGTGGAATGTGGCTCCTGCATTCATTATTCCGAAGGCCATCTTCTGGTATGTGTAAGTTCCCCGTTTGGTTCGAAATGTTGTTTTCAAACGATCTTCTGGATGAACCAAAATCTGTTTGTACCCTGAAAATCCATCTAAAAAAGACATTAATTCGGAACCTGCTACTGATTGTAAAACTTGCTCCATTGATGGCAAAGGAAAATTATTCTTTTGACATGCTTTGTTCAAATTCCGGAAATAAATACAAATCCGAATATCTCCATTCTTTTTCCTAACATGTACTAAATTAGAAACCCATTTTGAATGTCTAACAGGGAAAATCATCTTGGCTTTCAAAAATTTGTTTAATTCATTTTTTATTTGAGTTTCCAAGTTCAAATGAATTTTCCTGATCTTTTGTTGAATAGGTTTAACATTAGGTACCATAGGAATAGTATGTTGAATGATTGATGGGTCATATTTTTTAAGCTCTTGGTAATCCCATGCAAAAATATCTTTATATATTTTCAATAATGAAATGAATGCATTTTTTCTTCCAATGAAAGTCTAAGCCTTAGATTTATATCTTGATGTAAATATGTAGATCCTATGTTAACTAATTCATGCCTTAGAGTGGAACTCTATAGCTTAGAATTGTTGACTTTCTTGAATCTATCTTTTAAATCATATAAATGTTCAAGCTTGACTACAGATTTTGGCAAAAGATTTTTATCAATTTTTTGCTTGATTTGATTATCATGTTTATTTTCGTCCATAATTTGATCATCATATGTTTTCTCAGAAGTAAGAAAACTTAAAATATCACCATCATCATTAAAAACCCGCCAGCTAGTAACTTTATCTGGTATAGATGGTCGAAAAATTAATTCAATAGAGAATCTGTCAGGACTAAAATCTTCAGGTGGAATAAGCTTGGAGGAAACATTAGCCAAAAGGTCGGCATTGGCGTTCTGTAATCTAGGAATAGGAGAGATATTGAATGCAATAAAATGAGATGTGAGGTCCTGAACCAAATACTGGGTAATGTTTTAAGTGAATTAAGAGACAGTGAATGGTATTTTGCACTTGTCTTACCCCAATTTTTGAATCCCAGAACACCTTAATATATTGTATATCAAGACTAATTTCTTTTCGGAGACCTTGAGCCAATGCCTCGTATTCAACAATATTGTTAGTGCATTCAAATTATAGCCTACAAGCTAACATGGTTTTCTCACCTTTTGGACTAATAAGTGCACATCCTGCTCCTACTCCATCATTGGATCTTGATCCGTCAAAATATAGTTTCCAAAACGGAGATTAGACTATAGTTTCTTTTTCGAAATTGAATAATCCAATGGAATAATTTTGAGAAAATTTTTCAACTTGTGATTTAACAGATTTGACTGAAAAAGGTGAAATTTGCGCATTGAAATCTCCTAAGAATGAATCTACAGAATAATTTCCCAAAATGTTATTGTTCAATTCTATGGGCTCATTTTCTTCTCCAGGATCTGTGACTGAGTACTTAATATGTTTTTCACGGTCGACTCTGATTTGGTTTGGCTTTCCATTATATGCGAGCCACATATGAGACCAATCTGTTGTGAAATATCCATGTAATTTTTTGGACCAATCTTGGCTAAGAACTAGACTGTAAAATTTAGGGATGTCTATAATCAGTATATCAATAATCTGAGCGACTTTTGGATTTGATGACAATACAATACTTACCAAGTTAATCTCTCCTAAGAATTTAACTTTTGTTATATCCAATTGAACTATACTAACTGAAGACTTCTGGGGTGCGATATTTAATTTTTCACAAATTGAATATGGAATTATATTGGATGAAGCCCCTGAATTGATCAAACAATTATGAACATTTCTATTGTAGATTTATAAAGTCAAAAGAGAAGGAGGAGTATGAGAATGAGATCTATCACCAATCAAAGAGTCTGTAGCATTAACCTTGTTTGAATTGTCAATAATAGGTTTCCCTATTCCATTAGCAACTTTAGAAACAACAGTTGGAGGAAGAGGGGATGTTGTTACTACATTCAAATCTTTCATTAAAATTTTCTGTTGTTGTTTTAATTCGCTAACTTCATAAATAGATATATTGGCTTTAATATTCTTCATATCCTCGATTATATTATACTCGATAGTATCAAATACTATCAAAGTTTTAGATTGAGGATTGGGTGTAGATTTGATTGGAGGTTTCTTATTGACATGTTTATCTTTAGCAATATAAGTGGGTATTTTCTGTTTTTGAGTTGAATGAGTTGGTTCTATAGAATTCCTACTTCTAGTGCTAACAGGCATGGCTTTGGCTTCTGTATCTTCATCAGAAGAAGGTAAAACGAAATACCATAATACATGTAATTCAAAAATTTATTCATCTTGGGATTCATCAGTGGAATTTGTGTTTTCTTCTTCTTCTTCTTGATCAGATTCAACATTAGAAATAACGTTGGGAGGTTGAGAAATAGAAGATTGATTTTTCTAAATGATCTAAAGGTTTTTCTGGTAGAGGTCTCATCAACCTGCTTTTTGATTTCAACCATATCATTGGACATGGCTTTAAGAACCTTTTGCAATCCCTCAAGATCAAAAGGATCTTTAGGAGATTTCTTCTTTGACTCATCTTTGAATGTTACCTTTTTAGATATTTTATCTTCAAGCTCAGTTTTCTTTTCTAAAGCAACAATTCTTCTCTCAACGGACAAGGATTCTTTCATGTTTTCTACAAGAGTGACTTTATTAGCTCTATCTACAAAAATTGCAATATTAGAAGGCAGAGAAGATATGTACCATTCTATTTGTACATCCAATCCCGGTTCAAAGGTAGCTGAGATTTAACTTGTTAAATATGGAGTTGAAGTCTTTGATATTTTCACCTGTATTAGCTTTTAAATTAGAAATATCATTGATTAATGACGCAATTGTCCTATCATCACCAAATTTAGCAATAAATAATTCTTGAAAAGTGTTCCAATTTCCTATAGAACTTGAAGGGAGGGAAAAATACCAGGATCTTGCAGATCCTCAAAAAGTATATGGAAACAATATAACTACAACATCTTCATGTTCAACGCCGTTAAGATTCATGGTTAACATAAAATTATTTAGATGTTCTTCGACAGGAAGACCATCATCAATATTATACTTTGATAACCATTTTTCAGGATGATCTGGGATAGGATGTAAATTTACCATTTGAACGATACCTGAATTAACCCATGGTAAGTTGACCATTGCTTGACTTGTTGGTTGTGAAGATGAGATAGTAGGTACAGAAGCAGATGTGGATGGTGAAGAAATAACTACTGGACTAGTACTACTTAAAATAACATTAATTGTTTGAAAAAAATGGGTCAATGAGTAGAAATGGGTTGATTAGAGGAGAAGGTGGGAGTAAATGGAGATGAAGATGATTTGATCTCACTGATAACTGATTGAGATGCTGATGTAATAACTTTCTTATGATGAGATAAAATAGGAAACTCAAAAGGAGTTATCCCAAATTTTTCACTTTGTGATCGGGTTAACACACCAGTACCTCGAAACTTGGATGTAATACTTTCTTTAGAAATTTCCAGATTAAATGTCTTATCTGGAGATATAGATATTTTTTCTAATATTTAAATCAAAGACTAAACTTCGGGAGACTTAGGAATATCATCTGAAGAAGGTCTACGAGGTAATATTTCAGGAGATGTAAGAAATAGCTCTACAACTTTAGACTTATGACCTGGAGATAGTGAACGAGGTCTAGAAGATGTAGAATATTTGGAGGGATATTGACTCTTAAGTTGGCTTTTCAATTGAGATTCAACTTTATATGCCATACATAGTCGGATGCCCTCCTTCTAGTACCAAAAATGTTGATGGCTGGAAAGTGACTTCCTCAACATTAGGGATTCCACCTGGTCGGGAGCTTAAAAAAACTCCTTTTCCGTTGAAAATGGTGCGTTAGATTGGGGATAAAGAGACCAATTTATCATATAAAAATACTTTATATAACAAGAGAAATGAAATCAACACTAACATGGTGATTTATTCTAATGATAACATAAATTAAAACTAATCTAACTATTTCCTGGGATTGGATTCTGATATATGATTAAGGCATAAGATTTCACAAACATGAAATAATATATATCATTACATACTTTATGAATATAAGCTCATTTAAGAAAATAAATCAATTTAATTGATTTAGTTGATGAAAAACATTAATCATATAAAATATCTCTAAGTCTCACATCTAACAACATATGATTCAATACATTATATCAATAGTAATAAGAACATATGTCACTTCAATGCTTTATCAGAATGAAACTAATAAAAAGAATAAGTTTTCTACAATATCAGAAATATAAAACAATCAATACACAGATAATAGTACCCACTGCATCATAGCTTTAGATCTGAAAAGATAGCTTCAAAGGTTCAGATTTTCAATTAGATAACTTCTGTTCAAATAGCAGTGTGAGTTCCAAAAGAAATATTCTCAAAATTCTGGACCCATTTCTAAATGCATGAAAGGGGTTTAAATAAAAAATAATATTACAAAAATAGAAGACTTGTAAAAGAAGTCTTCTAATATTATTTTAAACTATGTAAATATAAACTAGGAAAATAAAATGCACAAGTTATAATAGTCTATGAATGTTTCCTAGATTCATTGTCTAGTTGGTCCTTGAGTTGGCATGCTTTGATCATGTGTTCGAGCTGGGGGGGATGAATTGGCTGCATTCTCATCTGGCTCGTGAATACTGCATCATTGAGTGTCATAAGAAGCTGAGCTGCTGCATTGGAGAGGCACCTCAATATTACCAATTGGTTATGAGGCTTTATCAACAAGTACCAGTAAATATCCATGTTTAATCTTGTCAGATTTTCTATGTCAAGATATTTTCTATTTGATGTCTCTTGCCAGGATTGTTTTAGGAAACTTATTTCTGGCAAAGTTTCTTTTGATGCTTCATGAATCAAATTGGCTTGTAGAAGAGAATATTTTATATATTCGGAGATGATGGAGGATAAATTCTTAGCTCTAATAATAGCTAATTCAACACTTTTCATTTTAATATCCTAATCTCCAAATATTATATCATTTTTATTGATTTTTCAAGACATGGGAGATCAACCGCTCCACCCCGTGCAATATCTTTCCAATCAATATATTTTGACACTTTGTCATCAATCTCTTCATAATAAGTTCTCAGATTGGAAATATGAGTAACTAACTGGTCACTGGTCTTGAATTTCTCCTGAATTTGATTGTACTTCTGATAGAAAATTTCCTGCTAAGCTGCCAATAATGCTCCCAACTCAGCTGCTTCTTTCTTTACTTCATTGATTTTGGGCTTATCTTGGAGCTTTTAAATCTTCCGCTACATTTGATGAATTACTTGATCTTTTTCTTTAATTTCATTTTCTAGTTTGAGTTTGATACCTTCAAACTATTGTTGCAGATCATTAATGCTTGTCTGAAGCTCCTGATCGATTCTTTTCTTTTCATCAGAGAAAACTTGCTCCAGTTGAGCAATTTTCTGGTCCTTTTCTAGAATCAATGATTCAACCTCAACTGCCTTATCAATTGTTGCATTTGCATAAGCACCTGCAAATTGAGATAATATATTAAGATCTTTCCCTGGAGATGATTGAGTTCCTTTCCTAAGGACTCACATTAACGTTGAATCTACAGGCAGTTCGGGATATTATTCTATTTTTCGCTCTTCTTTGACCTGGTCACTGCAAATTTGTGTTTTGGGCTATAAAAAATGTCTAGTGGTGATATCTCTTCTACTTTCAAGACTATTTCAGTAGTCAGAGATGCTGGAATGATTTCCATATCTTGGGCTGGTATTTCCTCTAGTTTTTCCTCTGTATTATTTCTTCCTTGAACCTGACTCTATTCAAGAATAATTTTGGAAACCTCTGTGGTGAATGAGGTTTCTCTAATTTCTTCTTGATTCTGGGAATTATCTATATCAATAGAGACATGCTGCATACTTGATTCTCCAATATAATTCATGGAATTTGAAGCACCTACCATAGGCATGGTTTTTGACTTAATGACATTTTGAATGGTAGGGGTATTAGTTTCTGACAATTCTTTCTCAAATTCTTCCCAATTTTGGATGAATCTATCATCATGTTGAATATCAATAATTTATTCTTCTTGAACTGGTATTGGTACTTGAGTAGCTGCTGCAACTATAATCTGTTCTGCCTTCGACTGTGGTATGTGATACAAATAATTGGGTAAATGAGAATTTCTTTGTTCCCGATACACTTTAAATCTTTCTAAATCTTCTGGACTGAGAATTTCAGCTGCTTTATGCTGAACTGTTGAAAATTCATGAATTGATTCAAACATATCATCAAATCTGTCAGGCTCGCTTGAAAATGATCTCAGCTTGACTGAATTCGTTATCTCTCTGGCAACACCATAGGGATCATGACTGTTGGAAATATTGTCATTAATGGCAAAGGAGAAGAAAGGAGCAACACCAGAATTATCATTAAGGACAAAGGTGCAGATTAGGATCAACTGGAGTATAAAGGATAAATAAGGAAAATAAGGAAAAAGTACAATGGAGGAGGAGAAAAGAGGCAAAGGAGCAACATTATGCAAAAAAAAGGCAAAGGAGAAACATTAGAAGTATAATCTAAGGCATAGGAGCAACAAAGAGGCAAGGAGAAACATAGAATCATTATCTAAGGCAAAGGAGTAGAGAGGATAAGAAAAGAGGCATGAAGCAACTTTAGAATTATTACTTAAGGCAAAGGAGCAACAGAGAAGCAAAGAGCAGCAAAAGAGGAAAAATACAATGTCATGCAGCAAAGAAGAAAACTGTGCAGTGTAGGGTCAAGTCGGGCTATTCACAGAGATCGTGAGTGAGTCGGGTGTTCTACGTGTAGCAAAGAAGAAATGAATGGGCGCAACCAAATAAGAAAAGGCGTGAAGGAGTGAACATGCGGGTCGAGTTATGAAAATACACATTCAAATCGCATATCACAATCGCAGTGGAAGGAGTATCACAAAACAACAAAGACACAAAAATTGTGAAATGTGAAGTGCGGGAGATGACGTGGCAAGTGACGTCGAAAGATGACGTGGAAGATGACATGGCCTTGACTCCGCAAATTGCATTTAATCTATGATGACATGGCAAGGTGACATGGTAGTGATGTGGCATGATGACATGGACCTTGCCTACATATCGCACATTGCAAGCTCACGAGGATAAGTGCTCCAGAATCATGTAAAAATGCCGAAGTTCAAGATGCGATATGAGGAGCGGATGCAATGGAATTACAAAGTCAAATACTAAAGGATTTAAAGTCTGGTGTGGGACTCAATCGCATATCGTAAATCACAAGTTCAGGAGGATAAGCACTCAAGAATCATGTTGAAACGTCGAAGTGCGAGATGCAATATGAGGAGCGGATGCGATATGATTCAAAGCTAAAAACTAAAGGATTTAAATTTTGGTTGTGGGACCCAATCGTATATAGCACATCGCAAGCTCAGAAGGGATAGCACCCATGAACCATGTTGAATCGCCAAAATGCGAAGTGTGATAAAGAGCCCAGATGCGATGTAGTTTCAAAGGTGAACTCCAAAGGATCTCAAATCTGGATGTAAAGCATTTCCTTTTTTAAATCGCATCGAAGGAGGAAAAAGAGGATTATAACGTAAAACCTATGGAATTCCGAAATGCGATAAGTGACTAGATGCGATATCGTACAAAGGTAAATATTAATATATTTCATGTCTAGTTTCTCTTTGGATACACCTGTTTTATGAAGAAAAGACTGAACGGAGGCAAAAGACTCATGTGTATAAAGAAAAAATTGAACGGGAGTAGACTCGGGTAAGACCCAACTCTAAATGCAGAACATTTTTATGCGGTTGCGACAGTGAGTTAAAAGGAAAGGTTGAACACAAGAGGAAAGACTCGGGCAACTGACCCGATACTTGTGCAAGGTTAGTACGACTGTTTAATAAAAAAATTTTGAACGCAACAAAAGGAGACTCGGGTAAGTGACCTGACACAGAGAAAAGGAGAAGGTGAAGGCTTAACGCTGCGAGCACGAGTAGAAGAGGCAGAGTTGGGCAAAAGGCAATATATGTTGGCACTATTCGAAACGTGCCAGCTAGGCTGAGTCAGGAAAAAGGGTGTTTGTCCATAACTATTATAATATAACAATAGAAACTAAAAATATCAATAACAACAACAGAAAATAAAAAAAGAACAGCGAGCAAAAGAGCTAGAAGGGTTGAGTGAAATACATTTGTTGTATCTGTAAATGTAAATTCATTGATTAATTTTATATTGTTTGTGATGCAAGGGAAAGTCTTCATAGGCATAAGCAAAACTCCATGAGTGTTGTAATGATTATTTCTGATGTAATAACCTAAACTGAAGTATGAGGAATCGAATGAGTGGAAGGCATAGGCTTAGGCCTGTTCACGTTGTATTCCTTATATAATGCAAGTAGTCAGGGAGTTATTTGTATAAGAGATGTAATATCAGTGTGAAAAGAGAGGTTAGAGAGTGGAATAATGAGAGTGAGCAGATAGAGATGCTGTGCACATCCATAGCTGATATGAAGGCTGAAAAGGCAGCAGTGAAGAAGGAGTAAAATAGAGTTGATATCCAGGGAAATCAACATATGATTTTTATTGTAGTGTGAGGGAGTTGGAGCTTCCATATAAAGTTGTAGCTTGATAGATGTCCAGTTGTAGTTGGTTGAGGTAGGAGCCTCTTGTGGGTTGTAGCCTGCAGAAAATACATGGGAGTTGGTGCTTCCATTTCAAGTTGGAACTTGATAGATGGCCAATTGTAGCTGGTTGAGGTAGGAGCCTCCTGTGGGTTGTAGCCTGCAGAAAATATATGGGAGTTGGAGCTTCCTTGCAAGTTGTAGCTTACAGAAATTGAGTTAGTAGCCTCCTGTAGGTTGGAGCCTACATAAAATCAGTTGTGAGAGGGAGTTGGAGCTTGCCTTTGCATCACAAAAATAATAAGATGTTGTTTTCTCGCTTATGGGTTTCCACTTATATCTGTTGTCTATGTGCATGATGATTATGTGTTGATGTATTGTGCTTAATCTGCTTATTACTTGCTACCCACACATTAAGTTTGCTGATTCATTATATATTAAGTTGATTATGAAATGGAGGTGTAAATAAGTTTAAAGAAAAGAGTCTTAAATGTCCATGAATGTACTAAACTGATTCACCCCCCCTCTCAGTTTAGCTAAGGGTTCATCAATTGGTATCATAGCCAGTTCCTTCTGTATCAGTTTAACCACTGGAAGGAGATCCTTAGTCCCAAAAATGGCTATCCTAGAAGTAAGCTCTACAAATAAAGCCCCTCTATTTACTAGCACAAACTATGCTTTATGGAAAATAAGAATGAGGACATAATTAATGTCTCTAGGAATAGAAGTCAGGTTTGTTGTGGGAGAAAAATATGCACCAAAGGAAACTGACACTGAGAAAGAAGCCAAACAAAATTTCATAGCTAATGCAAAAATAATGAATGCACTCTTGAGCGGTCTGAGTGAGTCAGAATTTATCAAAGTAATGCACTGTAAGACTGCCAAAGAAATCTGGGATACATTAGAAAATATTCACGAGGGAGATACAAAGGTGAAGATGGCCAAAATATAAGCACATAGAACTCAATTTGAAAAATTAAAAATGAATGAAGATGAAGATATAACTGCATTCTTCTTAAGAGTTGCAGAATTTGTGAATATCATGAAAGGCCTAGGAGAAGAAATTAAAGAAAGCGTTGTAGTACAAAAATTATTGAGATCTCTACCACCTAGGTTTAATCCTAAGGTATCTGCCATAGAAGAAACAACAAACTGGGAAACCTTGACTAGGAACCAATTACTTGGAAACCTAACAACATATGAGATGATAATTCCTAAAGGGAAGTCAAACATGACGGAGGCTGCCTTTATAGTAGGCAAGTACTTAGAAGAGAAGGAAGGTACATGCTCATGCTCTGATGAAGAAGAAGCCAAATTTGTCATAATATTGGATAGAGGCACAGGTAAGTACAAAGCTAAAATTCCATTTAAGTGCTTTAATTGTGGAAGAGTGGGGCACTATGCTTCAAAATGTCCTCATAAGAAAATAGAGAATCCGTCAAAAGGGAAAGAGAAAAGAAATTTCAGCAATAGGCAGAAAGGGAACATATTTAATAGAAGAACATTCTATGCTCAACAAGACAACAATGCATTTGCGAGCTCAGATGAATCCCCTAATGATGAAGGAACATCAAAATTCATTTTGATGGCCATGGAAGAGCTTGATAAAGATTTCCTGGAATTTGAAGAAGAAGGTGAGGTAGATCTTGAGGGGGAGTTGGTGAGGCCCTAAAGGAAATAGATATACTCAAGCTTAAGACTAGAAAACAGAAGGCAATCCTTCTAAAACATGTAAAGGAAGAACCAAAATCTAAATATTTTATTAAGTTGAAAATTGAACTAGAAGAAGCAAGGAAAGTAGAAGACATTCTACTGCAGCAAATAAGAGAGAAAATTCAGGAATGTGGAAGATTGGAAGAAGAGGTGGTAAGTCTGAGGAAGAAATTGGAAAAGGCTCAAACTGATTTAGCAATGAACATTCAATAGTTAAAAGGTGTTGAACAATTGGAAAAGATATTAAATGCACAAAGATATCCTCTTGTAAAGACTGAGATAGGATATGAAGGTGTAGTATAACTATGGCCCAATTATTTATCATTCTTATATTATTACATCATATTATTCCCTTGGATACCTCCCTCTGTACCCTATATTATCCCCCCTAGATACACTACAGAAGGAGAATCCAACAAGTCGAAGGCAGAGGATAAGAAAGCTATTACATTTGTGAAAGTTGTCCTAAAAGAAAACGTTGACTCCCATCAATCTGAGAAAAAAAATGTGGGAAACCCTTCAAATCCTCATGAGCTGCAGCAAAAATCCACCGCAAGGAAAGCCATGGAAACAAAAGGAGTGAACAACCAAGCAACATTCCAGCATAGATCAAATGGCTTCCAAAGACAAAATTTTCATATGAACAGATGGCTATATCCCCAAATAACCTTCTCTGCCAGATATAGATATTACTTCCATGGGTATTGCTTTGCTGTAAAAGGTTTATTCATAAAGCCATGGAGTGTAGAGTGTATGTAAGGAGACTGGAGTATGGAAACTCAAAGGAAATCAAGAACAATGGTGGATTCACTCATGTACATAATCCATTCCGAAATACAATGGAATGTTTTTGCTGCCATAAAAATGGGCACAAGTCTTACGAATGTCCTCTCAAAGATTGTGATCCATCTCCTCCGAAAATTTATAAAAAAAAAGCTGCATGCAATGGAAAAAGGAATCTAAATAAGTGTGATCTGGTTCTAATTGCTCAGGATCAGAACAATCAATGGTATGTGGACAGTGGGTGCTCAAGACATATGACTGGAGATCAAAGCAAGTTTGTAACTTTTGATGAAAATAAATACGGGAATGTAATATTTAGAAATGATAGAGCAAGGAAAATCATGGGAAAAGGCATAGTCAGCCTGAATAATGGAGGAGAAGAGGCTTAATATGTACTGTTTGTAGATGGTCTGAAAGCCAATATGCTAAGTGTTAGTCAAATTTGTAATAAAGGCTTTGAAGTTATTTTTAGAGCCCAAGAGTGTGAAGTAAGGTCAATCAAAATAGGAAAGACCTTGGTTAAAGGTGTTTGAATAGAGAGTAATGTTTATATAGTAGAAGAAGAGAATGAAGCATGCCACATCAGAAAACTTGACGAATCTTGGCTAGGGCATAGAATATTGGGACATCTAAATTTTGACCACATCATCAAACTGAGAAAAAAGAAAGCTATCATAGATTTTCATGCAATAAAGAAGCCACCACATACCATATGTAAGTCCTGCCAACTGGGCAAACAAACTCGCACATCGTCCAAAGTCAAAGACCAACTATCTACAAGTAAGCCCCTTCAGCTTGTACACATGGACCTATGTGGACCTTCAAGAGCTAATGCACCAGGTGGAGAAGTGTATTTCATGTTGATAATCGATGTTTTTTTCATATTAACATGGGTGGAATTTCTCATATACAAATCTGAAGCATTTAAGAAATTTAATATATTAAAGGCATTGGCAGAAAATCAAACTAGATGTAAACTAAAATGCGTCAGATCAGATAGAGGAGGTGAATTCACAGGTGATGAGTTTGAAGACATGTGCAATGAATGTGGGATAAAGCAACAATTTACTGTTGTAGATACACCTCAACAGAATGGAGTGGAAGAGAGGCAAAACAGGTATGTACAATAGATTGCCAGAGCCATGATGCAAGAAATAAACATTCCACAAACCTACTGGGCAGAAGCAGTACACACAACTGTTCATATTATCAACAAAGCTCATATCAGAACAATTTGTGACAAGACTCCATATGAACTGTGGCATGGGAAACCGAAATCAATTAATCACTTTAGAGTCTTTGGAAGCAAATGTTTCATAAATAATAATGATGAAAACTTGGGGAAGTATGATGCAAGAGCTGATGAAGGAATATTTTTAGGATATGCATCAAAGAGTAAGGGCTATAGGTGCTACAATAAAAAATTGCATAATATTATGGAAAGAATTAATGTGAGATTCGATGAAGAGCTACTAGACAGAATCAAAAGTAAAAACTGTGTCAATTTGTAATAGATCTGATAAGAAAATGTATAGAAATGGAAAATATGCCCAAGAAATAACACCATTGAAGACAAAACTTCCGATCTTCATTAATATCCAAACCCTTGAGGTAGGGCAACACCATACCTTCACTCCTTAAGGAAGGAGATCACTCCACAAGCCATATGCTTGCCAATACAATAATCCTTCACATCTCTCAATGGAGAGACTCTAGCCTCTATATAGGTTTCATACATGCAATACCATGGGTAGTTATCGTGGGTATCTCAATACCATACATCCAATACAATGGGCTTATCACTTTATTCCCTAGCTACATGTGGTCCCTTACATAATGTGGGTTAACCACTTTATTTATTAACTATGGCCCAATTATTTATCATTCTTATATTATTACATCATATTATTCCCTTGGATACCTCCCTCTGTACCATATATTATCCCCCCTAGGTATACTACACAATCCCCCACATCATCATCATGATGAGAATCAAGAAACTAAAGAACAGAATGAGACAAAAAAGGATAGAGAAATAAACTCAAAAGGACCCTCGAGACACACTCAAAAGAACCATCCATAAGATAAAATCATTGGAGACAAGAGTGCAGGAGTCCAAACAAGAAGATATCTAGCTGAACAGACCGAGGAAGTATATCTTGTCATGTTTTCACAGATAGAACCGAATAATTTCGATGAAGCCAACAAAAAAAAATGGATAAATGCTATGAACGAAGAATTAGACCAGATTGAGAAGAACAAGATTTGGGAGTTAATACCAAGACCTGTTGGGAAAAATGTCATTGGCATAAAGTGGATATTCAAGAATAAGATGAATGAACAAGGTTAGGTAATCGAAAATAAAGCTAGACTTGTATGTAAGGAATACTCTCAAATCGAAGGACTTGAATATTATTAAAATTTTTCCCTTGTAGCAAGAATGGAAGCCATTAGAATGTTTCTGGCTTTGGCATGCTATCATGATTTCAAGGTATATCAAATGGATGTGAAGTATGCCTTCTTAAATGGAGATATAGAGGAAGAAGTCTACATGGAACAAACTGAAGGTTTTTCCTTAGTAGATAAGCACAACTATGTTTGTAGATTAAAGAAAGCCCTATATGGTCTCAAGCAAGAACCACGTGCATGGTATTCTAGGATGGACAAGTACTTTCAAAAACAAGGATTCAAGAAGGGAGGAGTAGACAACAATTTGTATATAAAGGTTGATGAAAATGAAATTTTAATTGTAGTGGTATATGTATATGATATCATGTTTGGAAGCAACAAGGATGAGTTAGTAAAAGGATTTACAGAAGAGATGAAGTCAAAATTTGACATGTCTATGATTGGAGAGCTTACCTTCTACCTAGGACTTCAAATTCTACATAAGAACAAAGGCATATTCATTTGACAAGAAAAATACTTAAGAGACATGTTAAAAAGATTCCAAATGGAAGACTGCAAACCTGTGTCAACTCCCATGATCATTGGATGCAAGTTATGTGCTGATGATGGATCTGAAGATGTAGATCAAAGACTTTACATATCTATGATAGGAAGTCTGATATACCTAACAGCCTCTAGACCAGACATTATGTTGGCAGTAGGACTTGTGGCAAGGTATCAAGCAGCACCAAAACAAAATCACTTGCTAGCAATCAAGAGGATATTTAGATATCTGCAAAAAACTGCACATTATGGCCTATGGTATCTGAAAGGCAAAGATTTCACATTGACAAAATATACAGATGCATGTTGGGCCAGCTGTGTGGATGATAGGAAAAGCACAAGTGGAGGTGCATTCTTTTTGGGAGAAATTCTGGTGGCATGGTTAAGCAAAGCAAACATCTGTCTCTCTATCTAAAACAGAAGCAGAATACATAGCAGCAACAACTTGTTGCACATAAGTGATGTGGATGAAACAAACTCTTCAAGACATGAAGGTAAGCATCACTGAACCTATTTTTATCAAATGTGACAATACAAGTGCAATAAGCATATCAAAAAATCCTGTGGTTCATTTGAAAACCAAACACATCCCAATAAAGTACCACTTCCTCAGAGAAAAATTAGCAGAGAAAAGAGTAAAGATGGAATACGTCCCAACAAAGGAGCATACAACAGACATATTTACAAAACCTCTTGCTAGAGAATCATTCGAATATCTAAGAGACAAACTAGGGATAATGTCTACAGATGATACTCTCTGATATGATTAGAAAAAAAAAGTACTAGTAAAGGCTACAATATCAGGAACAAAAACAGTGCAGTTGGCCAGCCAATATTATACAAGAAGTATCATTCCAGGGGGAGAGTAGCCATCAGCCATGATCATATAAGTAAAGAGGAACCTCAAATTCTGTTGAAGATAACTACTGATGAAGAAATTCTCGTGATTTTAGCCAAAAAGTTCAGCAGTCTAGCACATTTCAGCACTATACAAGAAAATGCAATGACTCCCAAAGTATTCTCCCAACGTTACTTACACAACAAATGGGGCAGTAGTCCTAGGTAGGTATGTGGACAAAATGAAGAATGCTTATGCAGAACTCTAGTAATGCAATGATGGAAAATACACTGGGAAAAGGTGTAACCCTTTTCCATTGATGTCAAAGGGGGAGGAAAAGCAGGAAGACGAATATAGACACTTCTCAGAATTAAAGGGGGAGGAAGTGTTGCCATCAATGCCAAAGGGGGAGACTGTTGAAAATATTGTCATTGATGGAAAATGAGCAGAAATGAGAAACACTACAATTATCATCAAGGACAAAGGTGCAGATCAGGATCAGCTAGAGTATAAAGGAGAAATAAGGAAAAGTACATTGGAGGAGAAGAAAAGAGGCAAAGGAGCAGCATTATGCAAAAACAAAGAAAATGAGCAGCATTAGAAGTATAATCTAAGGCATATGAGCAGCAAAGAGGCAAGGAGAAATATTAGAATCATTATCTAAGACAAAGAAGCAGAGAGGAGCAACAAAGAGGCATGCAGCAGATTTAGAATTATTACTTAAGGAAAAGGAGTAGTAAAGAAGCAAGGAGCAATAAAAGAGGCAAAAGACAACGTCATGCAACAAAGAATAAAACTGTTCAGTGCAGTGTCAAGTCAGGCTATTCATGAAGACCGTGAACGAGTTGGGTGTTCTACGTGCAACAAAGAAGAAATGAATGGGCACAACCAAATAAGAAAAGGCGTTAAGGAGTGAATCGTAGGAATATAACGTAAAACCTATGAAATGCTGAAATGCGATAAGTGAATGGACGCGATATCGTACAAAGGTAAATATTAGTATATTTCAGGTCTAGGTTCTCTGTGGATACACCTGTTTTATGAAGAAAAGACTGAACACACACAAAATACTCGTGTGTATAAAGAAAAATCTAAACGGGAGTAGACTCGGATAAGACCCGACTCTAAGTGCAGAATGGTGTTATGCAGTTGTGGTAGTGACTTAAAAGGAAAGGTTGAACACAAGAGGAAAGATTCAGGCAACTGACTCAATACTCGTGCAAGTTTAGTATAGACGTTTAATAACAAAAATCTGAACGTAGACTCGGGTAAGTGATATGACACAGAAAAAAGGAGCAAGTGAAGGTTGAATGCTACGGGCACGAGTAGAAGAGGAAGAGTCAGGCAAAAGGCAGTATATGCTGGCAGTATTGGAAACGTGCCAACTGGGTCGAGTCGGGAAAAAGGGTGTTTGAGCATAATTGTTATAATATAACAACATAAACTAAAAAGATCAATGACAACAACAGAAAATACAAACGAGCAAAATAGATGGAAGGGTTGAGTGAAATACATTTGTTGTATCTGTAAATGTAAATTCATTGATTAATTTTATATTGTTTGTGATGCAAAGGTAAGTCTCCATAGGCATAGGCAAAACTCCATGAGTGTTGTAATGATTATTTCTGATGTAATAACCTAAACTGAAGTATGAGGAATCGAATGGGTGGAAGGCATAGGGTCAGGCCTGTTCATGTCATATTCCCTGTAGAATGAAAATAATCAGGGAGTTATCTATATAAGAGATGTAATATCAGTGTGAAAAGAAAGGTTATAGAGTGGAATAATGAGAGTGAGCAGATAGAGATGCTGTGCACATCCAGAGCTGATATGAAGGCTGAAAAGGAAGTAGTGAAGAAGGAGTAAAACATAGCTGATATCTAGGTAAATCAGCATATGATTTTTATTGTAGTGTGAGGGAGTTGGATCTTCCATATCAAGTTGTAGCTTTATAGATGTCCAGTTGTAGCTGGTTGAGGTAGGAGCCACCTGTGGTTTTTAGCCTGCAGAAAATACATGGGAGTTGGTGCTTTCGTTTCAAGTTGGAGCTTGATAGATGGCCAGGTATAGCTGGTTGAGGTAGGAGCCTCCTGTGGGTTCTAGCCTACAGAAAATATATGGGAGTTGGAGCTTCCTTGCATGTTGTAGCTTGCAAAAATTGAGGTAGTAGCCTCCTATAGGTTGGAGCCTACGGAAAATTAGTTGTGAGAGGGAGTTGGAGCTTGCCTTTGCATCAGAACTATAATAAGATGTGGTTTTCTCTCTTATGGGTTTCCACTTATATATGTTGTCTATGTGCATGATGATTATGTGTTGATGTATTGTGTTTAATCTTCTTATTACTTGCTTCCCACGCAATAAGTTTTTTGATTCATTATATATTAAGTTGCTTATGAAATGGAGGTGTAAATAAGTTTAAAGAAAAGAGTCTTAAGTGTCCATGAATGTACTAAACTGATTCACCCCCCCTCTCAGTTTAGCTAAGGTTCATCAATAACTTCTATTAGGAAACACTGGAAAGTTAAAAGGTTTTAATCGATCAATTTCAAGACAGGCATGCCTGAAATTGTCTAGGGCAAACAAACCACAGGAAAAATGAAAAGTTGGCCAAATGGTCTTCTTGGCATCTTTCAGGGTTTTAGTTAGACCATGACCAACTATTTGATAAAATATTTATTTTGCTAACAATTTATCTGGTATCTACAAGGGTAGGACATGAGGGTTGACATCACTTCCAAAAATACGGATGTATGTAAAATTCTCTTCACCGAACCACCTAACTACAGACTTGAGACTCTTATTGGCTTCGGGAGTGAATCTAGTGATTTTTCTTTCGAAAATGACCTGGAAGACTGGGAGCATTATATCATTGCATATTTTAAACATGTGAGAATGATATTTTGACTCCCATAAGAAATATAACTGTACAAAAATAGGGGTTTCGGCTTCTCTGGTTCATTTCCATCCTAATGATGAAAATTCAAAGGAAAAACATACTGCGTCTAAGATATAAGAGCTCATATAAAAAGAAGAGACTACATGGGGTGGGGCATTTCTATTTTCTCTATAGGCCATAGTAAATCTGATCAAATTATCAGAAAGAATGGTAGCCTAATCTATAATATATTCATCAGAGGTTGCTTCTATCAAGGGTGTCCAATTTTCTTTAAATTTGTTCGTATTTACAGATCCAAAGAGACGACACATCATTGCAACTATTTGAGAGAATGGGATTTTGAGAGAGATGACTGAATACATACCCTTATCATCACTCTTATGTCGGTTAGGATAATTTCTCCATTCTTTAATTACATTCGCAGGATGGTCGTTCTTGCGCATGAACTCTTGAACAAATTGGGCATCGTATCTCTTCTGGGGTTCTGGTAGTTTATACATTTTCTTAGAATCTGACGGCCTGAGCAAACCAATGACAGTTCTTCTTCGAGTAAAAAAATGTTTATCTCTGATATCCACATTGTCCAACACCCATTTCACTAAGTCAGTGTATGGCAACATTTTAGGATGAGTCGAAATTCTGTGAAGAAAATAATTGGCTCTGTATACCCATGATTTAGAATCATTGGACAAAGTATCATTAGCCAGAACTTTTCTGTCGAGAATTACTTGCGGCTTCTCTTTCTCGAACAACTGATAGATCCCTTCCCAGCTCATAGAACCAATTTCTAGGTTGCATGTAGTATCCGAGATTAGGGGAGCCATTTCACCGTTTTCCTCTTGCTGTATGACTGACAGTGATGGGGTGGCAGATTTCCTTCGCACTTTAACCAGCCTTGACATCCTTTTATGCCTAAGTGTTTGGACTTACCTTGTTGAAAGGAAAACCAGAGAGGATAATCTAAAATAACTTTGAACGATATTAACTGTCCTGTCAACTTAACTCATGCATATGGGAGATCTATGATATTAATATTTGAAATAATTACAAATAAATTACACACCTCGAGATCATAAAACACGTCAATTAACACTTAATTGACAAGCATAGGTTCGTGTGATAGTGACAAATGTCATTATATCAGGATTGATTGATCGTTGATTTTGGTCGTTGGCAACTTATGATGCTTGGAGTAATCTTCGAATGCAAAGTATGACTTTGCAATGTTTAAGATGGGATGCAATATCAGCGTCTCTCAGATGAAGATTCAGATGTCGTCGTCTGTCAAGTGACGGCTTCACTATTTCAAATTTCGGCATTTCGCAATTGCCTTTTCGCTATTTCACATTTCAGCATTTCGCAAGTTCAGAGATTCGCTATTTCGCGATTTCGCTGATGTTTTCCCCCGCTTATGTGCCTTTTCGGTTTGAGGGTTATTTTTAGGTGTTTTCTTTATTTTATAAAGCTTAATGTAATAGAAAAGATAATATTAAGTTTTATTTCTAAAACAAATATTAACCTAAAATTTTAAAAGGGTCCCCATTATCCTTTCTAACCTATTTTACTTAGATAATGGGGAGTTGTTGTAATACTACAACAACACCCCAAAGTGGTATTTTACAATGTTTGATTTTCATGTACTTCACTTGAGGACCACAAAAAAAAAAACAACGACCTCGTTTTTTGTTAAGTATGTCTTACAATGGTCTTTTTCCTTGGTTGTTGAAAGGGTTTGCAACTCCTCTTTTTTACATTTCATTAACTCAACCCTTATTCTTTAATTTATACAATTCAATGTCTCAAAAAACTATTGAACAAAAGAGAACAATCTTTAGTGGATTTACAATTTAATTATACTAAAACTGTGAATGTGACAATTATTTGCAGAAGACATCACTGTTAAGTTTTGTCTTGTTTTGTTTTTTGTTTTTTTTTTAATATTCTTAAAACTATTTGTAAGCATTGTGTAACGTTGTTTGTTTACCTTCTATTGTATTTGTACCATTTATATTCTATTCTAGCCACAAAAATTGGTTGAAAAGGCTCTAGCCATCTTGAAATTATATTCATTCAATGATACCATTATATAATACATGGATGTAATCATCTCACAAGATTCACATTGATGAGGAATTAATAAATAAGAATGACTACTCATAAAAAAGGGAATTTGTGATTGTCTAGGAACTTACATTTTAACATCATTGGAATCTTTGCAATAATAGTTTGAAGCACGCAAAGAACTTGCATGAATATGGTGGAAAATGGACTAAGCCCACAATTTTGGATGTGAATCACACAATTAATTTAACTTACAAGGCTTCCCTTAACATTAAAGTGTTTTTAATTAACAAAATATCATTAACATTTTCAATACCATCTTCCTAGTTGAATATCTTGATTTGTGAAGATACATATGTAGATAAATTTTTTATTACTTTCAATGATCATCAAACATCAAAGCCTTAGATTCATCATTGATAATATGACATGCAACATTATTCAAAGTCAACGATGTTACCAACTTAATGAGAACTGCAACTTCAAAATGATACTTTAGCCCAAAAAAAACCCTATTTTTTGCACAAAAAACATGAAAAGAACACCGTGAAATTGAAAAGTGGTAATGCTTCATCACCATTTTTTAGGGTTAAAATTCCAATTTTTTTTAGCTAGGGCATTAAAAACCAAATTCATGGTTATGGAAAACTTTAAAATTCCAACAAATTTCAACCATGGTGTTAAATATCAAATAGCATGACTCCAAAAACCTTAAAATTTTGACATTTTTCAACGATGGAATTGAAACCAAATATCATGAGTATAAAGTGTTGAGAAACCAAAGTGCTGTAGATTAAGGTTGATTTCTCTTAACTTGATAGTTTCTTCTGGATTTTGTTGGATTTTTATTTCTTTTATTATGTTCTTTTCATCAAACAATTATAAAAAACATAAAACATGAAGATCACAAAAGACAAAGAAAACAAAGATGCAGGCTCCAAGCTAGCGAAAAAGCCCACAAATGGGAAAACCCAACCAACTTCTCTTATATAATCAGATAAAAGTGAGAAATTCAAGACCAAAGACCAAGAAAAAGGCCGCCACACAGATCCAAGTCAAGCTTTCTTGAAAGTTTCTCCACCAAGTCAAAGTCAACAACGTCAACTTTGGTAACATATGAAGTCTAGTCATCTCTTGAAATTTCGGCTCCTACTTTTATGGTCCTTGAAATCTTGGCCCTTGAAATTTATAGCCTACAATATCTCAGAAAAATTTGTAGAACTAGGGCAAACAAATTCTTCATTTTCTCTCTCCTTTTACCTCATCCTCTCTCCTTTTACTTTGCTAGTTTTTCCTTCTTGTGTTGGCACAAAGATCGATGTATATGAATGAATGATAACCTCCAAATTGGTCAAGTTTCACTGTATATTTACACATCTAGGAGGTCAAATAGGGGGCTCTTGGAGCTTACACCAAATTTCTCTCAAGGAGGGTTGACTTGGTTTTGTTGTGATACTTTTGATTGTTTTGACACAAAAATAAATATTTTTCTTTTTTATACAAGTCCAAAAGGGACTTTGACTCATGAAAAATTTCTTTTGACTCGATAAAACCTAGAAGCATGAAGAACATGCTTGACTAATGAAATAATAATACTGATATTTTTTTCTTTTTTTGATTTTTACAAGAATTATATAATGGCAAGAGTACAATGATAATTATCAAGACCGAACCTAGTTAAATTTTCCAACACTCCCTCTTAATTGGGGAAGTATTCACAATTACAAAACAAGATACAAATATACTCTCAATTTGAAATATTATTATAAGAAGAGTTCATATTGATAAGAATCATCAAGCATCATCATCATAACTAACATTGTCTATTGCAAAATAAAAATGCCTTGATTGAAAATATCTACCTCTCCACTATATTAGAGCACAACGTTGGGAGGCCTACAGTTGGAAACCACCACCACCGCCTCTCAAGGCACATAATCCATCCAGATGTAAACAAGGTATGTCCTTACATGACTATTCTTATATTGGATTCCCAATCCTGAAATAATATTTTTCCTCCTCATGACTACTCTTATCTTGGATACCCTGCCCTATCCTCAAAGAGTTTCGAGGCTCGAGACTAATCCTATCTTAGATTCCCAATCTTCAAGAATTATCAGTCCCAGATGCTTATCCAATTCTCCATTCTCCCTACCAATGCCTTCAATAGGCATGCGACTATTAGTCCTAGCCATAGTGCATGACACATGGAGAATAAAATGTCCACCATCACTCCCTCTCAACTAGGGAGGAGATCCTTACTCCCTCTTAACTAGGGAGAAATAATCACAAGCTTCAACTTATTTCATTCATCAACTACTTATTTTTCCATGGAGATGTAAGTAGTATCTTGTAGGGCTTCTCGACTCCTAACAACATCACATCATATCAAACTTCGACCTTTATGGATCTTGAAAATCTTCATGCAAATTTGTCATTAAATGGTCGATCTATCATCTTCAAGGAGCCAAAATTCCTCACAACTACTAGCACATGCCTTCTTCCTTACATAAAAAATTATTCCCTAAGGCTCTTTCAAGACATCATCAGTGTTGTCCACTCAATCCATGTGCTCCCAAATTGAATCAAACTGCTGTCGATATAATATCATGAAACAAGTTATCTCAATCTCTATCTTTCCAACCTCTTCACATACTTATGCAATATGTCCTTTCAGGAATCCAAACAAAATACCAAATAAAGCATCATTCAATCAAAATAACCTCTAGTCAAGATATAAGATTCTTCATGTCAAATTCAGTTGTTCGCTCCCTTTTAGGTCAACATTCCTTTACACGGTCTATTTTCATATTTCAACATAGTTCTTATTTCATGCTATTTAGCTTCCAATCATAAATAGTATCTCTATTAGTATCAGTACTGTCAATCAATGTGTTTTTGGAACAAACCAATTAAAAACTAGTACAATGACATCAAAACTCTTCAGCTTCTTTCTTTAAGGACATTGTCCTAGATTAATCATCTTTCTTCTGATCATGAGCTTCTCTAAGATTTTTGACAAACTTCAATTACTATTATTTTGCATCCAATATTTTTACAACTCCCTCTTTGCAATTGAGCTAAGTGAGCTTCTTACCATCTAATATAATTTTCCTTCTTATTAATCTTCATGCTTTGCCATGTTCTCTCAAATCTTCCATATTTTTATCAAACTTATATAGATCTTGAATTGAATTGCAACCTTTATTAGAAAACTATGAAAGAAAAAAAAAGGCAAAGTACACAGATAAAATATCAATAGTAGTAATCAAAGAATTGTAGGGTACTTATCCTTTTGAAGAGGGTTATCTCTCTCTTAATCTTGGACCTCTTCTCTGTATCACCATGATGTCATTCCTATCAAACTCAAGAACTAGGTTTTGTAAATGGAAATAATTAGTTAGGGTTTTTATTCCTATGGTTTTCTAATTTAGACTTTTGCAAGGGTTTGCAAACCCTAGATTCTCCATAGTCATTAATACCTGCCATTCAAGAATTGTAAAACTCTACAGAAACACCGTTAGCTTCAAATCCCTAATGATACATGCCATTTATCCATCTAATCTTCACATGCATGTAAAAAACCTTTTGTATGTCATGGTATGTAATATATATATTTATGCATACCCTTTTATTATCTATCAAATAATAATTTCCATGACCTAGACTTCATATGCATATCAACAATTTTTATGTTTCCATTTTTCTAACATATTTATATCTATGTTATCCTACTTATGATCTCAAGTTTCCAACATTATATATATTATAGTTGGCATGGTTCACTACAAAGATTATACATACCTCTACTACCTCTCCATCCTTGTAGCATTTCGAGCATGGTACTATATTGAATCTGGTCTTCTCATCTAATTTATTTCTGCAAAAAGATCTTCATATTGATATCAATCCTTGAATATGAACTACACAGTTGTCCTTGGGCTACTTGCGATGTCCTTCACCTTCCAATATTTAATGTAGGTCATCTTCTTGGTGTATTTCATTATTTTATTATGTATAGGAAAGGAGATTGTGACTGCTTCATATACTTGTACCACAGAGATGGGCTTCATGTATTTCAAAATTTCTTGTCACTGTCCTTGCTTATAATGTATCATGCTTCCATAGGTATATTGATTTAAATTTTGTTACCTTATTTTTATTAATGTGGTATTGATGTTTGATTGGCCTTCAGTAGTTGGATATTATAGTCCCATAGTGATGAAACTTTAACTCAAACCTTACTACATAGAAGCACTATTGTGTACCTTAGAGCTATACCAATGTACCTTTTCCTTCAGACTTCATACTTAGCCATATATTCTTTCATGTATCTCTTTCTGTCTTGATGTACCTCAATTTGAAAGATGGTTTTTATCCGTAGGTGAACGGGTGAACTTTCATGTGGTTCAAAAATAATTTGGATGCCTCATTTCGATTTGTAACAAAGATCTTGGATTATTTTCTTTCTATATTCATATTAGCCCCTTTTTCATTTAAATTGAATGTTAGAGATGAAGCTTGTCATGCTTGAGCTAGGACTATTAGAGATCATGTACAACTGTTTTTCGTCCTTTAGTTTTATCACTTCAGAACTTGCATATATTCATAGTGCTATATAACCTTTTGTATTAAGAAGTGCCTGAATATTAAGAGCTCATATATTATTTTCTTTGTATGGTGATAATGCCTTAGAATATCATAAGTCTTGGTCTTAGAGAAATTTTATTTATGCCACATAATAGTACTTCGTCCAAGTGCCATAGAGAAATGTTTCCATTATGAGTTCGGATATAGGTATACCTTCCAATATTTGTCATGTTATTCCCATGCTTCATATTACTGTTGCATGCCATAGAAACTTTTTTCAGGGAAATTTATATATTTCCACAGAGATTTGCATTTCATGTCCACAAGAACTTTTTGCATTTGTATGGGTTTGTATTTCTTGGCATTGAATCTTTAGATGATATACTATTTAGATAGAATTCATACGATATCATAGAAAATTCAGATTAGTGGAAATGCTACTGAAATCCATATGCCATAGAGCTATGAGGTTCAAACTGTCTTTAGGTCTCTTGAAGGTATATGAACTATGTCTAGAATTTTGTCTTATTAACCTCCTTGTAGTTTTATTTGGTCTTTCACAATGCTTGGATAAAGATCATACTACATATCTTTCTTGAGCTCAGATTTCAAAAAGAGAATGGACAATGAGTCACAAATATATGTTTCATACCTAGATCTTCCTGAGGCAGTCTTAACGCATATATGTAATTTGAATGGATTGACCCCTTTTGATGGAGAGAGACAACTGCTTCAAGAGTGTTTTTAAACAAAGTGCCAATAATCGGTGATCTTCATACTATCCCTCCTTCACCTTCATTAAAGGAAATTTGATTTTAAAAATTTAACATTGAATTTCCATGTCATAATGTGTAAGCCAATTAAAATCCTCTAAAATTCAAAAGAGATACATGTGTGACTAGGCACTGACAAGTTTTTTAATAATACAATTTACCTACCTTAAGTGTGAATGGTGCCCAAGTGACCCAAAATTACATTAATTATTAAAAGTAAAATTAATATCGTATTCTATAAAAGTTATAATAATCGGGAATATTTTTAATGAAGCATAAAATATGGGTTGAGTGTGTTTTTAATGACGTGTAAAATATGGGTTGAGTGTGTTTTTAATGACACGTAACTAATTTAAATTTTAAATTTAAACTTTATTAAATCTTGTGTTAATAAATTAGTTTAAATATAAAAATATATATGCAATGATTTTGATAAAGTGCATTTATTTGGGTAATTTAAATTTAAATTAAAATTATATTAAAACCCGTGTTAATAAATATATATATATATATATTATTTTGATAAATGTGACGCTTATTTGGGTAATTTAAATTTTAAATTTATTTATTTTAAATTTAAATTTGGATAATTTAAAGTTAAATTTAAATTTATTTTAAATTTTAAATTTACCTTTTAATTTAAATTTTATTAAATCTTGTGCTAGTAAATTAACTTAAATATAAAATATATTGTAGTTATTTTGATAAACGTAACATTTCTTTGGGTAATTTTGATAAAAGTAAAATAATAATTATGATATATTAAAAAATTGTTTACATGGCATTATTTTATTAATTTCTTGATTTTTTCTTAGGTGGCTATTTTGGGTTGAAATTTCCTCTAATGAGCTCTAATACCATGTTGAAAAACTTAAGTGTTGTAGATTAAGGTTGACTTCTCTTAACTTGAAAATTGTTTGTGAATTTTGTTGGCTTCTTATTTCATGATAAAAGTAAAATATTAAAAACTTGTCTACATGGCATTATTTTATTAATTTCTTGATTTTTTCTTAGGTGGCTATTTTTGAGTTGAATTTTCTTATTTCTTTTATTATGTTTTTTTCATCAAACAATTATGAAAAACATAGAACATGAAGATCACAAGAGACAGAGAACACAAAGTTGTAGGCTCCAAGCCAAGGAAAAGCACCACAAGGGGGAAAACCCAACCAAATTTTCTTCTTATAGAATTAGATCAAAGTGAGAATCCAAGACCCAAGACCAAGAAAAAGACTGCCACACAGACCCAAATCAACCTTCCTTTAAATTTTCTCCACCAAGTCAAAGTCAACTTTGGTCAATCATATGAAATCTAGTCATCTCTTGAAATTTCAGCTCTTGATTTTTCGGTCCTTGAAATCTCGACCCTTTTGAGCCTGCAATACCTTAGAAAAATTTGTAGAACTAGGGTAGAAAACACTTTGATCCAAACCACCACCATCCTTGCTGATGAAGGTGATGGCCACAAAACAATCTAATGCTTATATTCATGGAAACAAAAAATGAATAATAGTTTCATTCCTTATTTCCAAAATTCCTTTTTTCTAACAAACCTCCTTGATTTGTCTTCTGCTTGGTTGTTCGTAGCGACATTGAGGCTCCAAAAAATTGCATCTCCATTTGTTTGTTGGGGAAAAGAATAACCCCTCCTGCTCCTACTGACTTTGAATATATATATATATATATATATATATATATATATATATATATATATATATATATATATATATATATATTGTGTGTCAGCCCCAAGAGTTAGCTCAATTGGTCGAGTCCTCGCTGCTAAGTACTTTTCCAGTTGGGAGGTTGATCTGGATTTATGCAGGAACACATTAAAATATAGAAATAGACATAAATACAGAGGTGCAGCGGAAACAACACTTCATTTTATTAAAATCAAATGACTGAAATATGCGTACAGACATAATGGAAATAAACTAGCTAGGGTGCTGGTAGCGTATCTCTGAGAAGAGATGTGGTGGCTAAAAACCTCTGGAATGTGTTACAATGAGGCTCGAGGGCCTATTTATTATTGAGAAACAATGGAGAACTATGAACATCCAAAAACCTAACCCTAGGAGATGAAGTGCCAAAACTATGGGCACCGTTTGGGTAAATTAGTGTTTCAATTTCCCAGGGACGTAACTTCGACATACAATCTTTGTTTGACGCGTATCATACCTCGTTATAAAGATCTATCTGAGGAGTACAACTTTCTATGTGAGTAACATTGATCCATGGCCCCATGTTCCTCCCGGTTTTCCCAAAAAACGTCGTTTAGGACCTCAAAACGGCTCCGAAAGTTCAAGACCCGAAAAACTGCTAAAAATAGTAAGTTGTGCTGCAACTTAAAAACTAAACGAACTAATGGTGGGGGTTCAAATGGAATAGGTGGGTGGCCAAAAATATCCACTTGGATCATTAAGGCCCCAAAACGGCTCCGGGAGTGTAGGACCCGAAAACCTGCTAAAAATAGTAAGTTGTGATGAATGCGAAAAGCTGCAAGAATTGATGGTGCGGGTCCAAATGGAATAGGTGAGTGTCCATCGATATCCACCTAGATCATTACTACCTCATTAGGAAGAAATGGTCCCCATTGCGTTGAGATCCTTCATGAGATGAGGCAAATTCTGTTGAACTGGGTATTAGATTTGTCGAAGATGTCAGACTTGTGGGCGGACATGCTGGATGCATTTAGTAATTTTGGTTTTTAGACAGTACATGTGTGGTTTCTATATGTGTATTTGTAGGACGTATGGCAACATTAGGTAGCAGTGCGTCTGGGTTCAGATCAATGGAGTGCTTGCCCTGACAGTGTAGAGGAACCTCTGTGAGTGAGGAGAAAATGTCCTCGTATTCCTCCATGACTTTGTCCATCTGTAGCAGCTGTGTAGGGGAGCCCTATTTCTAGGTTGTGGCCAAAATATTATTCTTTCCTTGTGAGCAAGTTGTAAGGAAAATAAATTTCCTGGTTTGGGAAACAATCTTACTGCATTGTTTTGCAGTAGTCAAAGACATGACAGGAGGCGGTACTACCTTCGGTATCATGTAAAAGTTATTTCCCAAAGTAATAATAACAACACAAGGCCTAAAATCATACAAAACATGTCGCCTCCACAAGTATGGTTGGCCCAATAATACATCAACTACATCAAGAGGAGCAACATCACATAATACCTCATTTGTGAATGGCTTGATGCTGTATGGAAGGCGACACTGTTGGCGGATGCAAATATTTCTCCTTGGGTGAAGCCACCCGATGGCATACGGCTGTGGGTGTGCTATGGTTGGTAGCCCGAGCTACTTCACGACCTCTACTAAAATGAGGTTCTTTTGGCTTCCTCTATCGACAAGGAATTGCAATGGAGAACCCTTCACCCACATCTGCGAATGGAACAGGCGCTCCCCCTCCTCTAGATCCTCGAGATCCTCCCTTTGGATCTTGGTGGTGGCAACAATGGCACTGGGATCCGCATCAATGATTTTCTTCCCTTTGTCATTGCCATTGCCTGGTTCTGACTCAGGATCAGAAAATGCATCTGATTTGGGTGCCTTTAGTTCGGCCACCAACGACTGTTTGGCCCGACACTCGTTTGTGCTATGAGTGGGGCTGTTATGTAATTCACACCACTTCCCCATGTCCTTCTTTGGATTTGTGGTTTTGTTCTGAGTCACCCCGCTTTGGCCTTTCCCCTTGTTCTATGGTTCGGGGGCACCTTTCCCTGGCTTTGGATTCGCAGATCCAAAGTCTCACTTCTTTTGCTTAAATTTCTGCTCGATCTTGGCGGCATAGCGATATGCTGTGCCAAGCGATGTAATGTCGAGGAACTCCATTTTATCCTGAATGTGTTTGTGCAGACAACCGTGATAATTGAGCACCAAATGCCTCTCTAAATATTTAATACCCAACTTTGTGTGCAGGGTATGGAACAAATTCATTAGTTCGTGCACATCTTGATACCTTTCCTACCGCAGTGTGGTCCAATGGATGTATTTTTCCTCATAGCTCCCCACGTGGTAATATTGTTCCTTGATGCCGTCTCGAAACGAATTCCAAGTGGGTGTGGCCAAGAACAGAGAGGGTTCCCCTTCGTTCTCTTGCTCACAGTAGGTTTCCCACCAGTCTTTGACATGGGGAGCGGCTTTGAGGAGTGCAAAAATAATATTTTCTCAGTTGGAGAAATCATGGACCGAGAAATACCCTTCTAGCAAATTTAACCATATATCTACAACGTTTGCATCTATTTGGCCTTCAAATACAAGAATGTTAAAGTTTACATGTACCTTGAAGGGAGTGGTGCCTCCAGAGTGACTATTGGATGCAGATGCGCTGTAGGTGGGCAGTCATTAAAGGATCTGAGCAAAGTTATCCATCATTACGTTCCTTTGTTTCTAGAGGGCCTCCTCAAGCAATATTTTGATAGGATCTCCTGCTCCCTCGTCTTTCTTTTCTTCCGCCATGGGAGGTCGTCAGGGTTTGCGAGGTTGATCTTGCAAGGGTTCAACCAGATCAAGCCCTAACTCCTTATACCCTGACTGCATTGGGGACATGTAAAGAAAAATAGAGAAAGAGCAGATCACTCTGATACCACTGATCCATATTTATCCAGGAACACAATAAAATATATAAATAGACATAAACATAGAGATGCAGCGGAAACAACACTTCATTTTATTAAAATTAAATGACTGAAATATGCTTATAGACATAATGGAAATAAACTAGCTAAGGTGCTGGTAGCGTATCTCTGAGAAGATATGTGGCGGCTATAGACCTTTGAAATATGTTACAATGAGGCTTGAGGGCCTATTTATTATTGAGAAACAATGGAGAACTCTAAACGTCCAAAAACCTAACCCTAGGAGATGAAGCGCTAAAACTATGGGCCCCGTTTGGATAAATTGGTGTTTCAACTTCCCGGGGACGTAACTTCAGCATAAGATCTCTGTTTGACACATATCATACCTCGTTAGAAAGATCTATCCGAGGAGTACAACGTTCAATGTGGAATATTATTGCTCCAATTTTTCCCAAAAAACGTCGTTTAGGGCCTCAAAACGGCTCCGGAAGTTCAGGACCCGAAAAACTGCTAAAAATAGTAAGTTGTGCTGCAACTTAAAAACTGAATGAACTGATGGTGGGGGTTAAAATGGAATAGGTGGGTGGCCACCAATATCCACCTGGATCATTAAGGCCCCAAAACGACTCCGGGAGTGTAGGACCTGAAAACCTGCTAAAAATTCTAAGTTGTGCTGAATGTGAAAAGCTGCAAGAATTGATGGTGAGGATCTAAATGGAATAGGTGGGTGGCCACCGATATCCACTTGGATCAGAGGTCACAAGATCAAATCTCCTTGACGCCCTTGGGGTCAGGCCTCGTGTGTAAGGCCAACAGTTAGATCCCCTTGGGAGGGTCTACCGAGCTTTTCCCATGGACATAGCAAGTACATATGTGTGCGGGCACATTGGATTCGTGAACCACAACGTTAAAAAAATAAAATGTTGTGTGTCATGTGGGAGACACCACACAATTGTATTTTTATTATTATTTTAATTAGATATATAATTGTTATATATATATATATATATATATATATATGCTCATGAGGAATAGAATAGTTGGTAACATGGTGCTCTATTAAGACACTCCATATATATATATATATAGCATAGAATATATTGTAACATGGTGCTCTATTAAGACACTCCATGGTGAAAAGGTCTCCGATTCAAAACTCTATGGGCAAAAATCCAGTCATGCTAAGGGCTAGTGTGACCAAGAGTGGGTGGGATTCCTAGGTGATTTTGATGACTTAGATGCCCTTGGGTCGTGGTTACTTAAGCCACAACTTAGGCGTGCAAGTCATACTAGGACTCACATTACCTTTTTTTTTTTTTTCACAGAGAAAAAATTCGTAACTTTTCATTATGATAGGTTACATGTTACATCATCTGGTAGTATGTACTACTATTCAGTCCAAAGACTAATACAAGCTGTCACAAAACCTGTGTGATGGCCAAAGATCAGTCCCAAAAAATATGGATGAAACCCATGTCCACAAAGTAAGTTCGGTGCATAACTTACTGCAGGACTCACATTACCTAACATACACACACACACACATATGCAAAAAATGAAAAACTTAAATATTTCATATTATAATGTACATTTTGCGGTATTAAAGGACTGTTTCAAAAAATATTTAATGCTTTATAAGAAAATAAACCACAAGAATTGATATCAAAATTCATCATCATTTCACCTCATACTTGTTGATTGTTCTATATTAAAAAACGATTTTTTTTCTTCAAAAATTATAAATGGAATTCCTTTCCATTTATTTCTTGATCATCCCATAATTTATATTGTTAAAACGAACCATTTGGAAATTGTAATGCCTTTTAGAAAGTTTGTCCACTTGCTGGTTCAATTCTCTATATATGTGGGTATAAGATGTCCATTCAAACAACCCCATTTATATAGAGATCTCATTGCGAATATGATTTAAGTTTGGAACATTAACCTCAACATTATTAGTTTCCCAGTCAATGAATGGCTTCAAATCCCTAAGGAATTGAAGCTTGCTGAAACCAAGATGTATAACAATGCACAGAAGGACCCATACACCCGTAAATTTAGATTTAGTGTTTGAACCATGAATTGGATCATACTGGAGAAGATAATGATGATGTTGGTTGATATAACGAACACCACCTACACCAAATATCGAGGGTTCCCCTTGGTTGGCACCATAAAAGAAGCCACAAGGAATACCTTTATTCAGATTTGATATGACTGACATGTGATATTTATTTTTCTGTGGATCAACCTGAAATTATTTAACAACCTTCTCTATGAATCCACTGGTGATCTTAGGAGGAATGTGTTTATCGTGGAATGTATCTTGATTACGTGCCCACCAAATGTTGTGCATAAAAATAGAAAGGAGTGAGTTGAAGATTTGAAAAAAATTGTCCTCTTTCCATTCCCTGGTACAATATTTAAGGGATGTATTATTCAAGTGCACTCAAGAAGGATTAAATGCCTTGTCCAGTGAGCTCCATGTTATTTTTTCATATGGGAATGATATAAATATGTGAGAGATAGTTTCTTATGGGCCTCCTAAATAGGTACAACTTAAGACCCATCTAACCTTTCCTAAGAACATTTAACCTTTCCTTCTGCACTTAATAATGTATTTTTAACATTTAATATGTTCTTAGGAAGGTTAAGAGATCATTTTCATGTATTGTGTGCCTAATGCATTTAATGTGCAAGATATTGAGAATATTTGATGCAGATCACACAAGAGTCTAGCCAAAGAGAAAAACATGGGACTTATCCCCTGCTGAAGGATGGTCATAACTTGGCTGGCTCAAGGCCATCATCACTCCCTTTTAGTTGTGAAGTCATCAAGGAACCAAATCCTATTTTTTATGGATTTTGGAGGGAAGCATCCCTCTATTCAAGGAAGATTCCCCTCAATTATTTTTTGTATAAATAAGGGGCTTGAGTTTCCCATTAGGGATTCGATTTTTGGAGACTATAATAAAAAGTAGTGAAGGATTTTTGCTTGATATTTCAGTTTTGTAATATTTCATGCATGGGCACATTTCTTGATTAATGAGAATCACTCTTTGGTTTTCAGATTGAGTGTTATTTAGGGACTGAGTATCCTTGTGTTAGAGCCTAACCCAGGTGCGCAAGCCGCATTCTTGCATTCTTACTTTCCATGCATTAGTCCAATTATACATTTTTGCAACCTTATACCCGAAAATATTGTTTTTGTAGGTTTAATGAATGAGATTTCTCCAAGTTTGTTTATTCATCTTAATTTGACGAATCTAGCAATAAATTATCTTATGCAGTGCTACTCTTTTTATTCAATAGTTCAACTCATCCTTTCCATTATTGATATATTCTTTTTGAAGTTAGTTTATTAGTTCACTTATGCATTACTTTAGACAATAATTATTGATTTAGACAACAACTCTTGGATATAGTTAATACTCTTTTTTGTGCACTTAGCTTACTTATATTATTATCTCTTTGATTTTACTTTGATACATTTATGAAATCGATTAGTGCATCAATTTATGTCTTGAAAAGCTACATGAAACTCTAAATTTCCCTATATGTTGCATGAATTGATCTATTAAAGGTACTCGAGAATGGGAAATATTTCTTGACTCTTCTCTAAGCCTCCTTCTGCTTATCCATCTCTCAAACTGCATGTAGAACACATATGACTTCTCTCATGTATGTCTCTTGTATCAAAACAAGGACTCGTGTAACAACTCACAAATTGAACAAAAATACCTCTAGAATTTCACCCAAATTATGTTCATCCTTCATTAGCATGTTACCTTTCACACCAGGCCCTAAGGATGGATTTTGGAAATTCATAGACCCCGTAGAATCCTTAATCTAGTGGCTCTAGCAAAAATGATTTATTTTCTGCAAATTAGGATTTATTGTTTGAATTCTCTCTTTCCATTTCAAGTTTTTGTACCATGCATAGTAGAATATATTTGATTTTGTTCCAATTTTTAAAAATTGATTTTCTTTCCCTTCTTGCAAGTAGAGTAGGTTTACTTGTTTTTCTTTTCCATTCTCCAATTTTCGAGTATTCCATATAACATAGATAGCAGAGTGGTATTTGTACAAACTAGTTTCCCTTCAGTTGCATCAGATCAATAAAATAATAACTCATTACATGCTACACACATAGTGTTGACCCCTCTTAAATTTGTACGAACCTTGGGTTGACGATTCAAGTTGAAATCCCTTAGGAGTTGCAACATTCTTGCTGTAATAATAAGGGCCATCACTTTTTGGCACTATTTCCGAGGAGGTGAAATAGTATGATTTGTTTTCTTCCTTAGTTGATTCACTTCATTTTCTACAAAAAAAAACAAAAAATTGCATTAGAACTTTTCATCTAGAAACTCACAAAACAAAACAAAAAAATAATTTCTTTCATGCCTCGTAGAATAAGGGATAATACATGATTTATTTATTTATTTATATATTTTTTGTTTTTATTTTGTATTTTTTATTAATTTAAACCCTCACTCCTACAAACTAATTGGCGTTCTCTTGCTAACTGTGGGCCTCCTAGTCCATCTACAGAGGATATAGAGGAATTGTTAGGTGAGAAAGCAAGTATTTCTGAGGAGTTTGTAGGAGGAGAAGAACGTCCATCACCCACCGATACCATGCCTAGAAACAAGAAGCTTGTATTTTTTCCTATCATGGAGGAAAATGGGGAATCCAAAATGAAAAATAATAGTCCAACTAATTTCCCACATTTCCATGGCATAACTACTAAATACCCTGACACTTTCATTTTTGAATTTGTTGTAGTTTGCAGGGCATATGATTTGCATCGGATGAGAAAAAGCCTAAACTATTTCCTTCTACTCTCAAGGATGCAACCCTTCACTGGTTCATGATTTTGGAAGGAGGAAACATCACTTCATGGGGACAAATGGTAAAAGCATTCAAAAGCAAATACACATATTATTATAGAGAAAGATAAAAGGGTTTAAATATTCAAAATTATCCAAGGAATATATGAATCACTAGAAGAATATGTGGAAATATTTCAGCTAAGTTACATGAGGGCACATAATGAAACTCATGATCCAGATTCGTTGAAACTAGTATTATTATGAGGGGTCAAAAAAGAACAAATCGATACCCTTAACATGTTGGATGATGGATATATTTATTATCTCAACAGTGAAAACATCAAAACAATGTTCACAAATCATTCTAGAGATGCTAGAAAAAGAGGTAGATCCAACAAGTGTTTGGTAAGTCCCTTCTCCTCCTCCACTTCAATCATTGACAATGAAATAGGAGGTATGTTGGAAGGTTTAAAAACTGAGATCTTACACACCTTTTCCATGTAGATGTACACATTACATATTAATAAAAAACAAGAGGGAGCATAAAGGGAATTGGCCATATTCTTCCCTAGATGCACTAAGAGACATACTCGGAATGAGTTCCCCTGGGATGTCATATAAATATGTTATGTGTGTGAAGAAAACCACTCAACTGACAAATGTCCATATTTGCTAGGTTTTAAAGCTATGTACTAGGGAGAAGAAGGAGGCATGAAATAGCTATGCTTTGTCAACCGGAAGAGACCACAAGGCCCCAGGCCATATAAAAAAGCTATGAACTATCCATCCTCTTTCAGTACAAGTTATAACACAAAATTTCAACCTTGGTATCCACCAAGCACCTCACCTTGGTCTATTCCCACTCCATGGTCATATCCTCCCTAACATGCCATTATTTATTTTTAGCCATACCAACGCTAACCTCCTCAATGGGGTAATCCATCTTCAAGGTGAAGGCCTAAGGAATACCAACCACCTACCCTAATTTCTCCTCCTCCTCAACTACAATTACCCCAAAACAATTCTCCAAAACAACCACAAATTCCCACTCAACCAAACCAAAATCCCAACAATAAGTAGAACCAAACAGTCTACAATGGAGAGACATATTATCCAACCTATGCTGTAGATGTCCGAGAAATAAACCTTAGGTTTGGGAAGGTACTTCATAATTATCACCCACCTTCTCCAATATAAAATCTAGAAGAAAAGAAAGGATACCCTACTCCTAAAGCCAATAAACCTCCCTATCCTGAAAGGTTGATCTCTCCTAAAACACACACCCTGGAAGAATCAAAACTTTTGGGAGAATTGGAAAACCTGCACCAATATTACCTCTTACAAGCCATCAAAGATGTTCCCATATACAATATATTCATCAAAGAGGAATGTATTAGGAGGCTAAGAAGGATAAAGAGAGATGCCCCTATTATCAATGTCATAGGGAAATTGGTTGATATCATGCTTGGGAAGGTCATCATCCCAAAGTATTTAGATCCTCGCAACCTCGTATTAGATGTACACATTAATGATATCGTAGTTCCTAACACCTTCATTGACTTACAGGTTGCAATCAATGTCATGAACAGTGAAAAAATGCTTAAGCTTAATCTCCAAGTATCCAAAAGGAAAACCAACATGATGTTAAAACTTGATGATAGATTGAAAATAACACTAGAAGACATCATTGAGGATGTCACAGTTTCCATTGATTCCTGGGAGTATCCTCAATATTCCATTTTTATTTTGCAAAAAAACTAGTTTAATTGCTACCATCTCATCTTAGGAATACCTTGGTTGTCCCTTGTTGATTCCTACATTAGTCGTAGATCTTGAAATATGGAAAGAAAAAATGAGAAGTCAGAAAAACAACTTGTATTATATCCTCCCATTCAACCCCTCATTGAGCATGATTTTCCTATGTGGGTCATTAGGGGAATTTTGAGGTCTAAAATGGGCATGCTAAGGAAATTATAAAATAATAGTGGAAATAGTAAAATAATATTAGATTACATCATCAAATTTTAGAGGGAAAAAAGAAAAAACTATTTTTTCAACTTGTATTTTGAACTTATCTCTCTATGGGTTTACTAAAATTTCGAACGGAAACACTCGTTGGATGCATAATTTGATTCCTCATCCAAGGATTATCCATGTTCCATACTTTTGATGGACCCTGCTACACGAAAAATGAGAAATACATGAAAAACGTGATTGCAATAACACTTTTTTTCATGTATTTCTCATTTTTCGTATAGCAGGGTCCATCAAAAGTATGCAACATGGGTACTCCTTGGATGAAGAATTAAATTTTCCATCCAACAAGTACTCCCGCTCGAAATTTGAGTAAACCCTTAGGGAGATAAGTTGAAAATACAAGTTGAAAAAGTAGTTTTATTATTTTATTATTTTTTAATCCTTTTACTTTTTTACTCCAAAAATGGTGAATCATCTCCCATGGTTGACATCATCATCTTTAATCCTATTGGTTCTTATAAATTTTATTTTGGTTGTACATTTGTCTTAGGAGGCCCATTTTAGACCTCAAAATTCTCCTATTGTAGAAGAGGAATACAAAGAAGACATTTATTAGTCATCACCCTACCCGATCTGTACATTAGATCCACCATTGGCAACAAAAAATTAGATGAAAACAATTTGACTGATAAATTTTTGCAAAAAAAAAATCTTGGTGCCATGAATATTGATGGCCCAAAAGAAAAATATACAGGGAAACCTGCTTGCTCTCAGGGAAATTTATTGGAAAATCTAATCACTATTTTTTCTAAGCAAGGAAATGTGAAAATCATAGAAATTAGCCCCTCCAAAATTCTGAAAATCAACTCTTTTATTTCAATTGATTAGGGAAGAAAATCCACAAACCAGAGGTAACCTCGAAATCGTAATTGTAAACATAGTTTCAAGAATTCATGATATTACAAGGAGGTGAGGTTGGGACTCTTCTCCCAATGACTCTTGGCCTTCCTTATTTACTACTATTATTTATTATACAAAAATACATATCCACACCCATCCCATAGGATTAGGTGTCAACATTCCCCCCTTTAATCCGAAGGGATGTTGGTGAGTCCAAGCATCGATCTGAACTTTTCAAACTTTTCTCTTCCAAGTGCTTTGGTGAAGATGTCAGCATTTTGCTCATTTGTGGAACAATGATGTAGATGGATGGTTTTGGCCTGAACATGATGTCGAATTAGATGGTACTTTGTATTGATGTGCTTTGTTCGATCATGGAACTTTGGGTTCTTGGCCAACTTTATTGCGGAAGTGTTGTCGATCATGAGTGGAGTGGAATACATTTGTTTCATCTGCAAATATTCCAGGATTTTCCGGAGCCACACAATTTCCTTTGTTGCTTCAGCTGCTGCCACATATTCTGCCTCGGTCGTGGAATCTGCTGGAACTGACTGTTTGCGTGATCTCCATGAGACGGCTCCTGATCCAAGACTCATGGTGTAACCTGTAGTAGACACCCCTGTTTCTTTGTCGCCATCAAAGTCTGAATCAGAGTATCCGATCAAGCTGAAGTCGCCTACCTGTGTATATTTGAGTTCAAAGTCTTGAGTCCCCTTCAAGTACCTTAGCACTCTTTTTGCAGCAGACCAATGTCCTTCACAAGATTTTTGCATGAACCTTGAGAGGATTCCAACAGCAAATGAAATGTCAGGTCTGGTGGTGGTCAGGTAGATAAGACTTCCTACAAGCTGTCTATACTTAGTTGCATCCTCAAATTCCTTCCCTTCAATAGATGTGAGCTTCAAGTTTTGTTCCATTGGAGTGGTTAAGGGATTACAATCATCCATGCCAAATTTGTTCAAGAGATCTCCAATGTACTTCTTTTGAGAAAGAAATATGAATTTAGGATGTTGAATTACTTCAATACCCAAATAGTAATGAACATGACCCAAATCAGTCATTTCAAAACCTTTCTTCAACTCTTTCTTTATGGATGCAATATAGCTCTCATTGTTTCCTGTTATCAAAATATCATCTACATATACCACAAGATATACAACTGTTTTTCCAACTTTATTAAAAAACAAAGTTGCATCATCAAGATCAAAATGTTTGAAGATCAAGATCAAAATGTTTGAAGTCAAGTTTCAGAAGATGCTCAGTCAATTTCTCATACCAGGCTCGTGGTGCTTGCTTGAGGCCATACAAGGATTTTACAAGTTTGCAAACTTTGTTTTCTTGACCCTTTATCACAAATCCTTCTGGCTGGGTCATATAAACTTTCTCCTTTAGATCTCCATTCAAGAAGGCTATTTTTACATCCATCTGATGGACTTTCCATCCATTATGAGCTGCTAAGGCAAAGAGAGTCTGGATGGTGGTCCATTTTGCTGTGGGAGAAAAAGTTTCTTCATAATCGACTCCTTCTTTTTGTGCAAAACCTTTTGCCACAAGCCTGGCCTTGTGCTTGTCAAGTGAGCCGTCTGCTTTGTACTTGTTCTTGTAGACCCACTTACAGCCAATTGGTTTCGTTCCCAAAGGCGAATCAACCAGCTTCCAAGTGCCATTCTTTATCAAGGCATCATACTCCTTCTGCATCGCTTCTTTCCATTCATCATGAGAAGCGGATTCTTTGAAGGAAGTTGGTTCATGATCTGTAGACAAACTCAATTCACGGTTATAAGCAATATCCATATCAACAGGGGAATCAGAATTATCTACATCACCTTCGATTTCTTGAGTGGAACTTCTTGTTCCTGTTTTTCCAACCTCATCGGGATGAACATCCTCCAGTGTCTTTGTCAGCCATTTGGGAGGACCTTTCTGAGATGGCCCAGGCTGGTCACTTGACTGAGTTGGGATTGATTCAAGATTCAATCTCCCAATTCTGTCAATCACATCATCCAATGTGTCATTCGTGGTTGTTTCTTCATGTGGGGGAGAGAGTGCTTCAGGACATGATTCCACAGTTTGATTCAATATCGGAATCCCCCCTTCAAGATGTGGAATCACATTATCAAATTCTTGGAAGGACTTTGCATGTGTGAATATATCTAGGCGATCAAGTTGCCGCTCAACAACCTTGTCACTCTTCGAAGATTCAAGAAATATGACATCTCTTGCTATTACAAATTTCTTATTTGCTTCATCATAGAGACGATATCCTTTGGAGGTATTGGAGTACCCCAAGAAGATACATTTTCTACTTCTAGCACCAAGTTTGTTCCTTTGACCCTTGGGTATCAAGGCATAATAGGTGGACCCAAAGACCTTGAAATGCTTTACCGAAGGAATGTGGCCATGCCACATTTCAAAAGGAGTTTTGTTTCTAATTGAACTTGAAGGACACCTATTCTTTATGTAAACGACACATAGAACTGCATCAGCCCAAAACATCAATTTCACATTCTTGAAAAATAACATGGAGCGAACCATATTTAAGATAGTTCTGTTCATTCTTTCAACTACACCGTTCTGTTGGGGATTATATGGCACAGTTTTTTGATGTTTGATTCCATGTTGACGAAGATAATTTTCAAATTCGTTTGAAGTGTATTCTTTTCCATTATCAGTACGTAGAGAGCCAATATGTGTTTGTGCATCATTTTCGATCCATGCATGAAAATTCTTGAAAGTTTGAAAAGCATCAGACTTATTCTTCAGTAAGTAAATCCAACACATTCTAGTGTAGTCATCAATAAATGTCATCATGTATTTGTTTCCATTTGCAGAAGCAATAGGCATAGGGCCACATAAATATGAATGAACAAGTTCAAGTTTTCTATGTGCTCTGGAGTGTGAATCATGAAATGGTTGTTTGCTATGCTTTCCTAGAATACAAGCATCACATTCCTTAGGTTTTCTAGGAATTGTAGGCAGTCCATCAACACCATTTTTATTCAACAAACGAAGGCTGTCATAATTTAAGTGTCCAAATCTAGCATGCCATAAAAGACTTGATGGAAATGTACCTTCATCATGATGTGAACTGAATGCAAAGTTTTGAGCATGAGCAGATGAACCTTTCAGCTTCAAGAGTCTCCCTTCTTCTATTCCCTCCATGACAAGTGAGTGATCTGATGCTGTTCTGACCTCTGCCTTGCCATCAAACAAGTGAATTGAGTGTCCTTGCTGCCGGATTTCGATCAGGGACAGCAAGTTTCTCTTCAACTCCGGGAGGTATAGAACCTCATGTAGGATATGATCAGGAAGACCAGGCAGTTTAAGCCTGACTGTGCCAAGCCCTGATGGCTTGATTTTGGATTTATCTGCGAAATATACTGCTCCATCAACTTTGTTAGTGAATTCTTCAAAAAAATCTTTTCTAAATGTCATGTGACATGTTGCTCCTGAATCTAGCAACCAATCATCTCTCCATGAAGTAAATGAAACATCAAATAGGTTTTCAGTTACTCCATTGTTACAATGTGATAGAACATAGTGAGCGGATTCAGGTGCTTTACCTTTGTCTTTATCATTAGTTTTACCTTTGTCTTGATTTCTGTGCTGCTCAATTTTCTCCCATGGTGTTCTGCATTTGGATGCATCATGTCCATCTCTATTGCAACGTGTGCAATGAAGATTGGATTTGTCAGCTTGTCTGCCCCCCCTTTCTGTGAAGTTTCTTCTTCCTCTTCCTCTTCTGCCACCTCTTCCTCTCGATGAATCTGAAGCATGACTCTTTTCTCTATGTGCCAAGTATGCAGCCTCTTCAGAAGATGAAGGGACTGTCATCTTCCCAAAAGCTTTCTCTCTTTCTGCAAACTTTTTCTCAAGTGTATCAAAGGTGATATGCTCAAAGTTTCCACTTGCTTGCAAAGACTCAAGATAATGTGAGTAAGTCGGATATAATGCCTTAATATATGCTATGAGAGATATATCCATTTTTACACCAGTGTTTTCAATGTCATGCATTATAGATCTTACTTCTGAAGCTAAAGCAAGGGGATCATCATTCTTCATTTCAAGACTGAACAACTTAATCATCAATTGAACATTTTCTAATTCTGAATGTGAGTCATAGAGTTCTTTTAGCTTCTTCAAGGCATCATAGGCATTTGAGAATGATGAAATATGGCGACTCACCTCTTCACTTACGGAGGCTGCAATCAAGGCATAGGCCTTGCAGTTCTTATTTTCCCAAATGGCAAGCTCTTTGTCTGAAGTGCGCTTTGCTGGTGGATTTTCTTCTTGTCCTTCACAGATTCCTTTCCACAGCTCATTAAAAATGAGTGTGTGTTTAATCTTCCGAGACCATTCAAGATAGTTCTCTTTTCCGGAGAGAACCACCCCAACAATAGAGATGAGAGAATGCATTAGATTGCTGGAAAAAAATCTTCTGAAGAGGAAAAATTTCCGCTATCAAAACTTTCAACTCTTGAAATTTGCTCAATTAAAGGGGCAAAAACTCTTGCTGGAAAAATACTCTGAATTTAAAAAACTCTTTGCTAGAAAAATTGAATTTAAAAGGACAGAAACACTTTGTTGCAAATACTGATTCTGCACAAAAAAAATATATGTATATTTTTTTTTTTTTGGAAAAAAAATTTGTATGTGAAAAAATGGTGGAAGGGGTGGTATTAAAAAATGGGCAGAATGGTATTTAAAAGGCGGAAAGGTGGAATTATGAGTGGCGGTGTTATGGTATTAGAAAATCGTGGAGGGGTATATGGTAGGGGTGTTATATGGTAGGGGCGCTGTATGACATATAAAATATAATATGGTGCGTATGGATAGACAGCATATGGTAAACAATGAGGTATTAAAACAGCGTATTACACCACAGATGAGAGGGTGTGGTATAATTGAATGGGGCGTGGTATTAAAACATTATATGACAGCGCTGAGGAGGGTCGACGGGCGGTATTATGTATGGTTTGTTATATATATCAAACCATATATAACAAACTCAGCGTATTAATAATACCAAACTCAGCGTATTAAAAATGATGACAGTGGGAAGGGCGTTTTGTATTGAGAGTGGTATTGTAATAACAAACTCAATATACAGCGTTTATATGAGCGGTATGACAGTGTTATAACATATGACAGCGTATATAACATATGACAGCGTATAAACCAGGTGTATATGTGAGCGTAACTGATATGAATGACAGCGTATTAAACCAGGTGTATATGAAAGGGCGTAAGTGATATATGGGCGTAAGTGATATATGGTGTATGCAGGCGCTGTAAGGGGAGGGCCGACGGGCCAGGCACTGTAAGGGAATGCGTATATGACAGCGTGTGGAGGAGGTCGGGGGAGTGCAAGATGGAGCGGTGTATGGGTAGCAATGGAATCGAGTTTGGAGCAGCGAATATGTGATGAGGAGCAGGAGCAGGAGAGGTGAACGTGGAGTCCAGGATGCAGTCGACTTTGGCAAAGTGGGAGTCGACTGCCTGAGTAGTGGGTACGGACTGGAGGGTCAAGCGCTGGAAGGGAGAGAGTATGGTTGATGGGGAAGGCGTTGGGTAGGTGGAAGAATGTAGGGAGAGAGTGAGGGCGTTACAAAAATCTGGAATGGCAGAGTGCAAGACTGTAGAATTGCAGAGTGGCAGGGGCTGCAATTTGCAGAATTTCAGGGTCTACATAATTGCAGAATCTCCAGAAGCTGCAGGAGCTGCAAATGTCAGACCTGTGGACAATTGAAGAGAAAAAAAAATGCAGAATAATAGTATAGCAATTAAGGAGCAGCAAAAAATATTAATAAAAATTGACTGAGCAAAGGAGAGGGAGTTACACCACAGGCAGAAATGCCAATAGTGGGACTGGCTCTGATACCATGTCAAACCAGGAGGTAACTCCTCAAATAAGAATGTGTTATTAGCTGAAGAATCTACATGCATTTATACATGGAGGTGAGGCTATTGGGATTCCTCTCCCAATGACTCTTGGCCTTCCTTATTTCCTACTATTATTTATTATACAAAAATACATATCCACACCCATCCCATAGGATTAGGTGTCAACAAAAACTGCTCACTGTTTTGAGGTAGAATATTGATATCTTTGCATGGGATTACAAGGAAATGAAGGGATTCCACTTCTTTATATGAAATAATCATATATACAACAAAGAGGACCATAAAAGTGTTCATCAACCTCAAAGAAGAATGAACCTTCCACTAAAAGACATTGTAAAAGAAGAATTGCAGAAATTATTAGATGTGGGTTTTATCTATCCAATTTATGACAATGTGTTAGGTCCCTATAATACTAGTGTATCCACTTATTTTGTTAGTGTAGCCCATTATTGTTATTGTTGTGGAAATGTAGTCCCCATATTGCTATTATTGTGCCCAATAGAAGCCCACTATTGTTATTGTTGTGCCCTTACATTGGTTTTTTTTTTCTTCTAAATTATGCTAAATTCTATTATAATGTACAATATTACAATCATACTCCAGGACAGGGGTTTCTGGATTAGCTAACCCTTTTTGGATGGGGACAGTTAAAAAATTCAAACATTGGGCTGCCCTTCAGGGGGAAACCAACCCTTAACAAGTTCATAAATTCAAAAAATGGGCTGCCCAGCTTCAAGGGGAAACCAACCATCGCATAAACATGAGTGACATAGTTTGTAGGAAGAGATAAAGATAGAAATAAAAAAAATAAAGGAGCATATATAAACTGAAATAGAGGAGCGCCAAGGAGCTGTAGCTACTGGTTCTGGGCTTCATTGTTCTCATGTTGAGGATTCTCCTCAATTATGAAACAACCATAATCATACATGGTATTGACATCCTTCTTCGAGAGCTGGGGGGATGACTTTGAAGTCAAAGTGGAGAGCATATCAGTCTTCTTGGCCAAAGCTGAGCGAACTGCATTGTCCTCTTCTGAATCTCTTTTCTGGGTGTCCTCCAATGAGCTTCTCCCACCACTGTTTGAGTCTTCCGCCAAGTGTTTGACAGGGAGGCCGACAGATTTTTGTTGCAGAGGGGAGGAGGAGTGCGATAATGTTGATTTGCGCGGTAATTTCCTTCTTCCGGTGCTATTGAGGTGGTGCTTCTCCTCTGGGAGGTGAACCGAGAGCTGGGATAAGAGAAATTGGGGGTCGAGAACCTCAAGTTCTTCCATAGCAACTGAGATGGACAAAGAGTGCACAAACAGTGCAAGAGCTATAGGGCAGGAGAGAGTACCTCTTCCGCCTCCTCAACGACACCACATCCTGTGTCTTCTTGGCATTGTATCAACGGCGTGGGGGGAATGTAGGGTTAGAGAAGAATGCTTAGAGGGAGGCATGCGAAGAGCAGAGAAACAGGCAGAGGCGTGACAGAGGAGGTCCGCGAAGAATGAAATTTGAAAGCACAAATGAGATTGATAGGAGCTTTCATCCATAAATGGCCAACTTGTAGGAGTGGAGATCAAGGGGGAGGAGTGAATGTTGCTAAGTGCCTATGTCCTCCCCTGTACATCATATTTAAAGTCTTCATGCGGGTGTCAGGTGCTGCCGTATGGTGTGTCCAGGTGCCCTTGCATTGGATGACCAGGTGGAAACCTGCATTGAACTTGTCAATCGCTTGTATTCGAGGGTTGAAAATATTTGAGGACAAAATGAGTGCAAGCCGTGTGCCGAGATTCATCGGAAATGGAGTGGAATCTAATGGATAAAAGAGGAGAGTCTTGATCCACACCTTTTTTGGCTAAGAGATCCGTTACTTCATTAATTGATCTATGCACATGCATGAAGGTAATGGCTTTGTGGATTTGACGCCATTCTTCCAAGTTTTCCAGTCTAGAGGCTAACCGCTAGCTCTTTGAGATTTTAGATGAGGAAGAACCATGAAGAAGACATTGGGCTGCATTAATGATGATCTGAGAGTCCCCTTAAACCTCAGTGGAAAGAGATTGTTATCTTGAGCAAGGTTTAGGCCTTGGATAAGTCCTTCCAGTTCAACGGAGTTGTTGCTATACCAACCAATGGATCCAAAGAATATTAGCAGGGGTGCCCCTTCAGAGTCACGAAAGATACCTCCAAATACAACATCACCTAGATTGCCTTTTGAGGCTCTGTCAAATTTGAGTTTGTAGAGATCCTTAGGAGGAGGACACCTTGATCTTGGAGATTCCAAAGATGGGTTGGAAGAAGGAGAAACTACGGAGTTGCAAGGGATAGATAAGTTCCAGTTGACCCATATGTGGCGTTCTGAAGGCAAAGATGGGAGATCTGAGTCCCTCCATTACGCAGGGCTAGGGTATCCTTTATGTTGTTGCAGAATTTGTTCCAAACAATCTCTAGAGGCGTTGCCAGATATTTGAAGATTTGGTTATTCCTCTCCTTCCAGATTATCCAGAGAAGTAGCCCAGGGATTAGAAGCTAGAGAGAGTTGAGAATATTGCTGGTGAATGGGGCTTTCTTCCAAAGATAGATTGTATGGGTGACATCACCTCACCTTCTGTTGGTTTGACGACAAAGAATGGCTACTTTATCCCAAAGAGTGTTGGAAAAGGGGCACGTATCCAACAAATTATCTATGATTTCCTCCCGACTCTAACATATGGAGCACCGTAAAGGGCCAATGAACCATATTTTCAGTAGATTGTCCCAAGTTAAGATATAATGTTTATTGAGCAACCAAAGGAAGGTAAAGACTTTGGGCTAGATGCCAGAGTTCCATATTTGTGACCAAATTTTATCAGCTTGATATGGATCGGTTGGATGGAGTAGTTTATAGGCCTCCTTAGTAGTGAAGACTCCTTGGGGAGCACGACCCCACCTGAGGATATCTGGTCCATCTGAATATCAAATTTTCCTCTTTGTAAGTTCTAGCCAAATATCATCATGGGTTTTCTTGTACCAATTTTCTTGCCACTGAGTGGTGGGAAGCCATTGGCGAAATCCTTGAGTGTTCAACGATGTCCAAAAGTGTTTGATTTGAATGTATCCCTATCTTGAAGAGTAGATTGCCACCTGGGTTTTTGAAAAAGTTTTGCAATTTTAGGTTGCTGCTACCATGAGTATTCCCAACGACAAGCCTAGGATCCTGAACGAATTTCCCAAAAGCTGTGATATTGGATGAGAAGCTTATGTTGATTGGCAGCTTTCCAGATGCGGGAGCCTATGATTTCCAGATTGTAGTGTATAAGATCCTGTTGTGTCCAATTTTTTGCATATTTAGCTGCCTAGAGCTGTGCCCAGGGTGTATGAGGACTGGATAACCATTTCCACCAAATGCACCATGATGATATTGCTTTGCTCCGGGTCCCTCAGACCATTTGAATAAGGCCCATTTTCTGGTGTCTTTTTTACCACCCCATTGAAAGGTGAGCTGAAGATTACAGATGGATTTTAGAACCCATTTTGGAGCAACTAGCACTGAGAAGAGGTAAAGCGGCATGGATTGGAGGAAAAAATTGATCATCACAAGACAATTGGTGATGTTGAGAGCACGATGGGTCCAAGAAGATAATCTTGCTTCTAGCTTGTCCAGGAGCTCCTTCTAAGAAGTATGCTTGATGGATGAGTCAATGAGCGGGGCTCTGAGGTATTTCGAGGGGAGAGAGTCAATGGAGAAACCAAGGATCCTTGCAATGTTGTGTTGAGTGATGTCAGGGGTATTAAAGAAAAAGAGTTGCGATTTTTCGGCATTGATAGTAGTTCTGGAAGCTTCTGAGAAGCAATCAAGCATAGATTTAAAAGAGCTAGCCTCCTGGACAAAGGGTGGCATAAAAGCATGCTATCATCCAAAAACCATTGATGGGAGAGGGGAGGGCTATTGTGAATGATATTCTTCTAAGAGATTGTGAGTTGATGGCATGATGGATTAAACATCCCAATCCTTCGGCCATGAGGACAAATAGGAAAGGGGAATGAGGATCACCTTGATAGATACCTCTTAAGGGGTAGAAGGTGGGAGAGGGAAACCATTGAAAAGAATGGAGAAAAAAGGGGAGGAGATCATGCTCATGATCCATCTGATACAGGTGGGATTGAAGTTGAATGCTAAGAGCACATGTCGGATATAAGTCCAACTGAGTTTATCAAATGCTTTGGAGAGATCGATTTTGAGAATCATACTTGGATTTTTCTACATTTTCAGAGAGTGGATGCCTTCATGTGTTAGGATGATATCGTCCAAAATTTTTCTTCCTACCACATATCCTATTTTCTCAGGTGATATGAGTAGTGGGAGGAGAGGTTTGAGCCTGTTGGCTATCACTTTAGATATGAGCTTGTAAATGACGTTGCAAAGGGCTATGGGGTGATACTTACCCAGAGTAGAAACTTGTTCCTCTTTTGGGATCAGGGTGAGGAAGGTGGCATTGAGGGCCGGTAGAACCCAATGCATGTTTCTAGATTCTTCAACAAGGTCCCAGACCTCCTTCTTGATCACATCCCAAAAGCAGTGAAAGAAGTTGGAGGTGAATCCATCTGGACCTAGAGCTTTCCCATATTTAAGCTATGACATAGCTTGTTCAACCTATTGCAGCGTGGTGGATCATAGAAACATTTGATTTTTATCCTCCGTGATGATCCTTGGAATATGTTGGGTGATTCTGTTGATGGCATGTTGGCGATCTATGTTTGGTTCTTTGAGAGTGTCCTTGAAATAGTCCAACAAATCCCGTTCAATATCATTATGTGCTTCAAGCCGGTCCCCATGTTCATTATTGAGGATTGAGATGCAGTTGTGCATTCACTGTTGGATGGTTGAGCGATTGAATTTTTTATTTTTATTTTTTTCCCCCTCTTTGAGCCATCGAATTCTAGATTTCTGTTTCCAAATAATTTCCTCCCGTTGCCTGCAATCTTCCAATTTTCCCATTATATCTGTTTACTGGTCCGCGAGAGTGTATGTGCGACCTTCCAGAATGATATTTTGCTAGAGACAGGCCATATGAGCTTCCAACTCTATTTTATCTTTGAAGATGTTGCCAAAGGATGATTGATTTTGTTTCTTGAGCTAGGCTTTGAGGGCTTTGAGTTTCTCCTAGAATTGAAACATTTTGGAGCCCATCGGTGGGGCGATGCTGCGCCACTATTTGGTGACCAAATACTTGAAGCCAGGATGTGTTAACAAAAATTGTTCAAAGCGGAAGGGCTTGTTTCTTGCTATGATAAGGCAAGACCATTGCAGTTGGATAGGCCAGTGTTCAGATCCCGAAGTGGGAAAAATGGTGCAGGCTAAATCGCCACCCAGATGGATGGAGTTTTCCGAAATAAGGAACCTGTCAAGGTGCGAGGATATTCGGTGGGATCCTCCTTGAAGATTGTTCCAAGTGTGAATTCCATTGGAAGTTTGGATATCAATGAGTTGGATGATCTGAATGGACACCTTAAATATCTGGCTATCTACTTCAAGCTTGGATCGTCCTCCTCTTTTTTCCTCCAAGCTGGTAACCATGTTAAAATATCCACCCAAAACCCAGTGAGGGTGGGTTCGATGAGAGTTCATTTTCTCAATGGAGTCAAGGAGTTAAATTTTTGAGCTATTGGTTGGGGGAAATAAACATTAGTGAGATGGCCGTGAATGATGGTGCCTAGGAGATGGAAAGGGGCATGAATGAAATTGTGAGAGGCATGAAGGTTTGCTAGAGAGATTTGGAGAGGGTTCTAGGAAATAGCTAGGCCTCTTGAGGCACCAAGAGCATCTACAACAATAGTAATGCAATTATTCCATAATCATGATAAAATGGTGTTCAAGGTGGTGCTAGAAAATTTGGTTTCTTGCATGAAGAAGATGGTGGAATTTTCTTGGGAAATTATTTTCTTGATTAGACGGTGCTTGGATGGGCTGTTGAGCCCTCTGATATTCCATGAGATGAGTTTCGTTGAGAACTATGAGGAATTGTAGTGTAGAACCTGGTTAGCTTGGGGTATCTTCCTAATTCAACGAGTTGGCCTCCAAGCATGATGAGGCATTGCAGATCAGTGCGCCTCCCTCTTTTTCTGGATTCTTTCATGATTTTTTTTTTTTTATCTAGTAAGGTACCTGCTTGGATGCCAAGAGTTTGTAGTTGTTGAGCTCTGGAGAGAACTTCCTCTAGACATTGGATCTGCGAAGTGGGAATCATGTGAAATTCTCTCCTTTTTCACGCTGCTTCTAGGCCTAGGATGTCAAGTTCGCGAAAGTCGATGCTCTTCGGCTCTTCATCCATGCAGAGGGTTGGTCAAGCTCTAATTTTTTCCCTTTGTTGGCCCGATTTTCTTACGAGGATTGAGCCTAATTTTCTTCAGGAGGATAGGTAGCAGATGGGTGGCTTGAAGATGACTAGGGATTGCTAGAATCAAGAGGGGGATTGGTTGGATTCAAGGGAGGATCAGGAGGGGAAAAGGTAGGGGCTTTATGGGAGGGTTGACTAGCTAAAACTTCAAAGCTATTGCTGGTGGAGGGTTGTGAGGTCTCGGGGGAAGAAGTGGGTTTTATTGCATGCCGTTTGTAGCTAGTGATCTTTGTGAAACCATCTGGATCTATGTTGTCTGAGCCTGAGTTGGGTTTCTGGCTATGATTGAGGGGGAAATCTCTAAAGAGATGCCCATGCTCATGACATTTGTGACATTGAAAAGGCACATGTTCATAGTCAATTGATTGAACCCATTCAAAATAATTATGGAGCAGACTTATCAAGTCAGGTAGGGTGTTGGCTATGTGCATGTAAACGCAGATCCTAGCATAAGCAATGTATCAATTGATCTTGGTATCTTCTGCTATTTTTATGAATTGTCCTAGATGGTTACCAATGTCTTTGAGAGAGAGATCATCCCAGTAGTCTTGAGGGAGGGAGTACAATCTGATCCAGACCGGTGCCCAGTTGAAGTCCTCTTTGTCAGGATTGAGTCTTTCCACCTAGTTTCTGAGGAAAAGTCCCGTTGAGTTGAAGAAGTAGGGTCCCCCATCCATGATTCGATTCTTTTCCTCTAGGCATGTGAAGATGATGTTCAAAAAAACCTTTCAGGCCTATTTGGAGAGCTATTTTCCATTTTTGCTTCCACTTTGAAGCAATCGAGCCCAGAAGGGCTTTCTTGGTGGGCCAAAAGCCAATGAACTTGTCGATGATCGCGTGGTCCTTCATGTATTGGATTCTGCCATTGATTCGCTATTTTGGAAGGTAGATATTGGGAATTTACACTGCTTTGGGGATGCACGTTGACGGGGATGCTTTCCTATGAGCTATTTTTTTTGTTTACAAGTTTGTCAGGGGGTTAGGCGTTCCTGTGAGGTTGGCTTGCACGTCCAGACCATTCTGAGTAGCGGTGTCAGATCCTGATGTCTCATTGTTTGCAGGTGAGTGAGTAGGGGGTGGGGGGAGCCTCTGTCCTCCCATCGAGAGCCTCCATGTTAAAAAAACCCTTCGAAGAAAAGATGCGAGGAGCGTCGCAATGAGATCAGGGTTGAAGAGCCACAAACGGTCCCTTTGCCCTAAGTCGACTATAAACCCTAGGTCACCATGGGCAAAAAATTCGTCTTCAACAACTCATGTAAAAGCTAGGAGGAACACTTTTAACAAACAAACATGTCATTAATTCCATGCCCTTACGTTGTTATTGTTATGTCGACTAGGATTATATTGTGACCCCTTAGACTCCTACATATAGAAAGGAGGTTTTTTCATTTGTATCATCCAAGAATTTTTCATTTATGTAGTGTAAAGGAGGTTTCCCCCTCAAAGAGGCTGATTTCTAAGTCGTTGATCTATCTTTTATTCTATTTTTGCAAGCTTGTTTCATAACACAGTGAGTGGGTTCCCCCCTTAGTAATTGTCCCTAAGAAGAATGGAAAATGGAGAGTATGCATTGATTACAAACAATTTTATAAAGCCACAAAAAAAACATTTTCCTTTTCCTTCTATTGACTAATTTTTGGATGTTCTTGTAAGAATAAGTTTTTTTCATTCATGGATGGATTCAATGGATATAATTAGATCCAAATCAGAGTTGAAGACTAGGATAATACCATTTTCACCTACCCATGGGGAACCATTTCCTACAAGGTTCTTCCATTCGACCTATGTAATTCCCCAGGTACCTTTCAAAGGGTTGTATTGAGAATTTTATATGACCTTGCCAACATGAATAAGTAGAGATTTATATGGATGATTTCACACCTTATGGATATTCTTTCTAAGAATTTCTCTCCAATTTGTGCAAATTTTTGCAAAGATGTATAGATATTAATCCCTTCTTGAGCCTTGAAAATTGCCAAATTTTTATGAATGAAGGGATTGTTTTAGGGAATTTTCTGATTTGAATATGGGAAAAATATTTTTGTTGAGCTAGCTTCCTCATCAGTATTAAAATGATGTGTTTAGGATCGTCTCAAGTTAACCAATTTTGAAGGGATTTATGTGTCAAGTTTTGTGTGTCTTTGATGATCAAATTATGAGTTAATTAGCCATTAAAAACTAATATAAAAAAAATAAATGAAGATAAATAACACACAACATACGCATAATACAATACCTGATAACGGAGTTCACCTCTCCTGGGCTAGATCTCCATGGACCTGCTTCAACTAGATAGGCCCTCTTGGGATTAAGAGTCAAATGTCGGATTACATGCACCTATAGTGCTCCAATGTCATTGCAACCTACTCCATTGGCTTCAGAAGACCCAAAAACATTAAAAATGACTATTCAATCTCTGAAATTGGTTTCCAGCTAATCTAGGCTTGGCCTCCCATCTTGGTGGCCCTAGACTTGTTTAATATCAAAAGTGAAAAAAACACGTTCAGAGGTACTCCAATGCCTCTAAAACCTGTTCCAATGTGTTTATAGCATTCCAATATGCAAATAATGACTCTTCATACTCTCAATTTGGTCGAAAATTTCTCCAGATATGGTCAAAACAAATTTTCCCTAGTAAACTGCCTCTAAAACTGGGGAAACTCCAGTTAACGCAGCTAAATCTGGGGGAATTCCGAATTTGGTGGCTCCACCAAAAATTTTGCCATATTAAAATCATGTTTAATTAATGTTAAGCATGGATTAGTGGGAGTTTGGCGCGCTAATGGCGCGTTTACTGGAGCAGTCTTTGCCACGGTTAATAATATGGTTTAATTTAATGTGGTTCCACTCCATTTAACAAGGGGCACCACTTGGAACCTTGGTAAGGTGGCAGAGTTTTTGGGGGGAGCTCATGGGTTCAAACCCCGACCTTTGCCCCTCCATACATTCTTTTTTCTAATTTAAATATATGCGCATGTATAAAGTTTAAAACCATAGGCTAAAAATTAATGCGCCCATACACAAAATTTAATCTGCCACCATATAAACCATAATTCGGACTTGACCCAATAAAAACACGCCATATCACACGGAGTATGATCTAGTCACAGAAGGACAAGTTTCATCATGTCATTGGGCAAGAGAAAAACCCAATTTGACCAAGGTTTGACTACGTTGACCAGTTTGACCCATTTTTTTTTTTAAATTTGCCTGTTCTAAATGGCGTTCAATAGGCTATAACTTCTTCATTCGAAGTCGGTTTTTCAACGAAACGAAGTGCGTCGGATTCATGGCGATGGGTCGATCGCGGTCGTTTTGGTTTGGTGCAATTTTGAGCACTTTGAATTTTAGGCAATTTTTTTCCCCTAATAGAGATTCTGACCATTTTCTCTCTAAGGAAGGAATTCAAGTTGATACCAATAAAATGGCCATAATTAAAAACATCCTTGTTCCTAAAAAACATAAAAAATTTAGGATATTTTTAGGAATTGTTGGGTACTACAAAACATTTATTAAGTATTTGAGCAAGATTTCTTCATCATTGTTTTGTATACTAACATAAGAATTACTCTCTATTGTACATATCTATGTCAAAATAAATTTGAAGAGATCAAAGATAAACTGACAATTGCAAGAGGTCTTAGAGGCCCAAATTGGGCCTTGCCCTTCTACATCCACATAAATGTATACAAAAAAGTAGTTGGGACAACACTCGGGAAAATTGAAGATAAATTTCCTTATGTCATCTATTGCATTAACAAGAATTTGTCCAAAGCTGAGCTTAATTACACCATTACCAAAAAGAATTTTAACTATTGTACACCCTTTGAATAAATTCAAGCACTACATTAATCGATATTAGGTTTTTGTACATATTGGCCATGAAATAATTAAGTATTTGATGAATAAAACTGATGTGAATGGTTAAATAATTATATGGTTATTGTTGATACAACAATTTGATCTAACTATTGTTAACAAACCAAGAAAAAAAATGTTGGTGCATATTTTTTGTCTAGACTAACCTTGTCTTTGAAGGATGAAGAGATTGTGGATGATCAAATCCCTGATGATAATTTTTTTTCCATATCATTATTGTCTCCATGGTTTTTTGACATAGAAAACTTCTTAGCTGTTGGCTAATTCCCCCCTCATTTATCTTCAAAGGAGAAAAAAAATATTTTTCAAGAAGAGTGATCCTTATACTTGGATTAGGGGTAACCTATTATAGTTGGGGCTTGATCATATCTTGAGAATATGTGTGAGGGAAGATGAGGTTTACGACACCATTTTAGCTTGTCACAATGAACCCTGTGAGGGCTATTTTTCTACTAAGATAAAAACCTACAAGATTCTTCAGGTAGGATACTGCTAGCCTACCCTTCATCGAGACGTCTAGAGATACACTACATAATGTGATGAATGTTAGAGGATTGAGAAAACTACTTAGAGGGATGAGATTCATTTACATCCTCAAGTTACTTTCGATCCATTTGAGAGGCATGGCATGGATTTCATTGGCCCTATTGATCCTCCACCTGGAAAAAATAAGTACAACATTGTGTGTGCAAACTATTTGACCAAGTGCGCTGAGGTGAAAGCAATCAAGGGAACAACAAAGCAACATTAGATGAATTATTAAGGGGAAACCTCTTCTACAAATTTGGTTTCCCAAGAGAATGAGTGACATACCAAGGTTCTCAGTTAACTTCCAATATGATAGAAGGGATCATGAGGAAACATCATATTAGAAATAAGAAATCTATCCCATGTCACCCTTCCGAAAATGGGAAAGTGGAGGTGCTTAATAGAGAATTTGAAATCACTCCGATTACGGTAGTTATCAGTAGTAGGAAAGGTTGGACATAAAGGCTTGTTGAGGCCACTTGGGCCTACAACACCAATTGGAACACCACTACTAAGTTCACCCCCTTTCAGTTGGTATATGGAAAGAAAGCCCTCATATCTATTGGATTTGAGTACAATACACTAAGAATGGAAACACAACTTAGAATGGATGTTAAGGCACAAAAATAGATATTGCATCAACTAAATGCACTTGATGATCTCAAGTTGCAGGCTCTAATGCACATTGAAGTGGTTCAGCTGCAAAGGAAAATATAACATTATAAACACATTAATACTAGAGCCTTCCAAGATGGTGATTGGGCCCTCTTGTATGACTCTATATTAAAATATTTTAAGGGAAAAATCATGAAAAAATGGTTGGGGCCTTATCTGGTTGAAAAATTCCATGATAATAGCTTAATTTAGATCAGAACAATTGATGAAGAGAAAATCCCTCTTCTAGTGAATGGATACATGTTAAAGTTCTATAGGAAACCCTTATTAAGGGCTAAGTTGAATGACTTAATAAGCAAAAACTTGAATGTGATTGAGAGTGTCAAAGATCCCAATCCATTCAACATTTGATTAACAAAGGAAAAATAAAAAAATAAATATATAAAAGGAAAAAAGAAAAAGGGAAAAATCCTCAAGTGAAAACCTCCCTTTAGGCAGGTACATTTGTTGAAATCCTCCTTGAGGTAGCCCATGAACTTAAGAAAAAGAAAAAAATAGAAGTAATAAAAAACCATTAGGTGAAAACCTCCCTTGAGGCACCTGGTGCATAACCACTAAAGTTGAAAATGTCCATGAGGTAGTTAGTGGGACTCAAATGAAAAAAAAAGAAAAAAGGGAAAAATAAAGATGATGAAAACAAAAAAAAAATTGTTTTATTCACTCTGATGAATGTATAGGTACAAAAAAAATCAACAACAAGAAAATAAAAGAAACCTACAATCACAAGCACATTCACCTTAATAAAAACCAAGAAGCTTCTCCCCAACACTTTCATCCATTACCCCACCATTCATAAGATTCCACCCATCATTCTAATGTATTTCCCATTTTTTTTCCTCAGTGACTTGAGTTGCTAAAAGAAGACCATGTAATGATATAAGATGCCACATAATGAATAGAAAAGACATAGGTTAGAATATTTCACACCTCCAAGTGATAGGAAGGTACCTAGGGCTTCAGAAAATCCACACACTTCATCAAAACTTGTCACCTTACATTCTTCCCTTCACCGTCTCTCACTTTTAACTCACAACAACTCAACATTTCTAGTTTCTCCTATCAGTCATAAGTAAAACCATCTCCATCACCACAACCAACTTCCCTCTAAATTATCAAGGTTTTGTGAAGGCTCCAACAAGTAAAATCATGAGTATGAGGATATTTTGTGATTTCTACAAGAAACACACAGTCCTGTAGCAGCCTTCAGAAGCCTTACAGGCCTAAGTCTCCATCATTTTTGAAAAAGAGTCATAGAATCCACTTTCTCAAGAGGATAAGAAGATTAATCCTAAATAGCCACAAGATCTCCAGTAGTTTGTTGTAGGATATATCATCCACCTACAACAACACTTCAGTCACCTACATAAGCAAAAATTCAATCACCTACAATAACTTAAGTCACCTAGATTAGAGTCATCTAGAGCAACAAAAATAGCACAAAAAAAAAGATTCAAAAAGGTCTCCAGAAGCAGCAATAGGTACATCATAACTCCCAACAAATATATCAAGGGAAGCTAAAATATTCAACATAATCCTCAAAGGAAACCTCAACATTTACACTAGAAACATCCATGAAACTTGCAAGAAATGCTGAAGGTAAGTCACATGTATGCATCTCTCAAACCTGACCCTTCAAACCTATTTTGTATGAGAGAAAATTAAAAGTGTAAGAAGGAAAGGTTTTTATAACCATATTTAGTTAGCAGGAAGCCTCGACCATGTCTAATAGTGATTTTTTTTCCAAGACATCCTCAGTGCATGTAGGAGAAGAACAAGACAAAAAATGGAAAGACTCGAGAGGGTTGGCCAATATCGTTTACTCATTGTGAGAAACGTGGAACATGATAAGGAATGTGGGGGCTATCTCACAATTTCACATTGATCCCATCAACTCACATCATCCTCAACGAATGGCCACCTATATTGAGGCACTCCGAGCCTATTGTGCTTGAAAATTTGTTTAAAACTCCAACGAGGCCCCACCATTGCTACAAGAGATCAACCTCACTCCAAAGCTTCCAATACAATACACTACATGAACCTACAATCGTTTTCTATAGGATATTTTCAGAGTTCTACAAGAAGGAAAAATTCACCTAGAACAACAATCAATGCCTTGAAAAGTAAGGGGATCTTCAAATGAAAAGTAAGTGACAATTTCTTGCCACTTAGATTTGGCATAATGTTCCAAAACACCTTAATTATGAGAAAGAAACCCTTTGCATTTTACAATATAAATTCCAATAGGTGGGAAAATTGGATGGTATGAGCATTTTTTTAAGAATATGGTGTACCAAATGATGGAGGGTTTCATAATGTAATTTCCCTTTTCCCAACCTTGAAAAAATGTACATCTTTTCTTTGCCACAAAATTTCCCACTATAGAGGAAACCCTAGGCTCTTGTAGTAGTAGAAGACCAATATCCCATTCCTTTCTCCATTTTTTTAGAATTATACTAATCCATGAGGGGAGGATTTAATAGGAGAGAGCCAAGAGAAACCTCAAGAATCCATCGAAGCCCTGAAGTTAGAGACATTTTTGAGAGTTACCATTGGCTACATTTTTTTTGAAAATTTGAGGAGTTTTAATGATGAAGTTTCCATGGAATTCACCTCAAACCTCCAACAAACTGAAGGGAATAACATGATTACTGTGTTGGAGTCCTAATTATGTATATAAATGAGGATCCCATTAGTAGGATCACCACTCTTCCCAAGGGAGTCAAATGGAGTAAAGAGGAGAGGCCAGAGACTTTCATTGCTAAGAATTTTTTTTTACTCCAAAATAAACAACACGTGGAGGATAAGAATGGAGTGAGAAGGGAAATCCTATCACGTATATTGGATGAGGTGGCTTACCACATCCTCTAGTACATTTATTATGAGGGAAGGTTCAATATTTTTTATACCTACCCGTTTAGGCTACTCTACCAATTAAGGTTTCAAGTGTACTTGTGTGCCAAAGAGTGACTTAGTATCTCACACTTTCTCCTTTAGTCCTTGTAGGATATGAGCACAAGAGAAAAATGGGTAAATAATAACCATTTAGCTCACCATGGCCAGATTATACTGATAGTTCTAGATGCCCCAGAGCACCTACATAACTCTCTATCTTGGAATGACTTCAATGATATGGACAGGGAAGATTTCATGGAAACCCAATTAGAACCCAAAAAAGGGTCAGAAGAGGAAGATGAGGTAGGGACAAAATAAAAAAATAAGGTATAAACAAGAGAAGAAACAAAGGAAGAACTATAGGAAAAGACAGAGAAAGAGGCAAAATAACAAGCAGGGTTACAAATTGAACCAGAAACAGAGGCAAAGATAGATGAGGTAGGGTTGGACAAGATACATTTAGCAGAATCAAAGGCTCAGGATATACCAACACCACAAATAATATCTCAAAAACCCTATGAAGCTATTGAGACACCAACAAGATCAATAAAGAAGAGGAAAAAATGAGCAAAGGAGGGCACTATAGAAGATAAATTAGAAGAACAAGTTGCTGCTACTTTAGTAGCCCTTAGCACCCCAACAAAGTAAAAAACGATAAAACCAAGAGAACCTCCTCTTTATTTTATGAGAATTAAAATAAGTATAATAAATCTCACTATACAACCTAAGCCTTCATCTCCGACTTTGATTACCATTGAAGAGTCACCTAGCCTTGAGGAGGAAGGACCTTGAGAGGAAGAATAAAAAACGTTAATGATAACTTCCGCATCACTTAAAGGAAAATATTTACAAGCTTAGATAGAGGGGCCAAGCACTAAAGATTCATTATTTCCAGATTAAAACATAGTGCTATAGGAGCAAGCTGTAGAGCTAGAGGAGAAAACTGTAGAGCTACAAGGGTAGATTGCAGAACCAAATAAGCATAATGAAAAAACACAGGAGCACACTGCAAAGGCAAAAGATCTAACTACAAATATATAGGAACCAAAAGCTTAGTCAGACCTCTCTTCCCACTACTCTTGTATTTAGGCAGGGAAGGTGGATAAAAATTGCAAAAATGTAAGGGGGTATTTGACATTGGAATCATGGAGGAGAAGATGAAAAATATGGCAGAATAAATGACAAACCTCAAATTTCATGAATCCAACATAAGAGATATTTTGGAGAAGGAAAACAAGACGTTGAGGACCCAACTACAACAAACATAAAAGTTTCCACAAGAAAAATAAAACTAGATTTCTACCATGGACAATCTCTTCTTGGAAGCTATAAATTGTAGGCACCCCTAGAAGACTTGTTCTCTTTTCTTAAAAGATAAATGGTGTCAATTTTATTTTAAAACACTGGCACAAAATTTTCCCTTCCCATGCATGATATAAGAGAACTCATTTATTTTTTCCTCAAGTGAAACATTGAGGATAAAGCCAAAATTGCAGAATAAAAATTGAGGACAAAGCCAAAATTGCAGAATTCTAGATGCATAACTTAGTAATACCTGACATGAACATTTGGGACCAAATTTTTTAGTTTGGTGATGCACAATTGATGGCCCTAGCCTCATGGATATGAGATGAAGAAATAAAGAAAAGGAGGTAAATAAATTGTGAGCCAAGGAAGTAGAGGAGCCACTATGAGTCATGGAAAATCTTCCATTCTCACAACTCCTCATTGACAACCATAAACTCATATTAGAATATCCTAATCTATCAACAATGTACAAGGAAATGTAGGAGAACGATATCCTCCACTTTGAGGATACCTTTAGGCTATTTGGTGAGGAAATCTTGCATGCATTTCAAAGGACATGGAACACATTTCCATATAGTTTAAGGATGAGACAATTTCATTCACCTGAAATATTAAGGATTGCATTAACCAAAACTCCTTTGTACAAGAGAATCACCCATAGAATTGGATTCCACTGTATTGGACTCAAGTTTAGTCATGTCTTAATTATAGGCCTACGGGAGCATCAAAATCAGGAGGAAGAGGTAAGGGAAAGGAAATAAATTGAGAAAAATGTAGGTTTCCATCCATAAGGGGCTACTACATCTGAAACAACATGGGATGTCAGAGAAACCATCAAGAGGATGAATGAAGAGTAACAGAAAAAGGAAGATGAATAGGTTGCTAAATGGATGAGTAACATTTTTAGTAGAGGGTATGATGGGCATCTCAAATAGGTACAAATTAAGGCCCACCTATCCATTCCTAGGAATATTTAACCTTTCCTTTTGTACTTAATAACCTATTTTTATTATTTACTATGTTCATAGGAAGGTTAAGATATCATTGTAATTTATTGTGTACTTAATGAATTTATTGTGTAGGGTATTGAGAGTATTTGATGCATCACAACAGTCTAGCCAAGAGAAAAATATGGGACTTGTCCCCTGCTGAAGGATGGTAAAAAATTGGCTGGATCAAAGCCATTATCACTCCCCTGTAGCTGCAAAGTCATCAGGGAGACAAATCCTATTTTCTATGGTTTTTGAAGAGAATCAACCCTGTTATAGGTCAATTTGGGCACCATTCCCAATGACCTAGTTAACTGGGCATCATATCTAGGACCAATGAATAGGGTCTATCATCCCCTATCATTTTAGTTGCTACATGCCCTAAGACAAAGAACAAGACAAATAAATCAAAGACTTTCATCTGCAAAGGTTTCCAAGATTTGAATTTTATAATATATCATATGAGAGCTCATCAACGTTGCCTCTAAAGGGACTAAGTGTGTTGCATAAGCAGGTAGCTCTATGCAAGGCTACTTTGCAAAGCACTTCTCGACATCCAAGGGTTCGTTAGTCACATTGGGAGCGAAATTCTCATTGTTCCGTAATCTCCACTTGGCCAATGCCTTCTAGAAGAGTTCACATGTGTCAAAATTCTAATCCATGTGTCCATTTGACATCTACAAGATTCAGAACACACCTTTCCTATTATTAGAAAGTCATTGATTGCAAAACTACCTTCATATCCTCTATAAATTGAGCACAGATCTTAGTGTTTGATAAGGAATAATTTGTGTAGAGAAATGCTGGTGGAATTTCAATTGAGGAGATTTATTTGAGTGACATATTTCTGGAGATATCTGCATTGTGATGAGGATGGGATGCTACTGGAGATGGTGACACTAAATCAATCACTGGGTTGTAACCTCCCCTTCTCTCATCAATAAATATCACTGCTTGTTTTTCCCTATATGCATCTGTCTAAGCTTTGATTTTCAATATCATGATTTCTTAGTTGATGTATATGGTTTATGATTTATTGATTTATCTAAATAACTTGAATAAACATCTGTATTATTGCTATCTCTTGCTATTTAGTGTTCATTCTTGCAGGAAATACTTTTCACAGCCAGTTGAAATTTGAAGCTACAACAAAAGCGACAGAAGGAGACGTTGGAAGCGCTTGGATCCCAAGTAGGTTCCTTATTTCATTATGTGTGTCTGTTTATAGTTAGGAAAGATAGTCATAAATTCCTTGACCTATTGTTATAGATTAGCAATTGTCTAGGGAAGAATGATTTATCCGTAATTCATAATTCCGCATAACAAATTGGCGACTCCACTGGGGAAAATTTCTCTTTATCCTAGGTGTTTTAGCCTCTGATTTTCTCTGTTTATTCACCCAGTAGTTGTTACTCACAAAGATTAGGCTTTTTTAAATCCAAATTTACAAAAGAAGTGTGTTAAACAGCTATGTTTTCCCTTTTACACTGTGCCCAATGCACACTTGGACAGGACACAGTGCTTTGCATAGCACAATCTCCCTTTCAGGCCTGCATTGTAAAGCATTGTCTCTCTTTAGAGACTGCGTTGCCTCCTGAAACCATCCAAATTCCCCTGAATTTTTCATTGCAAGTTTGTTTCAGTTTGTTTTCTGTTGTGTTTTGAAAATCTTGAGCCTCATATTGACCAGTGATCTTATCTACCTCTTCCTCCTTTGAAAGAAAATTTGTTCAATGTTTGTTTAAAGTATTTTTCTTTATCATTGATGAATTAATTTCAAAGTATTTTTATTGTTGCGTTAGGTCCATTTTATTTTGAAAAAGGAAATTGTCGTAAATTCTTCGTTTCCTGATAAGAGAAATTGTTGTTTGTATTCCTCATTTTTCAAAAGTAAAAGGCATTTGTTTTTGTTGATTTAGTGCACTTAGTTTCTTTTCTACATTCATAATATTAAAGGAACTGAAAAGAAAAATCTGCATTTGCATGTAGAGGTTTGTGTGTTTTGCAGAAGTAACAATTAGGAAATCTGCATTTAGTTTGTGTTCTTTGATTTGTTTTCTCGCAAACTCTTTGCTCTTTCCCTCTAGTAGCTAGTATTTTCATTGAAAAACTAAAAGTGAAGGATTTCTTATCATTCTTAGTTTGCATTTTAGGAATTTCCAATACATCATCGCGGTGAACATTTGAAAGGCAAATTGTTAAATAATATCAACATAAATTAATCTCAATTTACTAACAAAGCATTAGAACCATAATGATAACATTTAGAAGGTCTAGGCTAGAGACGTGTTCTAGCGTCGTAAAACATAGCAGATGTTTTTAACTTGTCTTGGATACATTCTGAGTGTGATACCTCACTCCACATACGTAAGTATATCATAGCTCGTCCACATACTTTCGGGTATATCAGGCAATGTTACAGTATGATAAGTATAAAGGGGTGCTCTCAATGTGCGGTTTCGCATCAGACAACGCTAATACGAACTTGGGCCTCCATGTACCTTCGGGTATATTTGGGAGGACAAATTTTAGGTGCTATCCATCCATAGTGAACCGAGTCATTCGCCTTGTAAATTGTGATACACCGAACACAACATTCGGGGAGATTGCCTGCCCGTACTTCTTGGTTTGCTAGGAGGTATTTTGCAGTTCACAGTTTCTTGGTAAACCCTTTTGCCTAGAATTACCCTTTTATTTTTTTTATTTTTTTTTGATTAAAAATAAATCAGTAATCATGGAAGAAAAAAATCCTTTCCCCCATCGTTCGCATAGACTAGCATTAAAACCACCTTCACCACCAGAAGTTACTTCTAGTAGACGAAGGCGATCATGATCTGCTGAATCAAGTACAATTCATACCTCTGGTGAAACATCATTTTATCATAAACCAGAGTTAGCTCAAGTTGTTTCTATACATCCCGGTTCGTCTACTATTGTCGAAACAAAGTCTTCACAGCTACCCGTGGTCACGATCCATCCAATCAGTGAGACCATACCTCCTGGACCCGACGTTGTTCAACTAGAAATTGATCTAGATCCTGTCTCTTCTTTGCCAGAACATCTGAATCCTGAAGTCGTACAACCAGAAGTTGTTCCTACCTTGGTCATACCACAAATATCTGTAACTATTAAATCTCCAATATCACACAGTCAACCACCTAAAATATACTTTGGGCCTGACAGTGAAATACTTCCACCTGGTTTAATTGTGAATGAAGAAATCCCACAAGAAGAGACACCTTTAACTCCAACCAATTTTGGGGAGGACCTTTAACTATACGATTCTTTTCCTCAATCGACACCATCTGCTTTTGTTGATCCTGTTCCTATTCAAACTCCCGTCGATTCAAAAGGGTATACATTTGGTCAAGTAACCGTGCCTGAACCAACATCTTCGGTTGGGCCATCTATTCCAATTACGTCAGCTCCTTCCCTCGCTACCCCTGGTATTTTAATTGGTAATCCTATAGTGAGTAATGAACGACTTGATTCTTTATACACATCTTCAAGGCAATATCAAGTCGGTCCTTCTGGGTCTATTCTTTCAAGTACCATATCAACTGGACTCCTAACATTTGGAGAGCAATATTTTTCTGTCTTATTATCCTCCTCATGCTGGGGGACAACCTTTGGTCACCCAATATGACAATACTTCATCAATTTTTGGTTAATCTAATGTTGAAATGAATGTTTGTCAATGGAATCCCACTCTGCCTATCCAACCAAAAATGGTTTTACACTCGTATAAACTAGTTCAACCTGTTACATCCACATCATTTCCACTTGTCAATACATCTTTACCCCTATTACAGAATCAAATTGTTGTACAACAACCTTATCAAGCAGGTCCTTCAACTCAATACTCTCAAATGTTGGTTCCACAGACTCCAAATCCTTCAGTTAATTTACAACAACCTGTATCCAGAATCATTTATTCACAAGTTGGTTTACCATTTTATGGGATTTGACAACCGCAACCTGGTTATACCTATCAACCGAATCCAAGTTATCCTAATTTGGGTTATAAAATTGGTGGACTGATCCCTTGGCAGCCACAGGCACAAATGCCTCAAACTTCGTTTCAACAAGTATCATATCCAGGTTTTGGTCAACAGAATCCTCAAGCGTTTGCTTTTCAAAACAACCCCTATTTGGGTTACCAACAATAGATTCCTTATGCTAGTGCTCAAAGGCCTGTTGCTCAAAAAAATCCATCTTACCCTGGCTATGCTCAACCCAACCTTAATAGAAATTTTCCCTTTGTTGCAACTTTAGAGTTACCAGATTTAAATCGACTAACTAATGATCCAATTAACTATGCTCCTTGGTGGCCGGTGATACCTTACAAATTACCCTCAGATATTCCTAAGTTCAATGGAAACCCTGGAGAAGATCTGCCGACTCATGTAATGACTTATCATTTATGGTGCTCATCAAACTCCCTGAATGATGATTCTGTTTGACTACGTCTTTTCCAGCGTACACTCATAGGTCCGGCTACAAAATGGTATATTGAGTTACCTAGAGCTTCTTTTGAAAATTTCACTACCCTAGCTACTGTCTTTCTGACTCATTTCCAGTTACCCATCCGATATGAAATTGGAATGGAAATCTTGACCAATTTCAAAAAAACTAATGCTACTCACATTTATGATCATATTCATGAGTGGCGTCGTCGTTGTAGAATGGTTAAGACATTTGTTCCAGATCATCTCCTTCCTGAATGGTTCATTAAGTCCCTGTTACCATCCATAACTGAGGATGTGGCTAAGGGTGGCGTCATCACAGAAGAGCAAGTTATCACTCATGCCCAATATTTAGACTTGATTTACACTTAGTCTGGCACGCTCTATGAAAAAATTCCTAACGCGCCGAGATCTAATTTTATTGTTCCTCCTCAATTAAATGAATCTCATGTCAGAGACGACTTGATTGGCACTCCAAGAACACATCACACTACTACATCTAATCCCGCACCTTCTTCCAAAATTAATGCCATGTCATTTGACAATGGAAAAAGTGACAAGCAAACCGGAAGTAAGAAAAAGGGGAAATCTAAGAAAAAGAAAACTTCTAATCCGCAAGAAAGATCATATGATCAATCGTCTGGACCTAGAAAACCTCATTATCCATGCATAATCTGTAATGAGGAAATTTTTTTTAGGGATTGCCCTCACTGAGCTGAAGTCTCAAAAATCATCTAGACTTCCCATGCATCAGCTGTGTTGACAGACCCATTTCCAAATCCGAACACAAACATGGTTGCTACGGATCTAGCTCCTAGTTCCCAAATGTTAATGTTATCTGTCACAAAACCTTCAACAGATATTTTGGTGTTAACGAGTAATAAATATTATGGTAGTCAGGCCACTGATCAACCTATTACCTCGAAAACGAATCCGTTTACGAAATTAGTACCGCCTACTGCTATTCTTGAATTGACAATCAAGCTACCAAAGGGAGTAATTCACAAATCGACATATAATCATCGAGCAAGAGCTACAAAAAATTATAATATAGTTGAATATTTGGCTCAATCCCCTTCAACTATGTCTACTCTTGAGGTATTACAAAATTGTCCTTCCCAAAAATAGGCTTTATTGTCAGCTATTGGTGGAATTGATCCGACTGATTCTAATCTTGTCGTCTTTAATCATACGGGCTATGTGCCGCAACTGCCAGCAGAATTGGCATTCTCCATACAATTAAATGTTCTCAATCATCTTGTTCATCATTGGAAGTCTCTAAATTGGTGTACGTTCATTGTATCATGAATTGGATGTCTCTAAATTGTTGGAAGTCACTTGGCTCGCCGCGCTTATCACAATCATCAACGACGTTGAAGGCTTTTGATGAACGTACATATAAACCTTGTGGTATTATTAATAATTTGGATGTTGAACTAGGGGGAAAAATAATGAATGTTGATGTTGAGGTTGTTGACAGACCCCTTGACTATGATATTATACTTGGAAGGCCATGGGTATATGCAATGACTGCAATTTTTTCTACATGTTTTAGAATGATTGCCTTTACACATAAAGGTACTGTCATAGTCATTAATCAACTATCCTTCTTTGCCTCTGCTTCGCAGGTAACTGGAAGCGTTCCGTTCGTTCACATACCCCAACTAGAAATTCAGAACATTGGTGTAGGACTCTTAAAGGATTCCATTCTTATGGGAACCTTTGCATTACCTCCGCCCGCGACGTCAGCATAAATTGCAAGTATAGAGACCTGCTACGTGATCTCTTCCACTCTATCTGGCTTAAGGGAGAGTACGGGTGATTCTGAAATTACTACGTTGGATAAATTTATGCCGCCCAACCCTACTGAGCTGGCATAGCAATCAATCTATCTGGCTTGGGCGGAAAATCCGAAATCAGTGTCGCCAAGTGTTTGGGTTGATCGTGTTGAAAATGCAACAAGATGATGGAGCTTAGTGAAATGAAGTCGCCTTCACTAAGTGGGCCCGCAGGCTATTTTTGGCGCAAAGTCTATTTTTAGACTATGTCTATTTTTAGACATAGGGATCATGGTCTATGAGTTGCAGGATGCTATTTATGGATGATTGGTTGAGTTGGTAAAAATAGATGGACCTCTATTTTTAGACATTCGGCGGTTTCTATTTTTAGACTGCTGGGCTAAAAATAGAACAGTCAAATATTATTAACTCTTAATAATATTTAGACTATAAACTATCTTATCCTCTTGGAGCACTTCAGTTTGATGCTTGGATGTGGCACATGCAGCTGACAGAAGGAATTACGCTATTCCTAGGGGTTATTTGAGCTATTGCATGGTTGACTTCAGTTAGAACTCATGTGGCAGAGTTTGGTGGAGTTGATGAGACAGTTGGTGGAGTTGTGTTCGGTTTAACTTAGTTGAACTAGTTGTATTTAGTCTAACCGAAAAATACACTAGTGATGAGTGGTGTGAATTAATTATTAATTAATTCACTAATTATTAACTCATAAATCAACTAAAGAACACATCAGTTAACTGCAATGCATGGACAGTTCAGTGGATACCAGTGTTAGAGGTGGGTGAAAGGGTGTGATTGACTATCAGTTGTGACCATTGATCGTGCATGAGATTTGCACACACATTGATGGAGATTTCCAATGAGGATTGCGCAGTTGGAGCCAGTGGGATTCAAACTTGGATCTCATCATTAATCAACTTGGATTGCGCAGTAGAGGCAGGCAGACTTGTGGAGGAGATTTGAACCCATGACTTGTTCAAATCTCAGTTAGTTTTGTGTGTAAATTTTGGGAGATAGTACTGAGTACTTGTGAGGAGTATTGTGCTATGTATTTTTACATGTTCTCTATCATTATACTATACAGATAGTTGGGGGTTTTCAGCTATTGATTTCCCCATTACATCCTGTGTTGATATGTGTGCTTGATTATGTTTTAATGAGCGCATGCGAATGCTTTCTATTTCCGCATATTGATGATCAATTGTAGAAGAGGTTATGTATTATGCATGAAGCTTAAATAGTGTGTAATCAGGATAATCTCAGTGAATAACTCAGCAAATTATTCAAATTTCTACAGATCGTTCCTTAGATTTTGGTACTCCCTCTGACTTGTTTTCCTCAATGTTCTTGACATATGAGAATATTTTGGAAGCCATGATGTTAGACGGAGAACCATGGGAATATTATCATCATCGTTCCCATCTTCCTGATTATGAAGAAAACTATCTCAGTGAACTTTATCACCCATCACTCAAAAATTTCTTTTCGAACTCTTTACCCATTAATGCCATCGATTCCAAGCGAAATCTGTCAAATATTGAAGAAACCATTTCTATAGATATTTCGACCAAACCTGGCATTGTAGAAAATATTCATGTCGGTGTATCTTGTTCTCCATCAGAACTCGAATCATATCGCTCTCTATTTCGTGAATTCCGTGATGTATTTGCGTGGTCTTATGAGGAAACGAAGGGCATAGATACTAGTATTGTTGAACACACTATTAATATGTGTCCTGATGTCAAACTGGTGCATCAACGACTTCGTCCTGTTCACCCAAAGAAAGCCATTGCCATCAAAGCAGAAGTTGAAAAACTTTTGCGTACTGGTTTCATATACCCTGTTCTGCTAACTGAATGGGTTTCCAATATCGTTCCTGTCATGAAAAAACAAGGAACCATTAGAGCATGCGTCGATTAACGGGATGTCAATCTTGCTTGTCCAAAAGAAAACTATCCTACTCCATTTATTGAACAGATTATTGACAATTGTGATGGATATGAAATATTTTCGTTCATGGATGGACTTTCTGACTACAATCAAATCAATATCTACCTAGAGGATCAAAATAAGACATCGTTCATCTGTCCCTGGGGCACATTCGCTTATAGGAAACTACCGTTTGGTTTAAAGAACAATGGGGCAACTTTTCAGAGAGCAATGGATTATTCTTTCAATGACATCAAGCACATTGTTTAACCTTATCTAGATGATTTACCAGCACATTCACGAAATCAGACTGATCACCCGATGCATTTGAGAGCCATTTTCTTACGCTGCCGACACTACAAAATACGCCTCAATCCACATAAATGTGTGTTTTGTGTTGGTTCTAGTCATTTGCTAGGATTCGTAGTCTCAAAAGAAGGAATTAAAATCGACCCATTGAAGGTTCGGGCCATTCTTGATTTTCCTGCATCATCAAACTTACTTCAGATACAAAAACTTCAAGGAAAGGCTAACTTCCTAAGAAGGTTCATTCCAAACTACGTTGAAATGGCTAAAGGATTTACTCGACTTTGGAAAAAGGGGGTTCCCTTCCATTGGGACCAGGTTGTGCAAGCTTCTTTTGATGCTGTCAAGGATCCTCTTGTCTGAGCGTCATTAATGTATCCCCCTAATTATCAAAATGATTATTTCTTATATATCGCCGTGGCTGAAACAAACATTGCTATGGTTTTGGTCCAAGTAGAAGATGGAATTGAACATCTGATCTATTATTTGAGTCATAATATCAATGATATGGAAGTTAAGTATTCACATGTAGAAAATCTTGCCTTGGCAGCTGTTCAAGCTGTCCAAAGATTTCGCCACTATATCCTACTCTGAAAAACCACTATCATTTCAGATTGCAACCCCATGACTTATATCTTATCACGTCAATTGCTGGGGGGAAAATATTCAAAATGGATTGTCATTTTGTAGGAATTTGATTTGGAATTCATCAAATCCAAGTCAAAGAAGTCTTTATTTTTGGATGAGCTTCTCTGTGACCTTCGATCTGATAATACTGCAACTACGTCAGAACCATCAATTCCTAACGAGTCTCTGTTTCTGATTGGATCGTCTGGTCCTTGGTATGGGGATTTCATCATTTATCTCCAAACCCAAATTTTTCGACCTAATACCTCTCACTCTGAACAACGACATATTTGATACCAAGCCAAATATTATCGGATCGTCAGTGATACACTTTATCGTCATGGTGTCGATACCATTTTAAGGAGGTGCCTCACTCATGAGGAGGCCAAAAAAGTGTTAAATGATTGTCATGATGGGGCTTGTGGTGGAAATTTATCTAGATATGCTACCGCGCAGAAGATACTCCACGCTGGTTACTTTTGGCATACTATTTGTTGATACTGCATCCTCGCGGTCAGAAGTTGTCATGCGTGCCAGATTTTTTATTGTAAAATCCGCAAAATACCAACGCCAATGCATCCTGTTGTCTCTGTGGGACCATTTTCGAAATGGGGTATTGACTTCATGACCTGTAACCCTCGTTCGTCTAGGGGGCATGGTTATATTATTGTCGCAGTCAACTATTTTACCAAATGGGCCAAAGCAATGCCTACATTCAACAACAAAGGATAGACAACTGCATTGTTTTTCTTTAATCATGTTATTGCACGGTTTGGGGTCCCACAGGCTATATTAACAGATCATGGGAAGCATTTTCACAACCATATGATGACTGAATTGACTTCCAAGTTAGGATTGTCACATGATAATTCTAATCCTTATTATCCACAATCAAATGGACAAGTTGAAGCTATCAACAAGATTCTTAAACATATGCTTCAACGAATGATAGGAGTTCATAAAAGAAATTGGCATTTGATCCTGTACTCTGCCTTGTGGGCATATCGAACCTCGGTAAGAAACGCAACTGGATTTACTCCTTTTCAATTGGTGTATGTTCTGGAAGCTATTTTACCAATCCAATGTGAAATACCATCATTGAAACTCGCAATCGACTTGTTACCTGACACCTCAGAAGAAGAAGCGCATCTCCTTAACCTCATCCATATTGATGAAACGCGTCATGAAGCCCAATTGGCCAAAGAAGCACATAAGAGATGTATAGAGGCACAATATGACAAAAATTTCCAGCCTCGCATTTTCTCAGAGGGCGACTTGGTCCTTCTTTACGATCAAGAAGTTGCGTAATAGGTACAGGAAATTTTGAGCCATTATGGCATGGCCCTTATATTTTCAAAAGAGTTCTTGCTAAGGGCACCTATGAGTTGGTTGATTACGATGGAATTCCGTTGGCGCAACCTAGAAATGGGTTGTATTTGAAACGTTACTATGCTTAATCATGAGCGTAGTAATTTTTTGTATTATATTTTATATATATGCTGTTGATTTGCATTCACTATCTTAATTTGTTTTTAGAGTTTTATTGACGTTAATAATCCGATTTACATTTCATCGCAGATGTCTGAATCTTTGGAACCATTTTTTGGATATGCTGATGGTGCTAGTCATAGTACGCATAATCTATCCTCTGCAGCATGGGCCATTTTCGCTCCGAACAAGGAGTTAGTGAGTTTTTAAGGGATTTGTATTGGTAGATCGATGAACAATATCGTTGAGTATAGTGTGTTGATCGAACTTCTCTTTGATGCCATTTCATTTGGTATTAACCGTATCATTATAAGGTTAGACTCACAAGTTGTGGTATTACAACTTACTAGTGTTTATACTGTTAGAAATCCAACATTGCATAGATTGTTCCTAAGAGTTTGACTTTTGGAAAGACACTTTGATTTTATTCAATATCAACACATTTCCAGAAATTTGAACACATTGACTAATTCATTAGCTAATCAAGTTTTAGACATACATTTGCAACATATGTAAAGAAAACATTCACATCATTGAATAGGATTGCACAATAAACATAAGAAACACTGAAATCATATAGATATATAGTTATAGGTTTTTACAAAAAATTGTGCCCAAGACAAATTGGTCATCTAACCTCAAAATGTATGCAAAATGTCATAAGTAAACTAGTGGTGCTCTTGGTAACATGCTATAGATCTAGCTATCCTACGTAGTAACCGCATCCAACGGTTAGGAACCCAAATAGTGTGTCGCTGCAGTCGCATGGGTAGCTCTTCGATCTGGAAATCCGAAATCTCGAAGGTGAAACCCTCTATGTGCTGCCGAAGCTCAGCCAGAGTCTCATCCATATCAAGATCCTAAAGGAATTCTCTCTCGACAACCCTCTCTACTGGCACATCTGCTTCATGCTCTAGTTCCATTACTGGTTGAACATGACCAACATCTGCATTACATCAAACATTTAGTTTAGTCTTGGGAAAACATCAAAAATACAAAAACATTGTATAAACCTTAGGAAAATAAAAAACATGGTAAAAACATTCTTACCCATTACACCCCACTGAGCGCCTTCTGGTAGTGCTAAATCTGGATCTCCTCAGAAATCAATGCCTGCGTATGCATACTCATTGATGGCGAAAATATATCATCGGAAATAGGTGAAGAACGCAGTCGAGAACACAATGGTAGATTGGCCTGCATGCCTACCCATGAGTTCTACCCATCTTTGCATCTGTGGATCTCTAGGATTAGATGTATCCAATGTCACATGCTATGGCTGCATTAGTGGAATCCGTTCCAAAGTGAAGGATATAAGGATAGAAACATAACTAAAATTCTTCTTCCTTCCTCCCTTTGCTTTGTTCAATTTGTTCCTTTATCTAAGAAAGAAAAACTTCAGACCAGTTGAAGACTGTTGGCTCCATACACTCTAGCGCATACTGCATATACGATCTATTCTCTACATGTAGTGTAATGGTGCCAACAAGTTTTGCAATTGTGAAAAGGATAGTTCTTAAAGGAAAATATCTAAAATCCAGGATGTTTATCTTTCCATATTTTCTTGACTCTGCCCCTAGATAACAATGTTGCAAAATAGAATCTCTCACTGTCTCTCCTCCAACAACAGACCCTGAGAGCGAAATAGGCAAGCCTCTCCTCGACAAACCTGTAAGAAAGTACACATCCTCAACTGTTATGGGAACCACTTGGTTCTTAATATGAAATGCCTCAATAGCTGGATCCCATGCTCGAACTAAGAACTCCAATAGTTCTATTTGTTGCCTCATCCCGAACAATTTGAAGTACTTAAGCATTCCACAATCTCTTAGGGCTCTTACTGTACCCAGATCATTTAGGGAAATCATATCCTGTTCTTCATGTTCTCTTTCCCTCCATCTAATCGTCATTGTAATCTGATGGAAACCTGAAATACAACCAAAAGAACCATTAGATTCCATTCATTACAAAAAATTGGGCAAATTTTAGGCATAATGCAAAAAACAAAAATCTTGATTGCACCCAACGCACTCCCTAACAAGAGACAATGCGTTGTGTATGCAAGTAACCTTCACAGTACTTGCTATGCAATGCAGGTTTCAACACTCAGGGGTGCGTTGCCCTCTTTTTGGGTAGAATTTACCTTAGGGACCCAAAAACCCTAAAAAATTACAGAAATTGGAAATGAAATGATTACTGAAGGAAAGAGGAGGTTCATATCACTAACCTGGATCAAACGGAAATGAAATCTGTCCACATAAACAATCGCAATCAGTAGCTGAAGTTCGGGGGCAAAATTAGGTTCAGAGCTCCAAAATGCAAATGGTAACTATGGAATGGTAAAAATGAATAATAAATCACTTTTTAATAGTCATTTAATTATTTTCAAATCAAGTTTATTGCTATGACTATGGTTTTATTATGTTTTTTATCATGAAACAAGTATTTTTAATCCATTTGATGTTGTTCTGAACTGGTCTTACAACTGATGAACTGATTAGTCATGTAGATTTATTTCAAGAATGATTTGACCACAAAGCATAATTTTTCTCCTTATTTTTCAAGCTTTGTTAAAAATGAAAAAGGATTTGAAGCACAGTTTTATATCTTTTTCGAGCTTCGATAACAACGAAAAAGGAACCCCTGGAGTCTTCTTTCAGCTCTTTTCAGACTCCGATAATGTGAAAAGACTAGCGAGCACTTGTCTTTTCGAGCTCGTAAAAGTAAATGAATTGATATCTGCTCAGTATAAGTTTAACCCTTTTCCAGACTAAGATAGTTTATTTATGAAAAATGAATACCTTGGTCGAACATGACTAAAGAGGTTATCTCAGATAATATTTTACACTTTTTCGGATCTGAGTGACAACTTTACAAAAAAGTACTTATGGAGTTTTCTTTCGTCCTTTTTTTCAAACTCTCTAAATATGAAAAAGGATCGGGCTATCTCTGTCGCTAAGCTCGTTAAAACATAAAATAGCGACGGGCTTGTCGATCATGGCAAGAATCGAGTTTCATTCATCGGTAGACTCGTTAAATTATTAAATAGTGATACTTTATTCGTCTGAAGGGTTGAATTATAGATCAAAAAAATGTTATCCTCCTCAAGCTTGTTAAAAAATAAAGAGGTACTGGTCGACAAATGACTGGGGAAAATTTGGGAAAAGTGAGCAGAATTCTTTATGGTAGAAAGTCGCTCTTGAACATGACACTTCCTTCACTCTATGTCCGTTACTGTTTGGGTTGGGTAATCATCTTGACGGTTCATTCATACCTATGGTTCATCATACCTTCACTTCGGTTTTGGGTCAATGCTGCCAACTCATCTCATTGTCACCGATATGTTCAAGAGAAGTCATCCAGTGAATAACTCATCCTTCTGCAATACTCGTAAACCTTCATTCTCATGACCATCATCCCTGAAAATTGCTATATCAAGTCATACCCTTGTCTCCGAAATCAGTAACTCCCATTTCACAATAAGGTGACTTCCTGTCGACAACAAGTCATTATCCAGGAAGTTCAATTAGAAACATTAGATTCCAGTACCATGAGGCTTGTTACAACATTGACAAGATCCTCGCTTCCGGACTTTTGACCGAAAGGTTTTGTTTGGCGCTCGACATCAAATCATCTATTCATGCCTTACGAAATGTACTGCAGTACCTTGAGGGCCATTAAATTCAATGGTGGTTCTCTCTCGTTTGTTAACAACTCACATCATTGGTTGGTAATCAAATGATGTCTTTCCATGTTCGACTACAAATCATATATTCGCATGGCTAGAATTGTACCCAAATGATCGAGTGAACGAGATAAGAAGACCTCGGATCTAGTTTCAGCCGTTCAGGCTACGATTTTAGGATTGTTGTACACATCATCTGTATGGTGAACTTACATACATATCATTATCCGAACATGGGCCTATATCTGTAGGCATGTCTGTATTGGGCAGCATTCCAATGTAGATGAATTTCTGAATTATGTACATGTTATTAGATTGTTTATGTGCTAAACATGTGAATTCCTACCCTCAACAATTATGATCAAGAGTATATATCATGATGTAATGTATTGTAATATTGATGCAGGTTTCCACTCTGCTTCATCTCCAGCCCATCACAGTGTAAAGCATCTCAATCAAAATACTGTTATTATTATTCTGACTTCATGCTTTAGGGGGAAATTGTTATAGGTCAATTTGGGCACCATTCCCAATGACCTGGTTAACTGGGCATCATCTCTAGGACCAATGAATAGAGTCTATCATCCCCTATCATTTCAGTTGCTACATACCCTAAGACAAAGAATAAGACAAATCAATCAAAGACTTTCATTTGCAAAGGTTTCCAAGATTTGAAGTTTATAATATATCATATGAGAGCTCATCAACACTGCCTCTAAAGGGACTAAGTGCATTTCATATGTAGGTATACCTATGCAAGGCTTCTCTACAAAGCACTTCCAAACATCCAAGGGTGCGTTGGTCACATTGGGAGTGAAATTCTCATTATTCCGGAATCTCCACTTGGCCAATGCCTTCTAGAAGATTTCACATGTGTCAAACTTCGAATCCATGTGTCCATTTGGCATCCACAAGATTGGAAAAATTCCTTGCCTATTATTATAAATTCATTGATTGTAAAACTACCTTTAGATCCTCTATAAATTGAGCACAGATCCTAGTGTTTGATAAGGAATAATTTGTGTAGAGAAATGCTAGTGGAATTTCAATTAAGGAGATTGATTTGAGTGATATATTGCTGGAGATATCTGCATTGTAATGAGGCTGGGATGATGCTGGAGATGGTGATACTAAATCAATCGCTGGGTTGTAACCTCCCCTTATATCATCAATAAAGATTACTGCTTATTTTTCCCTATATGCATCTGTATAAGCTTTGATTTTCAATATCATGATTTCTTAGTTGATGTATATGGTTTATGCTTTATTTATTTAGCTAAATAACTTGAATATACATCTGTATTATTGCTATCTCTTGCTGTTTAGTGTTCATTCTTGCAGGAAATATTTTGCATAGCCGGTTGGAATTTGAAGCTATAGAAAAAGAGATAGAAGGAGACGTTGGAAGCGCTTGGATCCCAAGTAGATTCCTTATTTCATTCTGTGTGTCTGTTTACAATTAGGAAAGATAGTCATAAATTCTTTGACCTATTGTTCTATATTAGCACCTATCTAGGGAAGAATGATTTATCCGTAATTCATAATTCCGCATAACAAACCCTCTCTTCAAGGGCGCTTCTCCTCAACTATTTTTTTTTTATAAATAAGGGGCTTGAGTATCCAATTAGGGATTCAAACTTTTGGATATTATAGTCAACAATAATGAAGGATTTTTTCCTGATATTTTAGCCCTATAATATTTCATGTATGAGAATATTTCTTGATTAATGAGAAGCACTCTTTGTTTTCTATACTAATTTTTCTTTAGGGACCTAAGTCTCCTTGGGTTATGGCCCAATATAGGTTCTCAAGCTCCATTCTTTTATTCTTAATTTCCATGCATTTGTCTAATTATACATTCTTGCAACCTTATCTATGAAAATATTGTCTTTGCAGGGTTAGTGAATGAGATTCTCTCCAAGTTTATTTATGCATCTTGATTTAATTAATATATCAATAAATTATCTTATGCAATAATACTATTTTCGTTAAATAGTTCAACTCATCCTTTCTGTTACTGATATTTCTTTATGTAGTTAGTAGTTTATCAATCCACTTATGCATTCCACTTTGAGTTTAGGAAATAATTATTTATTTAAACAACAAATATTGGATATAGGTACTACTCATTTTTGTGCACTTATATTATTTATATAATTATCTCTATGCTTAATGCTATACATTTCTGAAATCTATTAGTGCATGCATTTATATCTTAACAAGCCACAAGAAACTTTATATTTGCCTATTTTTTGTAGGAATTGATACATCAAAGGTACCTGAGTTTGGGAAAGAGTTATTGAATCTTCTCTAACCCTCCACCTTATCAATCTCTCAAACTGCATGCATAACTCCTAATACTGCTCTTGGGTCTGTGTCCTATAGCAAAATAGGGACTCCTGTAGAATCCTACAAATTGCATCAAAACACCTCCAAACTTGCACCCAAAGCATGTTCATCTTTCCTTAGCATGTTACAATGCACATCAAAACTTGAGATTGGAATTTGGAAGTTCATAGACCCCTTAGAATCCTTAACCTATTGGTTGTAGAAAAAATTCTTTCTTTTTTGCAAATTAGAGTTTATTGTTTAAATTATCTCTTTCAATTGAAAGTTTGTTTACCGTGCATAGTAGAATATATTTGATTTTGTTCCATATTTCTTGAATTGATTTGATTTCCCTTCCTGTAATTAGAGTAGATTTACTTGTTTTTATTTCCCTTTATGCAATTTCTGAGTATTCCCTATAACATAGATATCAAAGCAGTTTTTGTACAACCTAGTTTCCCTTCAGTTGTATCAGATCAACAAAATAAGAACTCATTGCATGCTACACACATAATGTTGACCCATATTAAGATTGTATGAACCCCAGGTAAAAAATTAAAGTTGATATCCATTAGGAGTTGAAAAATTCTTTTTGTAATACCGAGGGTCATCAATTTCATATTCAAATTTGCATAGAACACAACATTTGACCAAACCACCCTCATTTCATAAGATTTTCTGGCATGAGCAATTTGTTGCTTAGTGTTGGGAAATGTAACTAGTTTCAGTCTTCATAATTTTCATTTTTCTCATCTCATGATGTAATTCTTATGTATTTATCAGAAGAAATAAAAATTTAAAATGAAATATTTATGAAGCATGGGTTATTGCTTTAGTCATCTACCAATAGGTCAAGGCATCCATTGCATGAATATAGGATTGTCTTGAGTCAAGTGTCATTGTATTCATGTAAAATACCCTTTTGGGCTCTCGGATCATAAAAATAAAATATTTTTTATTTTTAAATATATTTAGGGGGCTCCCAATATAAGTTGGACAACCTTGCTCACGTTGGCCTTAAGAAGTACTTAAAGAGCCTCTTGAAGAGGCTATATATAGAGTGGTACTTTGACCTCCTTGGAGAATGGTATCACATTTGATATGTGGTCATAAGAACACGAGTGAAATTGTAAAAGGGATCCAAATTTGAAGAAGAAAATTTCGAGGTCTAACATGTAGATGAATGGTATGAAATTCTATAAGTATGACTATTGACCATAATAGCGAAGTTGCAAAAGAAGGGTCTCAAGTTGTAGGTTGGTTTAATTAGTATTTGTGGAGACCTGGTCTAAAGTTTGGTCTTGGAAGTCTCCTTTTAAGTTGATAAGAAGATAATTTCTTGTGGGTTTTTCCTTTAGAGGGGTTTTTCCCTGGGGTGGAGCCTATATCTCATGCTCATGTGATCTCTATTGTTTTGGAATTTATTTCAGATGATAAATATCATAAACATAATAATGATAAGAATATCCTAATATCACAAGTAAATTTAATGTGCGGAAAATATCAAGTTAAAAATCGCTTCCGTAATATATTTTCCAACATGGTATTAGAGCTAAGGTTAGTCGCAAGGTAGCTGAAGATTACCATCTCCTTGAGGGCCAAAAGGAAGTTTTTAAGGAATCCGAGCTAGAAAAATACCCACTCTAAATCACTGCTGTGAAAATTATAGTCAAGGTAGTCACCTAAACATGAGATCAGAGTCCTGTACATGAGATCAAAGACTTGTGCATAAATTTAAGAGTTTTTGAGGGGTCTGAAGTATATAAATATTAGGAGCCATAAAATAAATAATCCAAGAATCCAAGAATTTTTTAAGGGCTTAGCCTAGAGATATTTCAATATGGAAATAAGGTTGCAATACCATACAATAGGACCAAGGTTCTAATATATTGAAAGAAGTCCGAGAAGCACACATTAGGTAGTCTTCTTAGCATTGCAGAGAGGGCCATACTAGGCTAAAGATTATGGGCATTATTACAAGAAGCCCTAAACCAAAAGTCACATTGTGAAGGAGAATCAAATAGCAGTAAAGTAAAATCCTAAGCCTACTCAATCAACCACATGGCGAAGGTATAATGATATTTTAGAGAGCCGAAAATTGCAATGAGAGAAGTTCAAAAGACCAAAAATTGCAGTGAGAGGCATATTGATAGTTCAAAGATCTGAAAATTGTAGTGATAGTTCATAGATTAATTCACATCTTGAATAAGGTTTGCAGGTCCTTTGATGGATTGTTTGGAGCTACCAAAACACCTTTGAACTCATTCAGATCAAGAGTATTAAGCCAACAAAGAAGTGTACCTAAAGAAATAAAGGATAAAATTTAGATGACTCGTTGAAGCATATACAACATACACTAACAAGAATTCAAAAAGAGAAATAATAAACGATATTAACAAATTTTTTTTCTTGATACATTTTGAAGATAGGAAACCATGACAACTAGAACTCATCCTTGGGAAGCAAATAAAGTCATCTAGAGAACAATTCTTTGCATGGAAGGATAAATACCTTTGAAGGTAGTCTTTGGCCTTGGAATATTTGAAGTTTTCATTCATGAAAAAAGTAATAAGGTCATGGCATATTGAATAAAAATTTGTAGCATACTTCTAGGGATCATGAAAGAATAAGGTATGTAATCCTTAAGGTACATATATTTGTTTTTATGCATATAAGGTCTAATATGAAGTGTATTAGGGCTTTATGACATGTTTTGTACTCTTAATCTTGATGAAGTTATTTTGTATCTAGGGATTATAAACCCTAAATGATGTTTGGAATAGGAAACCATAGTCAAGAGAGAAACCCTAGCCCTAATCTGTTTGTTCCCTCAAAAACCCTAGCTTTTGGTTTCTAGGTTTTGTAGGTAGTATAAGGTGTATGGAAAACCCTTGTGAGGGTGTAATTGGATGAAAATTTTGGTTCAAACCTTAGGGAAAATGTTTCAAAGGTAAATGTCAAGGAACTTAGGGTTTGGATCTGAAAACCCTAGGAATTCTCCCTCTAAGATACCATGTAATCCCTAGATTGTCAAAATTATCATCATGCTCTTGTACTTGTATATTTTTCTTGGTGGTACTTGTTTTTGACTAATGTAGGTACAAAAAGAAGGAAAAAAAATGAGAAGCAAAGAAACCCTTGTGCTTTAGTGAGAATAATGGAAGGAGGGAAGATGGAACTATAAGGACCCTGAAATTATTGATGCTATCGAGTTCATTAAAGGAGTAAGCATGCATCATTTTATTTTGATTTAGTATGGAATCATGTAATAACAACATATTAAAAGTCTACTTGGCTAGATTGCTTCATAAGAATCATCTAGTCTTTTAAAGTTTGAGATCAACTTACATTATGTTAGAGGTAGTCATTTTCCTAAGGTGGATCCTCAAGATCCTATAAGAACCATCACTTTAGAGGTTCTTGGAAGAAGCATTATGACATATACTCTTGAAGGATGATAAAATGAAATTGGTCTGGTTGCAGTCTTGCAAGGAAAGTTATCATTTTCTCTTCAAATATGAGATGTTGAATCATTCAAGGTCTAATAGCTAGAACCATCACTTTAGAGGTTCTTGGAAGAAGCATTATGACATATACTCCTGAAGGATGATAAAATGAAACTGGTTTGGTTGTAGTCTCATAAGGAAAGCGATAATTTTCTATTCAAATATGAGATTTTTACTCATTCAAGGTCTAATAGCTAGATGATTGAATGAAAGCATAACGTTTCGGTGTCAATTATATAAATCCTACAAGAAAAGTTTACGATTCCTAGAAAAATTAAGTTGAATTAATTTAGAAAGAATGGAATGTTGATACTTTCTCATTATAATCTATATGCTAAACATCTAGCATGATATCTAGAAGAAAATGGTAACTTGGTAATCAAGTTGGATCCTTGGGAACTTTGATACATAAATGAATACTCATGTGGAGATGGTATATGAAGATGTTGATGATTTGTTAATAAGATCATTATGGTAAGGTAAGTCTGATGTTGATATCTATTATTGGTTATATGGTTAACATATTATTTTTCTACATGGAAAGATGTTGCAGGGGTACATGATATGTGAATATTGAGGGAAAAGATCAAAATTTGGTACCTGACATCTATGAATATCAATATGTTCTCATCTTGGGATTGGAAGGTAGCAGTGTGATAAGATAACCTGGAGGTCAAGAAGGAAGTTCAATTTTGTGAGGAAGCCATAACCAACTTGAAGTTTTGGAAGGTTAAATATGGAGTTTTCATTGATAAATTTGAGATGAAATTTATGTGCAAGATAGATGACCTGGAATTTTTCATGAGAAGATAACTTCATTCCGTGATACCATGAAAGTAAGCATGCTATGCACAATGAGAAGCAAAGGAAAGAGGGGCTTATGAAAGCTATAAATAAATGATAATTTGCACTTTTATGAAATACAAGAGGACTTGTGGATGTGACTTCGAAGTTGGGAATGTCCTCTAGGTTTGAGAGGGAGTAAAAGGGGTCTCCTTGAATAGGATCAAGATCTATTCTTCGATTAAAAGGAGAATAGGGATATCCTCCTTCATTGAGAGGGATTATGGTTGGACACTGGTTCTCCTTGTGTCATGTATTATAATGGGACTAACAACCATTATTATAGTGCATGCATCACAGATAGGGATAATGATGACTTGTTTGGTTCTATTTGTGTCAGGTACTATGATGGATTAGGAATGATGTTCGTAAGTCATGTACACAGATAAGGAGAATGTTGGATTAGATAAGAATCTTCGAAAAACATTCTTGAGCCAAGTAATGTGATGGATTAGGATGAATATCATAAGTCACATGGGCTTAGATAAGAATAGTCTGGTGGTAATATTTCTCTAGGTATCCTAGGTGGTGTATGTACCATGATGAGGCAATATGGTGTCCTATGAAATTCCTCCCAACGTTGTGCTCTGCTCTTGTGAGAGATAGAGTATACCTGTCAAGGCCTTGGGTAACATGACAATATTGGCTATGATAAGTGATGCTAGTCAATATGGAACTCTTCTTATAAGAAATTTTCAAATGGAGTATTGTCCTTGTACAAGTTGGACAATTATGAATACCTCCCTAGTTAAGAGTGAGTGTTGGGAAATGTGACTAGTTTAAGTCTTCATAATCATCATTTGTCTCATGTGATCTGGATTTATGAAGGAAAAAAATGAAATATAAATATAAATAGAAACACAGAAATACAACAAAAACAAAACTTCAATTCATTAATAACAAAGTATCGAAAACTGTTTAGATGCAGAATGGAAATAAACTAGCTCAGTCGATGATAGATTATATTCGTGAATAGATGTGGTTGATACATGCCTTTTGAAATATGCTACGATGATCTTGGAGGCCTATTTATTATTGAGAAATAATTGAAAACCCTAAAAATCCAAAAAACTAAACCTAGGAGATGAAACACCAAAAGTTTGTGGGCCATGTTGGCATTACCTTCCTGAGGTCGTAACTTTGGTATACGATCTTTGTTTGATGCGTACGATACCTCGTTAGAAATATCTATTTGAGGAATACAAATTTCAACTAAAAATACACATTTTAGGCTATAGGTTTTCTTGTTTCCCCAAAAAATGTTGTTTAGGGCCTCAAAATAGCTCCAGAAGTTCAAGACAAAAAAATGCCAAAAATAGTAAACTCTGCGACAATCAAGGAAACTGAAAGAAGAAATGGTGGGGGTCCAACTGGAATAGGAGGGTGGAAAACAATATCCACCTGAATCAGTCCTCCCTTAGGAAGCAATGGTCCCCATTGCGTTGAATGCCTCCATGATATGGGGAAACTTCTGCTAAACTTGGTTCCTAGTGAGCCACTTTCCTTGATGCACGAGTTTGCCAAATTTTAGAACCCGATACAGTTGTATCTTCTGCTGGCGAGTGTTCTTATCTATGTGTTCATGATCCAATTAGTTGTGGCATGTTCCATGTGTTATCACTCAGATTTTCCTTGAAGTTGTTGGAAGAGGAAAGGTGTCTGAGGTAACCACAAACCAACCTTCAGGTATAGAATCTAGCCAATCTATACCTAGAGAGGGCTCTTTCTATAAAATTTAGCTTTGTTTTAAAGGATATTAGGCTAGTTATAAAGTCCAGGGGTTTTGATTGAATTTGGGTGGTGGAATTCGGTAACTGAGGGCAAGATTAAATAATTTCAGGCCATTGGGCTATGGAGTCAAAAATTTGGTTTTACTGAATTAAGTTTATCAACAAAAGATGGCTTTATAGGGCAAGATAGTCAAAACAAAGAAACAATTATAGAACTTTAAAGGAATGAAATGAGTTTAGAATGGATGAAAGGCAATTAAGAATCTTTCAACATATCTACGAGAAAGAAAATGAGTGATTACCAATAAAGAGCAATTAAGAATTCTTTACTAAGTAATCAAATGCTTAAACCAGAGAAACAAGAGCAATTAAGAATTCATTGTTTATAACCAGTTTAGAGGAAAACATTTAGAATAATAACAATTGAAATCAGAGTACATTTAAGCAATTTCTGATTTAATCCTTTTTGTTAATTATTCAGAAATGAAACACAGTGATATAGTAAACATATATAAAACTTAAAACACAAGATAGAAATGACTTATTGATCTGTATTTCGACACATGAATCCAGTAAAAAGTCTTAAACATCAATTCATCATCCAGCAAGCTACGAAAAATTTCTCCAACAGCACTTTATTCCGAAAAATCAACGTTACAGCAAAGTATATGAATCCACCCCCAATAATTCAATGGAGGGCTTATTTATACAAAAAATCATACAAAATATCTCTTATCAAAACGAGATATAATCTAAGATGACTCACTAATAAGTTACAATAAAAATAGAGACAGATGGTCTCATAGATAAGACAAGAATTAACCGATGTTGTGCTGTTTCCTCCTTTTGAGAATGTGCTGGAGGCAGGTGCTATATTTTGGCTCATCATTGTCCTCTTCAGTAATTTCGTTCTACCTGACTTGCTTCATTGATACTCTTTGTTCTTACTGATATACTTTAACTAAACTGATACTCTTTGACCTTTGTTTGTCCTTTTATCCTTTATACTGTGGTAAATAGGCAAAATTTCATATAAGGATAAATTTTACAAAAGTTCCAACATATCTTCCCACCATTTCTCTTCTGCTATTCTTGACCGTTAAAGCTTCCTTAATGTTTCATCAGCCTCGGTATATCTGAAGAAATTAGGCTGGTTAGGAAACAAATGCCTTACTTCATGTTCCAGATAAAACAAATTCTCTAATCTATCATGAAGATTCCTTCCTGTAGGTAATGTTGCTTGTGATGAACTGGCTGAGGAGTTGGCTAGATTATGAGCATGTATGTCCAATTTCCTAACATAAGTTTCTAGGTCCATTATTTTATCTTCTGGAATCATAGGGCTAGGCAACCCTTTATTCAATAAAACATTAAACCTTTCTCTGAAAGCAATTATATCTGCCTGCATGTCAAAGCACCTTCGTTCCAAATTTTGCACAAGAGTTCTTTTAGTAAAAACTCTTTTTATTTATAAGATTGTTGCAGTTCTATCCTGAATACCCACTTCTTCAAGCTGCTGTCTAGTTTGGGTGTTTAGAAACTGTATAAGCCGATTGGCTTCCTCAGGCCTATTTCCTAATTCTGCTCGTGTGTTTTCAACTTCATCCAGAGCTGCTTTGACCAAATCATTCTGCTCGTACATTATCTGAATTGAAGGCCAGATATCTTTTATTGACTGGATAATATTATCCCAAAGAATTTCATTTATTTCTCTCAAAGGCTTCTCCAATGTGAGATCCTTTTCTAATGCTTTAACCAATTTTTCCAATCTCTTGCTTTCTCTTGATTTTTCAGCAACACTCATTTTTGAAAGATCATATCTCTGTTCTAAATTGATAAGTTGTAACTTTGTGTGCTGAAGTTAAGTTACTTGAAGTTTCAAGTCATTCATTTGTTTTACTAATTGTTCTGAACTCAAATTTGAAGTGTCTACCTGTGATGACTCTGCTGGCTGACTTGTTGGCTGTGTACCTGTAATTGCCTCTGCTGTAGATGTTGGAAGAGAAAATTGTTTGTCTTTCAATGCTTGCTCTAGCTCTTTTTCTATTTCAGTCAGTTGCTCATTCATTTTCAAAAGCAACTCCATCATTTCTTCTTCAGAATTCTTCTTTATTACTTCTTCAGTTTGAGGATGTCTGGAGGCTGGAAATTTCAACTGCTTTCTCAAAGCTACAATGTCATCATCTTTTTTCTTAATTAGAGCTTCTATACCTTTGACATACTTTGGATTGTGACCTAATCCAATTATTACTTCCTCTAATGTTTTTATCTTGTTATCTTTGGCTTGAGAAGAAGCTTTTTCAAGTTGCAATTGTGTATTAGTGTTCTCCAAAGAATCCTGTAACCTGTGAGCTGCTATGGCCTTATCAGTAAAAGTAGAATAGATCATTTCCCCAGTCTGCTTGTGTAATTCAATTTGGTCTAAAGGATGGATATCCTTTGCTAGGACTTCAAAGTTTGTCCTAATATAATCAACAGCTGTTTGGGGTTGTTGCACCTTAGGTTTGAAATGGATCATTATCATTTTGCCCTGTTGGATGTCAAAAGCTGACGTCAATCTTTCTTGATTCTTTGGGGCCATTTTCAGATATTGATTATATACTTGAATTCTCAGTGGATCATTCCTGGCCTTGATATTGATAAATGTCTTCTTTATATCTCCTGTATCTTTAACTGGTGTTTTGAAAGAAGATATTTCCATACTCCGTTGCTTCTGTAGCTCTTTCCTTTGTGAAGTGGTGGATGCTTCACTGACTGTCCCTGTTTGTTGACTGCCCAATTGTTCTGGCCCTTGACTATCAAGGATTTCATCAACAGATTCTATTTCTGGAGGAGTATTCAATTTCTGTCTCTTGGCCTGAGGCTGTTGTGAAGATCCAATGAAAGGGGTAGCAGCTTCAGCTTCTCTCCTTTTTCCCTTTTCCACATTTAATGGAGTCTGTAAAATTGACACTTCTACTGGATTTTTTTGAACGAGAGATATTTGTGCCTGTCCTTGTTCTTTGGATGTTTCTGGTTGCTCTGTCATTGTGAAATTTTCAATTACTTGTATGTCTGGTTCTTTTTCTTTTCTTTTTGATTCTACTGCCACTGCACTGATCTCCTGCAAATGTTGTTGTGAAGTTCCTGATGTCTGTACCTACCCAATAGAGTCCAGGTCAAGTATTTTTTCAAGGTCTTTCATTATATTATCAATATTGACCTGTTCACTATCTTGCTCTACCAAAGTTCCTTCCACCCATTCATCTGTATTTTCATATTGTTCAATTTTCGGCATCCTAAAATGAATGTATGGAGATAATTTGTTTTTCACTTTTCTGTCACAAATAAAGCTATATGGATCATAGGGTGCCCAGTAGAAACTTTTTTGTAATTTGAGGTAGTCTTCTAAAATCCTTTCGGCTTCTTTCCCAGCCTCCCTAGAATTACAAACGAAGGGACCTAATTGGCTCTTTATCTTGAGTTGCGCCTTCTTCTTGGCATTACAGAAATGAACTATATCTGAATTTTTCATCTTTCTGAAATACTCAAGTGCAAAAAGTCTCATTGGAACATATCTGGGCAACTTGAATGGACACAGTTCACATCCATAAATCCCGATTTCAGTATAATTCTGATATAAGTACCAATCTCCCACTTTATATTGTTTTGAGAGTTGAAGGGTTCTCTTGATTTCATTACTGACTCTGGGAGGAGAAATTCCAGTTAACAAAGTGGTTGCTGGATGTACAAATAGATCAATAAACTCATTGTAGGAGTAAGGAGAATCATAAGAATGATGGGTGATAGCAGACCAGAAGATAACTGACCTAGGGTTTCCTTTAGCATCAAGTTTCTGAATATGGAAAGGAAAACTTTCTGACTAATAATACATCATGAGATGATATATGAAGGAAGAATATTTGAATACTCTCTCATTTCCAAATCTCATGAATTGATCATGGATTTTGTCAGCAATATAAGATGCAAAGTCATACCAAACAACAGAAGGCTGTCTAGGGGTAAAAATAAACAATAACACTAGGGTCAATTGGTCAACAAACTCACTAGTGTTAAAACCCATTATTGAAGATATCATGTTTAAAATGAGTCTGCCTTCATCAGTAAAATAGGTGTGGCCATAAGGGGGAGGTCCTTTAGGCTGATGTTGTGGCAGCATAAAATTCTGACAAAGACGGTTTAACTCTTCATGGGACAATTGTGTAGAATTCTCAAGTAATTCAACCATGTGCAGAGGGGTGAGGGCTTGACCAGGCTGAAAATGTAGCATCTCATTTATGGATTGAGCAGTTATTGGAAAGAGGACATCTTGATTTGGGGATAAGACTGCTCTTTGGTTAGGATCATAGTTGGCATGGCAAAGATGGATGATTTCAGGGAAAATACGGACTGCTGGGAGAAGATACATGGGCATATTGGACTCCCAGAGTCTAATTATGTCAGAACCATTCAAATAATTGTCTCTGCAGCGACAAAATATTCGAAGGGGATTCTCACTGATACCTAGGTCTTTAATTTGAAAATCCATATCGGCTAAAGGTAAATAATCCAATTCTTTGTGAGGGTCATTCAATGGTGCTACGTTTAAAGCCACAGGAACTTCCATTTTTGGTTCTTGTGGATTCAAAAATGGGAATTCGGCTTATGGTGAAAGATTTAGCAAAATTACAGGTGTCGACAGGAAAAACAAGCACAATTGCAGATTGGAAATTCAATTACAGTTCTTGGGATTCAGGAATGAACTAGCAATTAATTTTTAACTCTGTTTCAGTGAAAGGAAAAGGAAAGCTGAGTTTCTTACAGAGTTCAGTGCGTATTTAGGGTAAATACCTATTTTTCTGAGGATGATACTGGTTTCAAACAGGTACTAGATGAGGTGAATGATTTCTTGGATGCTTGACTGCAATTTTCTTAGACGAGGGAAAGGTTGGCGGTCTTCAGCTATGAAAATTTTGAATTACTGTGCGTGGAAGTGTAGTCGTTCTCTGTGAATGAGAAAAATGAAAAACGTGGGTTTATTTTGTTTTATTCACAAAGTCAATGGGTGGCGGAATTTTTTATTATTTTATTGGATGACGTCAACATGGTACAGTGGTCATGTCACGAGCGGAAAGGTGGTAAGCGGTTTTTATCGCACTACTTATGAGGGAAGGCAGTTTTAGGCAGAAGGGCAACGATGCGATACAATGACTGACACGTAGCACGACACTGTTTGAAAACCACTTGGCCATCGCGCGTTATCTTTCTTACGCGGATGGCTAGCAAAATGGATGAGGACCGTAGATCTTTGATGGGTCGATCGGACGGTCGACGGGACAGGGAGATGGCGGGGAATTAACGGCGCGGGCCCAATGTAATTAACTGTTAATTAAACCCATCGAGCGGAGTTTGATTGGCTGGGGTCAGTTATTAATTAATCGTGTGGATTAATTAATCCCTGGTACGGTGGATGGTCGGGAATTGTTTATTTTTATTTTTTAAACATATATAATATGTTTAACTGTTTTTTTCATATTTTTATTTATAAAATAATTAAAACAATGCGATTTATTTACTATAGGGGGGCGGGAATAATAATAATGTTATATTTTAGCCAAAAAGGGGGTATATTGTGGGTTTTTGATTTGAATAAATAGGAATTAAATACTTTTGGCTAAAAAAATCATAATATAAGGGTTTTGGGGATATTACTATAAAAGGATTTATATATAATAGGAAAAGGTGATTTTCATAGGGAGTTAATATATAAATTAGAGTTAATATGACAAGGGAACAATGTAAACTCAAAATACTTAAATATAACCAAGAAAGTGAAGTTTCAAAAGTAAATGGTATTATTATACTTTCATCACTTAGACTTAGAATAAAAAGTGATTTTGAGGGCTTTTCATGAAATATTGAAGGATTTTCCTAAGTAAAATGGGATTTTACTTAGAAAAATATTTTGAGAGATGGATGAATGTGATAATGGATAATTTCAAGTACTTAGGTATTTTTCAATTATTGGGCCAAGGGTCCGGTCCCTCCAAAAGTCAAGGAAATGCCTTGAGCCCCTTTAATCTTCAAATACCTTAGCACTTAGGGAAATTAGTGAAATATTTAAGGGAAAATGAAGGGGAAGTTAATAATCTTGACTTTGCTTTGCTGTGAACTTTTTCCAATGTAGTATCTGCCTTTGCACTTGTAATGAAATTAAAATTGAGCATATTTGGAACCATCATTCATCACATGTAATTCTGCAACAACATCTACCTACCCTACTTACTTTACCCTACCATTTTCTCTCTTTTATTAGGGTGCACTTAGACTGGCAAACCCTTATCAATATTCTTTTTCTTTTACATGGAAAACCTATCTAAGTCTACACTTATTACATCCAAGGGCTCGGTTTAGACTGTTGAGCACCTTTTATTAATTCTACCTATCTATTTATCTGCCAAGATTAAACTGTTTGGTCATATATTTATTCTCTATTCTACAACATGAAATTGAAAAATGAATGAGTCAAGTTTAAACAATTTGACTCTTCATAAATTGAGGCAAAAGTTTGACAAGCTGCACACAATTTGTTTATTACAAAAAATGAAATAGTAGTGGCATTTAGACTTGCGCACTTTCCTTGGCCTTTCTTTTGATGGGGTTCATTTTCTTTTACTTTTTTGGCCAATTTTATTTTTTCACCCTTTGATTTTTCTTTTAGGGTATACCCTCTTTACATTTTTTAAATTTTTTGATTTTTTGATTTTTCAAGAATATGGAACACCTTTGCAACAAAAAAAGGTTTGATCATATTGCATAGTTCAACAAGTCAATCATGAAAAATGACACCTATTTGTATAGGAGTCTAACACCATGTAGTCTAGGTTTAGCTCTATTGGTGTTAGTTGTTATTTAATGTCTGATGTATCCAAAAAAGATGGGAAGTATGGCCGAAGGCGGTCCACATTGAACACTGGGTGCATGCCAAGGAATGGGGGAATGATAAGCTCAAAATAATTGTCTCCCATAGCCTTGGTGATGGTGTAAGACCTATATGAGAGTGGTTTGAGCTTCCGATGAGCTTCGACAAGGCGTTCTTTCTGCAAATGCAACCAAAATTTGTCGCCCACCTGAAATTTGTGTGGCCCTCAATGCTGATCATGCTGCTGCTCGTACTTGGCATTGGACTTATCCAAGATATCGTGCACCTACTGGTAGATGTGTTTAATGTGTTCAATAAACCATGTTTCTTTATTAACCTCGAAGTGTACATGTGTAGATTCTGTCTATGTAGTCGCATGAGGCATGACAATATAAATCAAACATAATGGTTGAAAGCCAAAACCCACTTGAAAATGAATGCAACCAATTGATCTATGGAGAAATAATTTAATATTTGTGATGCACATAATGATGAATCTAATACCAAGTTCGTGGATTCTTGGAGTTGTACATGCATAGTATGTGCATTATCATCTTGTTGATGACCTCTTTCTGGCCATCAATATGGGGATGGAATGAAATCGACTTGGTGAGCTTAGCATCCATTAATACGCAGAGGCTCAACTAGAATTTGCTAAAGAAATTGCTCTCTCGATCTGATATAATGGTTTTTGGGATCCCAAAATGTACTCATACTAGTTCAAAGAGGAGTTTGGCAGTGTCCTCTATTTTGATACTCTTATTGCAAGCCACCAATATAACCATCTTAGAAAACTTGTCCACGACCACAAATATACTGTCATTACCATGCTTGGTAGAAGGGAGGACCGATAGATAGTCCATGGATATGGATTCCCAGGGCTGGACGAGAGTAGGTAGAGGAGTGTATAGACCTTTCTTCTTGATGATTTGCTTGGATATGGCACATGAAATGTAGGATTTGATATATTTTCCAATGTCCTGTCGTATTTTTGGCTAATAAAAATACTTTTGTAATATTGTCACAATTTTCTCCACACCAAAGTGTCCTGCGACTTGACTATAGTGTGCCTCCCAAATTATCTTGGCACACTTGCTTGAAGGAACACAAAGGTGGCCAAGGTAGCATAATAATGTGTCCTGGAGGTAGAAAAATGGAACTTGCTTTCCATCCACTAGCATATGGTATATGGTGGCGAACACTGGATCCTTTTTGTACAACTGCGACCATCCAAAGGTATAGTGGCTACAATATTTGAGAAAAATAGTCAGTGATGCAACTGATAGACGACTGAGGAATTCTGCAACATAATTGGTTCTTCCCTTATTGTATTTAATTTTTAATCGGAATTGTCGCAGATATGTACAACACTTTTTATGCCTATTTTTCTGCAACTTCCTTTGTGTCTAGATAAAATGAGGAGGTTGGTGATCTGTGTGGATGACCATATCCTCCTCTAGAATGTAATGTTTCCATTTCTGAAAATCTGGCATTATAGAATACATCTCTTTGTCATAGGTGGGGTATTTACGAATTGTATTAGAAAGTGTCTAACTGTGATAGGCCATCATATACCCTTGTTGGGTGAGAAATGCACCAATAGCATAGTCAAAGGTGTCCGTATCAATTTAAAATGGTTGTTGCAGGTTTGAAACTCTGAGTATAGGTGCAGAGCAGAGGCAATTATTAAACTAGACGAAAGCCTTCTGTTGGGACCCAGACCAATTTTTTTCTTTCACTCGGTGCTTGATAACCTAACTCAGAGGCTAAGTGATATGAGAGAATACCAAAATTAACCTTAGATAAAAATTGGTAAGGCCCAAAAACTTGTGAAGCTCTGTTAGAGTGGTCGGCGCTAGCCAATCCCGAATGAATTGGATCTTAGCTGGATCCACATGCATGCCTTGATCATCAACGATGTAGCCTAGATATTGGACCTGAATCATTTGAAAGGTGCATTTCTCCAAGTTGGCATAAATTTTTTTCTTCCACAGGGTTTTAAGGACCTTCCGAATGTGTTTTAGGTGCTCTTCCCAACTGTTGCTGAAGATGAGGATGTCGTCTAGATATACAACCACAAATGAGCTAGTGAAGGGCCGTAAGATGTCATCCATCCACCTAATAAAAGTTGCAGGGACATTTTTCAACTTGAAAGGCATGACCAACTAGTCAAAAAGGCCCTCCTTGGATTTGAAGGTAGTCTTCCATACATCTGTGGGTTCTATTGGCACCTAGTGATAGCCAAAATTCAAATCAATCTTGCAGAAATACTTGGCCCCCTTGAGCTAGTCAAGAAGGTCACCAATCTGTGGGATTAGATACCTGTTCCTAACAGTGATTTTTTTAAATGCTTGATAATCAATGCAGATCCTCTAGGTTCCATATTTATTTTTTACAAGTACAATCGGGCTCCCACAAGGTGAGGAACTTGGTTGGATATGCCCCTTTTGAAACAACTCCTAGATCTACCGCTTGATTTCTTCATTTTATATAATGGAGGGGTGGTATATTTTCCCTTTGGGTAGAGGTTCTCCAGGAGTCAAATCAATCAAATGCTTGACATGAAAATGCAAAGGTACCCTTATGAGTGAGGAAAAGACATCCCTATATTCTTCCACGACCTTATCCACCTGCTTCTATTGCATGGGGTAACCATTCCTAGGGTCCATGAATGTGGCCACCATCTTCCCCTTGCTTTGAGATGGAATAAAAAATAAAAATAATTTTCCTAGTCTGGGAGATGATCTTACTGCATTGCTTAGCTGAAAATAAAGAGATGGCAGTAGGTGGGGCTACCTACAATATCCTATATAACTTATTGCCGAAATTAATAATAACAGTGTGAGGCCTAGACTCATACACATCATGATTCTTCCACAAGTATGATATGCCCAATAACACATCAAAAAATTCAAGCTGTGCAACATCACACAATACCTCATCCATGAAGGGATTGATGCTATAGTGAATGCGACACTGCTGGATGACACTAAGATCTCATCCTTCGTGGAGCCACCTGATGGTGTACGATTGTGGGTGTGGTGTGGTCGGCAGGCCCAACTGCTTCACAACCTCTGCTAAAATGAGGTTCTTTTGGCTCCCACTGTCAATATTGAAATGTAGCGGAGAACTCTTCACCCACATATGTGAGTGGAAGAGATTCTCCCCTTCTTCTGGATCTTCGGGCTCCATATTCTAGACATTGGTGGTGGCAACGATGGTGCTGGGTTCTATGTCAATAATTTGGTTCCCCTTGTCATTCCTATTTTCGAGTTCTGGCTCAGAATCAGAACATGCATTAGACTCTGAAGCTTTCAACTCAGCCACCAATGACTGCTTGGCACGACACTCATTTTTTTTGTGAGTGGGGATCTTCTAGAACTCACACCACTTTCTTGTGTCCTTCATATTTGTGGTGTTATTCTTTGCTTGCAGCTTCAAGGGGTAGTTGTGGGATGCTCCACCTTGGCTATGTCCTTTGTTCTGCGGGTTGGGGGTGCTCTTGCCCAGCTTCTGATTTGCAGATTCAAAATTGCACTTATTTTGTTTATTTTTATTTTTTTCAATATTGGAAACATATCGATATGCTACACCAAGCGAGGAGATGTCTAGGAAATCCATTTATTCCTTGGAGAAATGAAATGAATTTTTCTATTGCTGATGAATTCAAACTGAAAACAAGAGACACAAATTTCTTATACAATTATGCGGAAAGTAAAACACACAATAGAACCACGTGAAATATGTGAAACCATCAAAACAAAAGGGATAGAATAATTTTGCTAGCAAACCCAACTAGGAAAAATCCATATGTTGCTTGGCATTAATTTAGATGAGAATATATTACAATGTCTTGCTTCAATCTTGAAGCACACCCTACACTACAACACTGATCTACTACTCACTGACCTTCTATGACCAACACTTAGCCAAAATAAGGCTCAACCTCCCCCTATTTCCTTGCGTAATCATAGAGAAAATTAGCTCCTAAAAGATATGGAAATTTCCTATTTCCTTGCGCAAATTCTAGAGGAATTGACCACATGGTCCAATTCAAAACCTGTACACTCAACTAGTATACAACAATAAATAAAATTATGCCTTTTCCCTCCACTCAATTAGGAAATTTGAAGTGCATGCATGAATAGGGATATTTTTAGTAAATTGATCAGTTAACTGAGAGATCAGTGAATTAAAAACCATTACAACTACGCAACTGAACTCCTACTGACTCTATCTAGGACTAGAGCTCATATAACTGATTTTAACTAACAATAACTCCACTAGATTGCTAAATTTTAGCAATAAATCCATGCAAACTCTACTCTTAGCCTAAAAACTTAGATTTTCTGATATAACTAGGAGACAAGGTCATGTCACTCTAACTAACTATAATCCATGTCATCCTACTGACATGTAAAATAAAATTTCTCCATTTAACTAAGGCACAAGTCAAATGAAGCCTTTTCTTGCTACAATTTCAACACTCCCTCTTAGCAAGAAAATGGTTATACACAACCCTAATCCTTCTTGTGTAGAAATGTACTGTAAAAAAAATCCCTCTCACTGTTTCTATTGCTACTGTAGCAACTAGAAATGACAAGCATCAAAAGTACTGAATAAATTGTAACTTTGAGCTGCAAATATCTCCCGAGTCTCTGACTGTTGCTAACCTCTACAACTATCACTCAAGATCTGAATGCATCAAATGAAACTAATCCTTTTGCTACTGAATACTATAGGCCCATATAGTAAGGGTTATGATCCATGAGAAGAGTATGCTTCAAATGCTATTGATCTCCTATGAACCCTTCCCAAATATTCAAAACTATGGGACTAAGGCTCTACATCACCCCACCTCACTCCTAGAGGTATAAATGCATGCATGGAGAAATATACCTCTAACTTGTAGACATTTTTAAATCAAACACCAATTTTTTTTAATCTTCCAGTAGCAACATGCTTTAGATAAGCTTTCTTCTTACTGAACAACACATCATATCCACGATATTCATGTACAAATATAAAAATTATATTTTATTTAGATCAAGCACACACATTACATTCTTTAGATGAAAATGAGAGCCTAAAAACCTTTTAAAGGTGATAGTACCAATCCCTTTGGTACTATATTTTCCATCATCTCCAAGCTCTATGTGTAATTCTAGGTCCTTCTCTAGGATGCTGAAGAACTCTTTATTTACTGTCATATGATATGAAGCACTAGATTCTAGGTTCCACTAACTCCCTCTTACTATGCTTTACATGCAAACACGAGGGTGAAATCCAACTCAAATTGTGATGCAAGAGAATATCCTCCTTCTCCTGCTATAGGATCCTTACTGGATTTTTTGTGCAGACACTTGGTTGCATAGTGTCAACACTCATGGTAGTGAAATCATTTAATTTTACTGAGGAATTTCTTCTTGCCATGGTTTTGGCTGGATTCTACCTCACCTTGGGCCTTCTTTCCTTTGGAATTATTTCCATTTCCAACTAGAGCACAATATTATTTCCCATTAGATATGTATGAGACACCATCTCTAGTGTTTCTTATGATTTCCTCCTACCCTCCTACACCAAATAAGACCAAAGTCTCTCCCAATTTGGTAGCTTATATCTTCCATTAACTAAATATTGATAGCTGTGCCAAGAATTTGGAAGCCAAGGAGTACCAAAATCACAAGTTTTTATGGTGGCACATTTTCTCCAACTCCAAGTTCATCTTTGACCTAAGTGAATCTTGAGAGGTATTGAACAAGAATTTCATTTTTCTGCATTATGAGCTTATCTCTTAATGCAAATTTCCTGGCATCACTGTCGCTTTCAAATAAGTATGTGGGGTTCTTCCACATAGAAAAGTCTATCTCATTTCCATGTAAATTTGAGACTATATGATCTCTTACAGCCTCCAGGATAATCCTCCTGGATTTTGCAGTATCATTCTTCCACAGGGACAACTACTGTGCATTCGACTCTAGAGATTTTGCAATATTAGTTTTTGTATATTCCATTACTGCATTGTCATCTAGCACAAATTCCATCCTTACCTTCCAAGCTATGAAATCTAATATTTCTTCCAAGGCATACTCAAGTCTCAATCCATTGAAATACATTTTTTCCTCACTGAAGAAAATCTGCTCCACAAGCTCTACGATTCAAAATTTATGAGAGAAGATATGGAATCTGGTTTCTATGTAGCTTTTCAAGGCTCTTAAACCATTTAGAAATGGAAAGAAATTTTCTATTGCTGATGAATTCAAACTGAAAACAAGAGATACATTTTTTTTCTACAATTTTGCGGAAAGGAAACCACAAAATAGAAACACATGCAATAACATGCAACCATAAAAACACAAGGGTCACAATAATTTTAATGGGGAACCCAACTAGGAAAAACCCCTCTAATACTTTACATTAATTCAGATGAGAATATGTATCAATTACAATGTCTTGCTTCAATCCTGAAGCATACCCTGCACTACAATTCTAATCTCCTGCTCACTGAATTTATCTGACCAACACTTATCCAAAATAGGCCTTAGCCTTCCCCCTATTTCCTTGTGCAATCTTGGAGGAAATTAACTCCTAAAAATTAGGGAAATTTCCTATTTCACCTGCTCCAATGCAAAACCTGTACACTCAACTAGTATATGAAAATAAATAAAATTGTGCCTTTTCCCTCTACTCAACTATGCAATTCGAATTACATACATGACTAGGGATATTTTTAGTAAATTGATCAGTTAACTGAGAGATCAATGAGTTAACAACTGTTACAACTACTCAAATGAACTCCCACTGACTCTATTCTTGACTATAGCTCAAATAATTGAGTTTAACTAACAATAACTCCACTAGTACTAAAAATTAACAATCAATACACGCACAACTCTACTCTTAGCCTACAAACTCAAATTTGCTGAAATAACTAGGAAAAAAGGCTATATCTCTCTAACTAAATGCAATCCAAGTCATCCTGCCAATGTGGAAAATCAAATTTCTCCATTTGACTAAGGCACAAGTAAACATGAAGCATTTTCTTGCTACAATTTCAACATTCATGAATCTATTTGTGTACAAAAATTTTGTACTTGAGCACCAAATTTCACTTAGATTCTTTGAAACCCAACTTTCTGCGTAGTGTATGAAAAATATTTGTGAACGCGTGCACATCTTGGTCCTTTTTGCTATCGTAGTGTGTTAAAAGTATGAAAATGTGGTCAAATTCCACTTTGAACAACTCAAATGTCGAGATTATAATTGCATTAGATTCCTTTTTTCGAGAGGACCAAAATTGACCTATAGATCACCCCAATCAGATAAGCAGAAGTCAAATTATGAATTATTTTATTTATTAATGAAATTGAAAGGGTCGACCTTAACACATGTGGATTTAGGCAAAGCCCCAAGTGGTCCCTCACAAAGGCTATAAATAGAAGCAACCTCAATATCATTCCTAGACATTTGCTCAAGCGATTTTTGTCTTACACTCTTTTTCTTTGTTTTTATATTCTGTTTTGGTTCGCACATGTTCGACAGAAGAAGCTCACGCATGGTACAAAATCATAGGCGAGAGGCTAACTCTAATCTAGGGCTTCTAGGCCATAGCTGTAGGCACAAAACTAGTGAAATTGGGCCAAAACCACAGACACAACATGACATGGTAACAACCAAGCTGCCCTAGATGTGGGCAGAGCTTGTCAAGGTCACGACCAGGATCCTGAGGCTAGATCAGGCTAATCTAGAGTAGAGCCATGGGCACAATGTGTCATGCCAGTGGCCAAAGGAGATTTATCCATTGGCATAATGTGTTGAGGTCTCAAATAAGGGTTTTTCTGAGAAAATGTGAGTTCATTCATCTTAAATTGCTTGCACAGTGCTTCCAGAATTTAGTCACTCAGTCACAAATGTTTGCAATCTGTCTTTGAGAGCATCCTAGATTCAGATCTATGATTTGGCAGTTGATATCAATTTTGCTTCAATGATCTATATGATCTGCGTTTCAAATCTGTAGATCCGTAGATCCGTTCAATATACTTATGCTTCAGATTGGGTCCTCAAAGACATGTCTTCATTTATCCGAAGTTTCTGCTCAGTGACAATTGTTTTCATCAATACGTTACAAGCTGTGACAACGCATTATAGTTCTCAGAATCAAGATCCCTAAGCATAAGTATGTTTATGGTTATATTATGCATGTGGTAGTTGTTTTACCGCATTATGAAGATATGGATCAATGGATCATTGTAATCTTGTTTTATGAATCATTTGATGATGATATAAGAAGAAGAATTTGCAAGGGTTTTCCCCATAGTGGGTTTTTCCCTAGTTTCAAACCAATCCTGGTATCTATATGTGTGCATGATTTTCTTCCATTTGTTTCTTTATGTTCCGATTCATAGATGACGATGTTATTGTTCTTCCTACATAGTTGCATATGCTGATGGTTGATAATGTAGATATGGATAATGATATATTGATATGGGGTGAACTTATCATGTTATTGAATAAATGCAATTATCAAAGAAAATAATAATGTAGTCCTATGAAAAATTAACATGGTATCAGAGCGAGGTTGAAGAAAAGCCATGGAGATCACCCCCATGGAGACACCTTTTATGGAAGCAAGAAGAGGATGGTATAGACTGAAAAATAATATAGGATATGAAGAAAACCATAGGTAGTTAGTGCATAAGGGTTTGAAGGTGAGGGTTTGAGAGAAACCCTAGTTTGTGGCTTGATGTATGTAACCCTAGCATGATCTATATGATCAAGCTCTTGGGATTGATTTTTCAAATGACCTGGTTGATTGAATACAACACTGTTATGTGGTATATGGATGGCTCTTGAAGGCTGGTTTAGGAGGGAGAGGATCACTTCTCACTGATGATAAGTACTCCTAGAATATTGATGTTTCTTTGTATGGATATGACTATTATGATTATTGTTTTGATCCTTGCCTACATGTCCTGCATGTATATTTGAGTACGTAGATATTTCTAACCTCTTTGATGAGATGTGATGAGTGGATCCCTCTTAAGGATATTTTGAAATGCAAGAAAGATGGCTAGATATGGAAGAGGTAAAGATGCACCAAATGAAAAAGGTGACAAGATACCTATGTGAAGGTGCAAAAGTATCTGATAGTATACCATATGCATGGTATATTGTTTTAATGTTATGTTTCAACTATAACATTGGATGTATAGGTAAGCCCTATGGTATGTTGAGAATGTCTCCTCCTCAAGTGGCTTATGCATGTGAAACTGATATTTGGATTTATAATCCTCATGCTGCACCTTGTATTGAATATTTTTATCATGATGATATTCTTGATTTTGCGAGGCTACTTATTGTTGATCTTGGACGTAGTGACATAAATTGATGTTTGGATAACATCTATTTTTTTGAGATATTGATTCTAACTCAAGTAAATGATACTCTTGACTCTTGATATGCATAAGACATGTTGGATCTCTTATAGAAGTTTACCTAATTGATATGGTATTGATAATACTTATGATAAGCATGATGAAAGCTCATGGAAAGAGAGATTGCACTATGTTGGTTAATTTAATAACCTAACTTGATCCTATTGATCATGAAAAGCATGGTAGTGATGCCCATGATGAGATTGATGTTCTAGATCTCTTACTATATGTGGTTATGACATATGTTGAAATTAAATTCTCTAACTTGATGTATTGTTATTGGGTTCATAAGATTGTGTTGTCACATCAACCCACTGCCATGATCTTTCATGTCCAACCCTTAATGAAAGATTGATGACACGATGTTGATGATCATGATATATATGTGTTTATATCTAATAAATTTTCTATTACATGACTCCAGTAAATATAGGTTGATGACTTGAATGAAAATGAAATTACATGTTCTACTACAATTTATGGGTATCTGAAATTGTTGATCTACAATAGAGGTTTGAGCCTCACTCGCACAAAGAAAGGCCCATAGATGTGACTATGCCTGATAGACATAGAATTGAAGTTTTGTACATGAAATCAGTCTGTACTCTGAATCAAGGGATATTTGACATGTCCTAGCATTAATCTGATTTCTGATGTTGCCGAGTAAGTAAAAGGATTGGACATGAAATCAAGTGTTCACCTAGAAGATGTTAGTTTTGTAGATGTGTTGTAGATAGCTGTAAGATCTGTCAGCATGAAAATTTCGTATGTTTGAATTGAACTTGTGATTGCAGGTGATCGAGACATTATAGAGGAAATGAGGGGGAAAATATGGAGGGACAGAATGGATATGCCTTGTCTGTATGAGCACGGTCCCAGAACAAAAATAAAAATAAGTTCTTGAGTGGTAGATATAAATATAGGGGGAGATATAAATCTTCAAGAAAGCCTATAAAGGTGTGCTGGAAATGCGGAAAGGAAGGGAACTTCTAAAAGGACTGTAGATCTAAAGCTCCCGAGAAAGGAAAGGGATCTGATGATGCTCCTTCTGCAGAGGCCAAAACCACCTCATATGAAGTTGGGGATGTGTATTTGGATTATTCTTCAAATAAACATGTAGATAATGAGGCATGGTTGATTGAATTAGGTGCATCCTTTCACTTCACTCCCCATAGGGAGTGGTTCTGCGAGTATGATAAATATGATGGTGGTGATGTCTTCCTAGGAGATTACAGGAAGGCTAGAATCGTTGGATGCAGAAAATTCAAGTTGAAGCTACAATGTGGAAGGATTAGAACACTTCCTGGTGTTCTGAAAATTCCTGCATTGACCAAATATATTATTTATGTAAGCAAGATGGATGATGCAGGTGTAAAAATAGTGTTCGAGAAAGATACCTGCAAGATGGTATGGGTAGCACTGGTATTGATGCAGGGAGTTCAGATTGGGACTCTGTACAAGCTTTTGGGTAGCACTAGTATTAATGGGTGCAACAATTCTATGGTTCCTGAAAGTGGAGCAGAAATCCTAGTGGTCTCTAGATAAAATACCATGCTATGGCATCAAAGTCTTGGAAATATTGGGGAGAAGGGCCTTTAGATACTGCATGGTAATGGTATGGTAGAAGGTATGTCTAATTTCTCTCTGGATTTCAAATTATGTGGACATTGTGTAAATGGGAAGAAGAATCGGGTGAGTTTCCCTTCTGGTGCTAAGAGGGTGAACAAGATATTGGAGCTTGTGCATAGTGATGTGTTTAGAACTGTGTCAGTTCCATCACTGGGTAAGTTTGTGTACTATATTTCATTTATAGATGAATTCTCAAGGAATACATGGATATATTTCTTGAGGAAGAAATCATAAGTCTTTGACATATTTAAATAATTTAAAGCTCTAGTAGAAAGCCGGACAAAGAAGAAGATAAAGGTGTCGAGGATAGATAATGGTGGAGAGTTCTACAAGAATGAATTTGAAGAGTTATGTAAGACCTGCGGTATATCATGACAGAAGAATACTCCATACACACCTGAGAAAAAAAAATTTACAGAAAGAATGAATAGGATGTTGATGGAAAAGGCAAGAAGCATGCTCAGTGGTACTGGGTTAGGACAAGAATTTTGGGCAGAGGCAGTGGATACTACATTCTACCTGGTTAATAGATCACCTTCATTAGCGTTGGAGGATAAGACTCCACATGAGGTATGGACTAGTAAGACACCCTCTCTTTCACATCTAAGGAAATTTGGCTGTGATGCATATGTACATGATCCAAAGGAGAAAATAACCAAGTTTGATAGTAAATCTGAAAGGTGCATTGTTATTGGGTATAAGTTAGATTTAAAAGGATACAAGATTTGGAACCCAGAAACAAGGAAGGTTGTGTACAACCGAGATGTGGTGTTTAGAGAGGTGAAATATGTTGTTAAACATGAAGTCCTACCAAAGGAAACTAAGAAGACATAGTTTGAGCTAAAGGGGGGATAATGTAGAATGGATCTTGGTGCTGCAAACTATATTTCGGGCATAGAAATTAAACGATATCGGGAAAAGAGGAAGCTCTGGAAGTATGTCGAGAAAATATTGCAGAGGTTCAATATGCAGGATAGTAAATCAATGAAGGTTCCTATTCTTGTAGGTGTAAAGTTATCCGCTGAACAATGTCCCAAGACACGAGAAGAAGAGGAGGATATGTACCATATTCCATATGCAAGTGCAGTGGGTAGCTTGATGTATGAAATGGCCTATACTGGACTAGGAATTGCACATGTAGTGTGAGTATTGAGCATGTTTATGTCAAAACCAGGGAAGGATCATTGGACAACAATGAAGCGCGTTTTCAAATATTTTCGTGGCGCTAGTGATTATGGTCTGTGCTACCAAGGAAGACCATGATTGGATAGAGTTTTGGAAATTCATGGATTTGTTGATGCAAACTAGGCTGGAGATGTGGATCAAAGAAGATATACAAGTGGGTATGTGTTTAGCCTATTTGGAGGTGCAGTCAATTAGACGAGTAAAATAAAGTATGTAGGGGATCTCTCAACTATAGAGGCAAAATACATGGCAACCACTTATGCAAGCAAGGAAGCAGTTTGGTTGTAGAGATCGTTTTCACGTATGGGGTTGGTGCAACGAGCTATAAGGATAGACTCTGATAGCCAAAGTGAAATTTCCTGGCTAAGAACCACACTTATCATTCAAAGACAAAGAACGTTGATGTTCAGTATCACTCTATGAGAGATATGGTTGAGGAAAAAAAGATGTTGCTGGTAAAGGTTGAGACTTTGAAGAATGTTGCAAATGCATTGAAAAATTTTGTGAGCACTGATAAGTTCTAATGGTGTAGAGAAATAATGGCCATTACAGGGGTGGACTAATGACTAAGCTCTCCTATCACCCCCTATGGAAAGAAAACAACAAGTGGGAGATTTTTGGGTATGTGTTATATTATTTCCATGACTAGATCTAGGCGGGAAGCGGGGGGTAAGAGGGGGGCGACCAGCCCCCCTACGCTTGTGCCGGACGCATAAGGGGGGTCAAGGGGGGGCGGTAGCCCGTGAACCGCCTCCCTACACAGGCTTCGAGGCAACACCCCAGGAATTTTTTTTGGACCCTATATTAGGTGGGTGGACCTGCCTATGGTTTTGTGCATGGGTTTGCACATGGTTTTCTGCCCATGGTATTTTGTAGATCCGATCAAGGAAACAACAATTATATTCTAATCTAGGGTTAATTGATTGGGGTTGATGACTGCTTTGACATGGATATATATGTGTTGTAATATTAAAAGTAATATAATAAAAAATCAAGCTGGTAGTCCCGATTTTGGAATCCAGGGGAAAATATATGTGTATATCTTTTTTTATGTTTTATTCTCTCGCTATTTTTTATTTTCTGTTTTAAGAGTTCGTTTGTAAATAATTTCTGTATAGGGTTAAAACCTACAATGGTTTCGACTCATGTGATAATTATATCAATTATCCATTTGAAAATATCATGATCCACAAAATACATGCTTCTCATTGAAATATACCATCGACTCACTTAGTACTACTAACTAGGCCTCCTAATCTACAACTAATCCAAGTCAATTCAATTAAAAAAAAATTATAGCCATTGTCCAGTCACCTCATGATGGTTCTCAGCCAAATGATGCCCATTCCAATTGAGCTAACTCATTAAATTGGACTTTTTGATTGATCTAAAATGTTTCATCAAATTCAAATATTTGAATGTTTATAGTTGAGTATGGTGGAATAAAAGTACAATTTACACTTATTTGATAAACATGGTAATAAGGGGAAGGAACCGTCCTCAACAAAGTTCACAAATGTTGTTGAGGAAGTGCTTCGTGATCCTGATTGGTTTGATGATGATGAGTTGTTCATGTCTCTTGACCCAATCGTAAAAAACAATAAGCTTGTGGTTAGAATGAATGAAGAACTTGCTCATTTGATTCACATTAGAAATAAAAGTACTGAGATTAAAGATAGAATCAACATGTTCAACCAAATTCTTCAGAGATATCAGGTAACAACAATATTCTAAAGTGATTTTTTTATGTCATAAGTTCAATTATTAATGTTTGTTTTTTAGCTTTTACATTGTCTAATTGAAAAAACATTTTCTTTCTTATATAGGAATTTTTCGCAGAGTTCACATCACAACATACAAACACCAAAAGCCAACTTTCATTGGCATAAAGTGTCATACATGAGGATCCTGTACCAGAAGAGGAGCACAAGGAAGCCATTCTGACAGTGTCGACTAGTGCATGAGGTAAATAAAACTCTAATGTTAGTTTGATTAATGAAAAAAATGAAAAATATCAATTTAACATTTATTTCTTGTTACAAATGATGATCCACCCCTCTTGTGGTAGCCTTGACAATGTCGTGAGTACATGACCAGACCGTCAAACATAAGTAAAAGGAAGAAGAAATGATTGTACTAGTTATATCATTAAAAACATCATGTACCATATTATGAAAAAATATTTTTCATGATACATTTTTTTGAGATGAAGTATTTTGTGACCATGATTAATGAATCAATGGTATATGTTAATGAGTAATTTCTATATGTTTCTTTATGTACAAAACCCTGTTTCATATTATGTAAAAATATTTTTATGATAAAATTTATTGAGATGAAATATTTTGTGGATTTATGAATGAATGAATGAATGTTTCATATTTTTTTTTAATGTATCTTAATGCCTTTGTTTCAAATATTTCCTATATAGCAAATTTATTGGGTAATGGGGAATTGATAGTGATTTTTGGGGGGAAGGGCCATGAGAGCTTGCACCTTCATGTGGTTGGCCCTGTTTAGTAGAGAATAAATTAGGATTTGGATAATCTTGGAGCAAAAAACCCTCAATCCAGTAGAGAAACAACAAAGTCAATGTTGACTTTGTTGCTTCTTCGTCGAGTGGAGGGAGGTTTGCTCCAAGATTAAACCACTCCTTCCTGAAACCAAGATGATCTCATTCAGGTATTCATGCACTAAGTTCCTTTTAATTCTTATCTATTCATGCAATTAAATTTAATATTTTGTCAAATTTAATCTAGGTTTTCCTCATTGGTCTCATGAATATGTGTAGGAAAACTAGTATCAATTCAGATGTTGAAGTGGAACAACTATCTGAAGCAAATAGATCAAAATGGTAAGGTTTTAGGTGAGAAAAAAAAATGTTTGATATTTGTGTTGTATGTCTTGGCCGAGTGGAAGTTACATAAAGGTTTATAAGAAATAATAATCTTTTCCGTGAAAAAAATTCGTGTAGTATTTGTATTTCTTTGAACATTGTATTTTTATTTGAGCGAAATACCATAAACTGACATTTTTCATGCAGGGAAGTAGGAGAAACTCTTACTCTATTAATTGGGGATAATTATTTATCTCATCTAACTTATCCTCCTTCCTTTATTTTGCAGGTACTCTCATTCACATATTATAGTTTGAAATATTAACTAGGGTTCAAGTCATATACGAAAAAAAAATCATCGAAGTATTGCTCAACTTTAGCCCGCCAAGTGCTTGGCTACTGGGTGCGTGATTTAGTTTTGTGTTGCATTTGATTTCAATCAATTTTTTATTTCTACATTGCAAATATTCCAAGACCATAGACCCAAATTATCTTCTTATCAACTTCAAATGAGACTTCCAATCCCATAGACCCAACTTATCTTCTTATCAACTTCAAATGAGACTTCCAAGACCATAGACACAAATACCAACACACCATAATCGGATCAACCACCCGACTAAGAGATATGATTCATAAAACTAAATTGCTATCTTCCGCTCCTTTATAACTATGGATACCCTAGATAATTCACACTTCAAAGGAGAGTGACATCCTTTTACTTTCTTGCTAGACTTCCTACCTCATCTTAAGCCTCTTCGCATTCCTTCTTTTCTTCAGAAGAAATCAGAAAATATTTGGTTCAATTTCTCACCAATTGAGGTCAAATTTCATCATATTTATAGTCTTCTTGTGGGCTAGACACGTCACTTAAAGGCCGAATTGAAGGGTTGGACAACCCGATCAGTTGGTGGACTCTAAGACACTTTAAAAAAAAAAAAATCTCTTTTTACACTACCTCTCGGAGTTCATACCCCACTTCATTAGAGAAATTGAGGTCTAAAATGGGTCTCCTAAGAAAAATGTACAAACAAAATAAAATTTATAAGAACCAATAGGATTCAATATGATGATGCCAACCATTGGGGATGATTCACAATTTTTGGGGTAAAAAAGTAAAAATATTAAAAAATAATAAAATAATAAAAATACATTTTCAAAATTTATTTTCAACTTATCTCCCTAAGATTTTACTCAAATTTCGAGTGGGAGAACTCATTGGATGCAAAATTTAATTCCTCATCCAAGGAGTACCCATGTTGCATACTTTCGATGGACCCTACTACAAGGAAAATGAGAAATACATGAAAAAACATTATTGCTATCACGTTTTTCATGTATTTCTCATTTTTAATCTAGCAGGGTCCATTGAAATTATGCAACATGGGAACTAATTGGATGAGGAATCACATTCTGTATCCAACGAGTGTTCTTGCTCGAAATTTGAGTAAACCTATAGGGAGATACGTTGAAATTACGAGTTGAAAAAGTAGTTTTTTCTTTTTATCCCTCTAAAATTTGATGATGTAATCTAATATTATTTTATTATTTCTGTTATTATTTTATAATTTCCTTAGGAGGCCCATTTTATACCTCAAAATTCCCTTAATGGAATGTTCACCAGGTATGTCCCTTTAGGACTATTCTTATATTAGATTACCAATCTTCAAAGAACATTGGTCCTCTTCAGCCACTCTCGTCTTGAATACCCTATCAGATCCTCAAAAAGTGTCGGTCACTACCTATCTTAGATTTATAATCCCCAACTAGTATTGGTCTCATATGATTACCCAATCCTCAAGACATCATTCTCTCCTCATGTCCTTCCCTAAGACTTATAGTTATTAGTCCTAGTCTAGTGAATGAAACATGAAGTAGAGAGCCATATCCACCACTTCCTCTTAATTAGGGAGGGGTGTCCATCATCAGTTATTATGATAGTAGATCTTACGACTCTATAATCATCGTCACACGTGCGATATTTTATCTTTCGTAGCACTTTTAAATAGAACATCATCATCAAGACATAGTACACCATCACTTTCCATATTTTCAATCTGCATCAGATGCATCTTCATGAACCAATCACCATACCAAAGGCTTCATACAAGCACTACCAAGCACAATATGTGATAATAAAAGCATTATGTCAATACAACATTATAGGGTTTCTATGCAAAAATGAAGGATGGAATCCTAGGGTTTCCAAATACAAACCCTAGATCTAGATAGAAATCAAATCATCATCCTCATCAATCATGCCCTAGAAATAAAGAAGTAGGGTTTTCACGAGGTAACTAGAAAAATAGGGTTTCATACCCTTTGACATAAATAAATTATATTATATGTACCTTATGGTTTCCATAACTCTATCCTTCATGATCATAAGGGATGCTACAAGACCTACAACAAGATTCCATGTTCTTCTTATTGCTTGTCTTCAAGAATAAAGACCTCAAGGGTATTGCAACCCTTATACAAGATGCCAAAGTCAAAGGGTGTTGCATTTTATTCAAGATATATTTATTGCATACTTCTCTTGCCAATGAAGTGTGTAGTATGACTTCTAGATAGACATTACTTGCTTCAGGCTTGCTTTTAATAATACAACTTCCATCCTTGACTTATATGAGAGACAACTATAGGACTTTAGGGAAGTATTGTCTTTTTCATTTTCAAGGATCTTCTTCACCTAGAAATAAGTTTGATTTAATTCAAGGAGAATTATCTTTCTCAACATTAGAAACACGATTACATCTGCTACTAGATATTTGTAGTTTCTCACTATCTTCATTGTAAGATAATCTTCTTACTACCTAGGTCCTCAAAATTGACCTTATGGAACTTGAGATGACATTTTAGTTAAGGCTTTCAAAAGTAATGATATGTGAGATTAGAATTTAAAATAAAGATATATAAATATTCTCATAACAATGATGCAAGAGAACGATCATATACTCAAAACTACTTCACAATATTTTTCTCTCTCCAAAGTCGAATTTAATGGGACTGTTCAAACTTGAAACACTAGTATATATGAGTGCCTTAGGATTGTGTATTTTCTCCACATGTTCTTTTCCTCTTCACAAACATACAAAACTGAAAAATGTAACTTGATGAATTCTCTCTCAAGATAGTGCTAATGTACCTCCAATCAACTTGTTCTACCTTAATTAAGGTGACTGTAGTCACTCTTTTATCCTTCCATACCTGTAGTGACTGTACACAAGATTGCAAAACATACCTTAATTAAGGTGACTGTAGTCACTCTTTTATCCTTCCATCAAAATTTCAAGGATCTTAAAATATAAGGTCCCACCTTACCCACAATCAGTAAGATAGAGAAGTAGATGTCACATAATCACTAATACTCATTTGCACAAAATCCTAAAGAATTAGTCATTGTAAAATTGTTTCCAACAAAAAGCCCTTTTTTTTTTTGAAATATTTAGATAATACAATAAACAACTGTCTTATTCACACTTTAGCAAATTATCAAATTCATTTTCACATTCATACCAAAAACTTGCAGACATAGGAAGCTACACCCATTAAATAGTTTATTTATAATTTATAGTAACATAAAAACAACAGTAACTAAGAATTTTACACTAACAATTTATATGCACAAAAGCTACAACCATTCAATATTTTTGACAAACACTTTGCAGACATGCACTCTACACTCATTGAGCCCTTATGACAAACACTTTGCAAGCATGCAATTAAAAGTCATTGAGGCATTTTGTCAAACACTTAGCAATAATGAATTTGAGATTATTCTTCAACATATTTATCTCATAAAATTCAGAATTGAAACTTTAAATATTTCCATCTTAAAACAAGGACTAAATAATCTTAGTCTTTCATCAAAGACTCAACAACAGGCGCACATAACTCACAGCAGCAATCTGCCAAATCGCCCAGATTTCTGATCGGGGTTCTAAAACGTATTTTTTTGGAATGAAATGAGGGGTTACATGACCAATAGGCACGAATACCCCCTGATGTTGGGCTGAATCGAATTAAAAACGCCCAAAAATGCGATTCTTGAAAAAAACAAAATTTATAGCCTAAATGTTTCATTTATGACTTTTGTCAAACATATGGAATGAAAAATTACAAATACACTTCTACATAAGGAAAAACAACCCAGAGTTATGCTACTAAGATATGCTCATTGAAATCACACATTTCTAAATCCACCATATGAGTTCTTGAAACATTTTACCACCCACAAGCTAATTCATTTGACATGATTGACAAGCTTTTTGCACCAATTGCTACAATTTAATAAACATATGGCAACCCTGAATGCTACAGCCATTAAGGCTTTCTGTCAAAATTACAATAGTACTATTACAACAACTTGAATAACAAAACATTGAATTATTGATAAGAATATGAAACATAAGCCATAACTGAAATTTATCTCCAACTTACCTCAAGCATTTGATCTTCCAAACCATATTTTAGTTGCCATTATTTTTGCATTTTCTTTTAAGGGTTGATTCTGTAATTCCTCCAGGTATGTTTTGGGCACATGTCCATTTTCTTACTTCTGATATAAGCTGCAAGTTAGCACTTATTCATGCATAAATAACATTACTCATTCATGGACTTTGTCAAACACTTTTCAAACTATCCTAAAACCATTTCTAAAACATGCATCTAATTACTTGAAACAAAACCATAAATCGTGAAATACTTACCCAAGTCCTTTGGAATTTATTTATTGCAATTACCTTCAACAATATTTAGCTTTCCTTTCTCAAATGCTACAATACCAAGATTAGTACCATAAACTACACCAATAATAACTCCAATATTGAGATCTAAACATCCATACATATAGATTAATCTAGTCTTCATTTTTAACTAATCAATAATATTCTAGATAACATAAGCCTAAACCAAAATTATATGCTTACAACAATTTAAATGTCTACTTTTTATTTTATGCTAAAGCTATACTATAATTTTAGGACAATGGAAAGTATACCTGAAGAGATATTCAGCTCCAATCGTTGAGATTATTATCCACCTTCGGTCCCTTAACCAACTCATTTGAACCATCCGGTTTTCCACCCAACCATATCCAGGGAGAACTCCTCCCCCTGGAACCCCCGAGCTGTAAAAGCTCACAACCAGTACCAAAATACAACAATAGAGAGAGAGATGCAAGGAAAACTAAGGAAGATAGTTTTCACTTCCTCTAAATACCATTCATGTTCAACCTTAATAGATACTTAGTAGATTAGTAAGAAATTCAGATTTTTTTTGGAAGTAATTGGATACTTTCCATATCTCTCCCTTTCACAATATTCCTCAAGTCTCTTCCACTCTTGGCATTACCCCCTCTCCCCCCCAAATGAGAATACATGAGACTCATATATAAGAGGAGCAACAAATTCTTGTCATAAAAGAGGATTAATATGCATGCATTGTATTCTATTTAGAGGAGTGTCACTTATGCCATTAAGGAGAGGTATGCATGCCTTATTTAAAGAGAGTGTAACATATGCATTAAAGTGAGTGTAAGAGGAATATTTTATGACATATATTTAATGAGTGTAAGAGGAATATTCCATTCCTTGATGAGTGCATAAAAGAGAGTGTAATGTAATATTTAAAATAGAGAGATTTACATAGAGCCATGAGAGTCATGAAGGAGAGAGGTGTGAAGTGATTGAGGAGATATAATTTCCTTTTAATAATAAAATCATAGTCTCATAAAAGATAATAATAATATTAATAATATTAATAATGTTGAGGATTAAGTTGAGATTGAACTATTACAATTAATTAATCATAAGTTAAGTGATTTTCCTTCAAGTATACTTGTTTACCCATTGATTGGAGGTGGTTTACTATTTTTGGAAAGTCATATTTGAAATGGTAGACATGAATTTCTATTTTTAGAAAGTCACTCCAAAATTGTTAGGAATGAGATTATTAAGGAAATTCATCTATGAGTTTCCCATGAGTGGTATTTTTCTTCCGGATAATAGGGATTCCGCACCCCTATTGTATGCATCTTCATGCCTTAGTAGATTGAGGACTCCGTGCCCTGATCTACTCTAAAGATCCAAGATTCCACACCTTGATATTTTTAAATATTTAGGACTCTGCGCCCCAAACATTTCCTTATATATTCAAGACTCCTCGTCTTTATATTTCATGGATTTAGGACTCCGCGTCCTAATCCTTTTATCATATATCCAAGACTCCACGTCTTTATATTTCATGGATTTAGGACTTCGCGCCCTAATTTCCATGGCTTCTCATCTATTCTGCTTTGAAACTCCACGTTTCACCTTAAGGTACTAATTGTGAGCTCATACCCATCTGATGGTTCGTTGGTAAGGTCTTCTTCCAAGACCTGCACACATCACAATCTCATTGATCAAATAAATCAAATGAATTTCATAATTAACTTATTCAAATTTTACCAAATATTGTGCGTGACTTCCACAATCATTTTGGTTTTGGAGAAATGACTTCCGCAGTCATTTATAACTTGAGCATCCCTGTTGGCAATGACCAAGTCCCCTGCCACATCATGCTTAGTATGATATTACACACATATAATCATACAAATCATGTATCATCCATAAATCATAATTAACAACATGTTCCACCTAACCATGATCATCCATGGATCTGTGTCTCAATTCTGAATCACCATTCATGTCATACATCTATGTCCAAAATAGGATACCAAAAGATAAAACATCGCTAATATGCTCTTAACCAAATTCAATTCTTGTGCACGCAAACATAGATATTATCATAAGCACACAACAACCAAGTGACCCAAACCAGGTCATAGCATATAAGCATGTACATAAGTCTTTCATACATAATATTATATCATTATATCAAAATCACCATCTCTAAGTGTCATCAAAGATATCTCACTAAGAAGGGACACTACATACTCCCCCTCTTGGGCTAAACTTGGCCCGAAGTTTTTCCTACGGTCATAAGATACTTAGTTCTTTTAGATTCTCCTATCAATAAGTTGCTAACCTTATGTATATATATTTGATATTTTTTTTTTTCTTCATGCCAATCCATAGTTTAATGTTTTCTATATTGGAAGCAACTCCATGAAATCTAAACATACCATTCTTAATCAAGTAGAAAATATATCCATGCCTATTAGACATCTTTCGATATAAAATACCAAAGATTTTTATCAAAACCAACCATACAATTTATAGTACCTTATAAAATAATATTGTATGTAATTGATATGATATCTACTTAATTTATGTATAATAATTTGATATTCTACATGTTTTTCTTTCTCATAGTCTATATGAATCCTACATGTGTCATCTTCAAGGTTCTATAGTATGTTGAGCTTGCCAAGCTATAAATAGAACACACATTGGTTGTATACACAACAATGATGGTCCATCCCATATCACAATCAAATTGGCATACAATAAGCATAAAATAATCCACATACAGTTGCGAGTGAAATTATGCAAAAAAACATGATGTTATATATAAAACCCACTCTTACAAAACAAAACATGACATTATATATAAACCACACTCTTACATCCCACTTGATTTATGTCTTCTCAATCCAATTTTCCTCTTTTCATTCCATAAGACATCCTTGCAATCGAAATATTTAGGATTTATCTTTAGTTTTTACTAAACGTTTACTCTTTAGGCAAAAATACAATTTGAGGTTCAAGGCACCATTTTTGTTTTTGTTTTTGTTTTTTTTTTAACTAACAACCTAAGGTTAAATACAGTCCTCATTGACCCACTTATGTATTATAGATCATTCCTTTACTTTGCATAATCTTCATTATTATTCACTTCTCTAACTTGAGAATCAATTATGAAATGACTTAGTTAGAAGAACTTCATTCTAAAAGTAGATTAATGATATATTTTTGAAAGTGGCTTGTAATCAAGAACAACTCTCACAATTATGAAAATATGGTAACCTTGATAACTTTATGTCAATTTGTTTTCCAACTATGAAATCAGTCATGATTTATATTCAGTAATTAATCAAATCATTTGATTTCATATCTTATTCCTTACTATTAATACATACACAACAACAAGCTATGAAAACCGTACATTTCTCAAAATGTGATGAATCTTGTTAAATTTACATAAGATTTAGACTATCACAAGGGAATTTCTAGCCTAAAGTTAGACCCTTTTTTTTTTCTTAAGGATAATTACCACCCTCTCAAATTATTACAACATTTTGTAGGACTAATAAATACTCAAACAACTATACATCCCAACAAAAAATTCTTAAATCCAACAATCTCTTCCATTCCACATACAATATACTCATCTTAGGCTTCTAAATCATGCAAGAATTCCAATTCATCAAAATGTGATCTCACTCTCCTTCAATTTCTTCCTCAAAAAAAATATCACAAGCACATATTCTTGTAAAACAAGAACTCAACTAAGATTTTCATTAATCACATGTTTTTTTTTTCTTTAATTTCAACAAGTTCTCACCACATAAAATATTTACCTTCTAAACATGTTATTCTCTTCACAATTTACAAACAATTTGAATTTTGATGCGATCGCCGAACTAGCAATAGCTTAGAGAAATACATGAGTTAAATCCTCATAATTTCTCTAATTAATTTGGTTAAATAGAATGCAACCAATATTCAACTGATAAAATCATTAAAGAGACTATTATGGCTTTTCTAGACCTAGTTTGTCCTAAGCCAATAGAAAAGTTATTTCATCAACTTATCCCAATAAACTTTTCTACATTTCAAGAATTTGAAAGTCATTTTAATTCTACCTAAAGTCAATACATACAAAAGGATTCAATATATCTAGTTCACGCTTTGATATATCAAAATCAATTATTCCAAACATTATAAACCACCTAATGGTGTTTAGTATACCAATCTTAGTATTTTCATTTGTAATAAAAATAAAATAATGGATTTAAAGCTCAAGTAAATCCGTGTTACAAATCTCTATCCATTTAACTTTAATTACACATAATCACTCCTTAATCATGAATATTAGATTCCATCAAAATATTCTAACTAGAAGAATTACTTAGCTCATAGATATATTTTACTTTGGATTCCACACCCATACCTTACCTCATTACTTATCTCATAGATATATACTAGTATGGATTCCACACCCATACATTTTCTCATAGATATATGCTATTATGGTTTCCACACCCATACATTAGATCATAGATATATGTTAGTATGGATTCCACACCCATACATTTTCTCATAGATATACGCTAGTATGGATTCCACACCCATAAATTAGCTTAAGGAAAGCATAGCATTCAAGTGTTCCTTAAAATGACTTCCACAACCCATCATGCACCAATCATTTAAGCCTCTTGTTTATTAGGAAGGTCATACCTCAACCTAGTATTTGAGTAATTTAAAGTTATTTGATGCCTAATGTCAACCCAAAATACACAAAATCATGTCAAAGAAATCAGAGAAACTTCATTCTTACTCATTAAGAATGTATTCCCAAATCATATTTTAACACATCTAATTAATACACATACATTACTCTTGAATTTACATTCACAGTGCCATCTTTCAAGGTAGCTTTTAGTTAAGTTTCCTTTAGTGTAGGTACGAAAAGATTCAAAATTATCATGATGAGCTCAATCATCACGTTAATGGAATCTCAACCTTACACTTGTTACTCATTCCCAAAGCATACACACCAAGGTCATCACACTATAGTCCAGATTAAGCCAATATTCTTATTGGTAGATACAATTTCAGCGAGTAAAGATGGCTACTAAGCCCATATCACATTGAAAATTATGCACTAAAAATACATGAAACCATGCATTCACTCCACCTATCTCACTCATTGATTGAAAATCAAGTCATTCACATACTTGGGTTTAACCCCAACTTTATCAAGCACATTCTTTCCCAGCATGTCTTTAATCATTTTAACATATTGTTGATAATGTGTCTTAAAAAAAATATAAAGGAATATAAGGGATTTTTTTTTCCAGGAGTCACTAAATGACGTAATGATAATAATATCCTCTATGAAACCAATATGCTTCCAAGTCAAGATACACAACAACTCAACATGCATGCAAAATCAACATTCATACATCATCAACCTACAAGTAAGCCCGTTGGCCCATTAGGCCCTAGCGTTGTAACTCGCTCTGATACCATATGTAAGGTCCCACCTTACCCACCATCAGTAAGATAGAGAAGATGTCACATAATCACTAATACTCATTTGCACAAAATCCTAAAGAATTAGTCACTGTAAAATTGTTTCCAACAAAAAACCCTTTTTTTGTTTGAAATCTTTAGATAATAAAATAAACAACTGTCTTATTCACACTTCAGCAAATTATTAAATTCATTTTCACATTCATACCAAAAACTTGCAGACATAGGAAGCTACACCCATTAAATAGTTTATTTATAATTTATAGTAACATAAAAACAACAGTAACTAAGAATTTTACACTAACAATTTATATGCACAAAAGCTACAGCCATTCAAGACTTTTGACAAACACTTTGCAGATATGCACCCTACACTCATTGAGCCCTTATGACCAACACTTTGCAAGCATGCAATTAAAAGTCATTGAGGCATTTTGTCAAACACTTAGAAATAATGAATTTAAGATTATTCTTCAACATATTTATCTCATAAAATTCAGAATTGAAACTTTAAATGTTTCCATCTTAAAACAGAGACTAAATAATCTTAGTCTTTCATCAAAGACTCAACAACAGGCGAATATAACTCACAGCAGCAATCTGCCAAATCGCCCAGATTTCCGATCTGGGTTCTGAAAAGTATTTTTTTGGAATGAAATCAGGGGTTACATGTCCAATAGGCACGGATACCCCCTGATGTTGGGCTGAATCGAATTAAAAACGCCCAGGAATGCGATTCTTGAAAACAACAAAATTTATAGCCTAAATGTTTCATTTATGACTTTTGTCAAACACATGGAATGAAAACTTACAACTACACCTCTACATGAGGAAAAACAACCCAGAGTTATGCTACAAAGATATGCTCATTGAAATCACACATTTCTAAATCCACCATATGAGTTCTTGAAACATTTTACCACCCACAAGCTAATTCATTTGACATGATTGACAAGCTTTTTGCACCAATTGCTACAATTTAACAAACATATGGCAGCCCTGAATGCTACAACCATTAAGGCTTTCTGTCAAAATTCTGATAGTACTATTGCAACAACTTGAATAAAAAAACATTGAATTATTGATAAGAATATGAAACATAAGCCATAACTGAAATTTATCTCCAACTTACCTCAAGCATTTGATCTTCCAAACCATATTTTAGTTGCCATTTGATTCTGTAATTCCTCCAGGTATGTTTTGGGTATATGTCCATTTTCTTACTTCTGATGTAAGCTGCAAGTTAGCACTTATTTATGCATAAATAACATTACTCATTAACCGACTTTGTCAAACACTTTGCAAACTATCCTAAAACAATTTCTAAAACATGCATCTAATTACTTGAAACAAAACTATAAATTGTGAAATACTTACCCAAGTCCTTTGGAATTTATTTATTTCAATTACCTTCAACAATATTTGGCTTTCCTTTCTCAAATGCTACAATACCAAGATTAGTACCATAAACTACACCAATAATAACTCCAATATTGAGATCTAAACATCCATACATATAGATTAATCTAGTCTTCATTTTTAACTAATCAATAATATTCTCGAGAACATAAGCCTAAACCAAAATTGGATGCTTACAACAATTTAAATGTCTACTTTTTATTTTATGCTAAAGCTATACTATAATTTTAGGACAATGGAAATTATACCTGAAGAGATATTCCGCTCCAATCGTTGAGAATATGATCCACCGTCGATCCCTTAACCAACTCATTTTAACCATCCATTTTTCCACCCAACCATATCCAGGGAGAACTCCTCCCCCTCCAGGAACCCCCGAGCTTTAAAAGCTCGCAAACAATACCAAAATACAACAGTAGAGAGAGAGATACAAGGAAAACTAAGGAAGATAGTTTTCACTTCCTCTAAATACCACTCATGTTCAACCTCAATAGATACTTAGTAGATTAGTAAGAAATTCAGATTTGTTTTGGAAGTAATTGGATACTCTCCATATCTCTCCCTTTCACAATATTCCTCAAGTCTCTTCCACTCTTGGCATTACCCCCTCTCCCCCCCAAATGAGAATACATGAGACTCATATATAAGAGGAGAAACAAATTCTTTTCATAAAGGAGGATTAATATGCATGCATTGTATTTTATTTAGAGGAGTGTAACTTATGCCATTAAGGAGAGGTATGCATGCCTTATTTAAGGAGAGTGTAACATATGCATTAAAGTGAGTGTAAGAGGAATATTTTATGACATATATTTAATGAGTGTAAGAGGAATATGCCACTCCTTGATGAGTGCATAAAAGAGAGTGTAATGTAATATTTAAAATAGAGAGAGTTACATAGAGCCATGAGAGTCATGAAGGAGAGAGGTGTGAAGTGATTGAGGAGATATAATTTCCTTTTAATAATAATATCATAGTCTCATAAAAGATAATAATAATAATAATAATATTAATAATATTGAGGATTAAGTCGAGATTGAACTATTACAATTGATTAATCATAAGTTAAGTGATTTTTCTTCAAGTATACTTGTTTACCCATTGATTGGAGGTGATTTACTATTTTTGGAAAGTCATACTTGAAATGGTAGACATGACTTTCTATTTTTAGAAAGTCACTTCAAAATTGTTAGGAATGAGATTATTAAGGAAATTCATCTATGAGTTGCCCATGAGTGGTATTTTCTTCCGGATAATAGGGATTCTGCACCCCTATTGTATGCATCTTCATGCCTTAGTAGATTGAGGACTCCGCGCCCTGATCTACTCTAAAGATCCAAGATTCCACACCTTGATATTTTTAAATATTTAGGACTCCGCGCCCCAAACATTTCATTATAGATTCAAGACTCCGCGTCTTTATATTTCATGGATTTAGGACTCCGTGTCCTAATCCTTTTATCATATATCCAAGACTCCACGTCTTTATATTTCATGGATTTAGGACTCCGCGCCCTAATTTCCATGGCTTCTCATCTATTCTGCTTTAAAACTCCGCGTTTCACCTTAAGGTACTGATTGTGAGCTTTTACCCATCTGATGGTTCGTTGGTAAGGTCTTCTTCCAAGACCCGCACACATCACAATCTCATTGATCAAATAAATCAAATGAATTTCATAATTAACTTATTCAAATTTTACCAAATATTGTGCATGACTTCCACAGTCATTTTGGTTTTGGAGAAATGACTTCTGCAGTCATTTATAACTTGAGCATCCCTGTTGGCAATGACCAAGTCCCCTGCCACATCATGCTTAGTACGATATTACACACATATAATCATACAAATCATGTATCATCCATAAATCATAATTAACAACATGTTCCACCTAACCATGATCATCCATGGATCTGTGTCTCAATTCTGAATCACCATTCATGTCATACACCTATGTCCAAAATAGGATACCAAAAGATAAAACATCGCTAATATTCTCTTAACCAAAATCAATTCTTCTGCACGCAAACATAGATATTATCATAAGCACACAACAACCAAGTGACCCAAACCAGGTCATAGCATATAAGCACGTACATAAGTCTTTCATACATAATATTATATCATTATATCAAAATCACCATCTCTAAGTGTCATCAAAGCTATCTCACTAAGAAGGGACACTACATAAAAGCAATTTGATCCTCTTTTATTACTAAGATATTTTATCATTGGTCTAGGAAGACTTTCTTGTTCACAAAAAAATATATCTTTATACGCACAGGTGTCTATTTGGAAAAAGTATAGGTCTATTCTGTAGCAGATATTCAAGAAACTCGGACTAGGTATTTTAGATGCATAGGAAAATAGATTGATATTCAACCATTTTTCAAAATGACTGAGCCTATCAATCAAAACATTCGAATTGATTTTATACCCAGAACTTAAGGAAAATTAAGCTCCCTTTGTAACTTAACTATGGAACTCCCAACTAAGCCTATAATGCCTTTGATTAATTTAGATCTTCTAATTTTATTATAAAATTCTTGAATTTCCAAGGTGGATTAGAATTAAAGTCACCAAGACTTAAATTCATAGAAGCAAGCTAGTAATTCACTGAGATTTTACATCTAGGGTTTCAACAAAATGCTCTTATAATTTCATAACATACTTTACTAGGTTTTTTGTTACAAACCCTAGAACTCATTAATAAAATAGAAAAATTACATCTAGGGTTTTATAGATACAAACATCAAATCCCAAAAATTTTGAATAGGGTTTCAATTATGCAGAAGCACATACACCCAGGGTTTTACTAATAAGATATTTCCTGTAGACCCTAATTCAAAATACCATAAATATTTAGGGTTTTACCAAATCATTACCAAAACCCTAAATGGCATTAAACTTTCGAATCCTAAATAACCTAGCGATTCAACATTATCGAAAACATACCCTAAGCATCAAAAGTTAGGGTTTTATAGTGAACCCTAAAGGTTAGGGTTTCAACAAAAATGAACAAATGACAACAATATATTTAATCTAGTGATTAATCTTCCTAACAATAATATTTACTATTCAAAACCCTAAACATACGATAGTAAAACAAGGAAAATTTAAAATAATTTTAATGAAAAAGTTTTACTACAAATCTTATAGTTTTATACATAACTAGAGTTGCTCATTTTACAAACCTTGTAAAGTTCCTTTATCAGTGTGTTCTCGAATTTTAAACTTTATGCCTACAATGCTTTTTGAAAAGTACAAAATATGCGATATTAAAAGCATGATGTTAATTTTGTCAATCTAGGGTTTCTAAGCAACAATGGAGGATCAAATCCTAGGGTTAACAAATGTTAAATCTAGGACTATGTACTTAACGTTAGATAAAAATTATTATTCTCATTTAATAATACTTGACATATACCCTTATTATCTCAAAAACCCTAGTGTCCAAGGGTTATGGTTTCAAGGTTATATAGTTAGGGTTTCACATGTACTATTTACAATCCTAGATAGACAACTATAAACCCTAGAATCAAATAGCCAAATCAACATCTAATGTTAGACTTTTAATAAATAACTTATACTTACTCGTAGATTTTATTCAAGAGGGATAATTTTAACTTTTGCTTCTTTCAATGTAGGTTAGCTCACTAACTTGTTTAGGCTTGAACTGTGTATATATGTATATGCCAATCTTGACATTGTAACTATGCATATGTATTGCACACTACATATTCGTGTCTTCTAAGGTGAATGTAGATTAATGATAGGCCTAATGAGCCTTATATCTTAGTCTTCTTTATGCACATAAATAAGGTGGGAAATCGAGGTTGCTATTATTGAGGACTTTTAATAAACTTATGCTAAAAAGGTGTTCATTCTCCATAGTGACTGATGTCACTTCTTCTAGTATTCCAAATAGGATTGTAGGATGGCTCCTAAACGTGCTCATTACTTCGTCTTCTTTGAGAATATGGTTGACATTTATGAGGAATATGCCTTGGTATTCAATGATACTTATGCCTAAATTTTGATTTCATGTTACAAAACCATCACGAATTCGAGGTTCCTATATCGTTGTATAGTTCTGTGTTTTATCAAGATAAATGTAACAATCTCACTTTCTCTCTTGTAAGAATTTTTCCTTGAGAAACCCCAAACATTAACAAGGTCACCTTCAGTTATGAGAATTCGGATCACCGTGATAACACATAGTTCAAATTTTTATTTGACGAAATTTACAAACTTTAAGTACTTTTATTATTTTTTTAGAATGCTCGGCCTAATGTTTTAGTCTTCAAGAACAAAGCTCCTATCTTCTTTAATTATTTTTCATTGTCCAGTCAAAGTTTTGTGGCCTAATTACTGCAACTATGGCTTATTAGAGTGCCTATAATTTTCTTTTGTATGTTCTAGAAGCTCAGTCATAGGTGACTTATCTTCATCTTCTTATCTTGAGGCCTTAGTGACCTTCTTACTTCCCTTATGAAAAAGAACCAAGATTTCATACCATATTTATAAATTTAAAGCATTATGTGAATTAGATTCTTCAAGTGAATTTCACTTACCTTTGAAATTTTCTAGTGATTGTTCTTATCTCTTTATTAATTATTTCTTTCAATTTGTTATGTTCATAAAGAAAAATTCCAAACAAAACAAGGAAAAAAGATGTAGGCACAAGGCCAGTGAAAAATCCATTCAACTCTTTCTCTAGTAGATTATATAAATTTAAGAAAAAAATGACCCTTTGCCCAGAGACCCATTCCATCCACCAAGTCAGCCCTTACTAAGTTCTTGATCCTTGTTTTATGAAACTATCTTGATCCTTGTTTTATGAAACTATCATTCTTTAGGATCCTCGTCGCTCTGCAATTAACTTTAGAAATTAGGTTCTCCATGATCTTAATTTCTTGGATTAGACTCCTCTCTATAGAGTTTTGCATGACACCTTCTTGCTTTAGAAAATTTGCAAATCGAATGTTCTCTTGTCATATTGTAGATCCAAACTCTCTATCAAATTAAAAATATAACTTACCTATTGTATTATAGATCCAAACCTTATGTTGTATTATTGGTATGAACCCTTTGTTGTTTTGCAGGTCCGAGATTTCTGTCTCTTCAAATTGGTCGATCTTCTTTTTTTATTTATAGTGGTTTGTCAGTATACTTTTGGCCGACATGAACAATTTTCTTGAGGCTGACTTGTATACTTGTTTGGAGGCCAATTTTGAAGGATATGTGGCAGTATTTTGTAGAAGAAAAGGGATGACTTGGTGGAGGAGTTCCCCTTGACACAAAAACAATTTTATGACATTTGATTTTGAATCAATAAAATAACCTAGAGCACACAATGGGTGCTATGACATAATTAACATTGACACAAGCATGAAACCCATGATTTAATAAGTCAATCCCTTTAAATAAAAAATAAATTTATTTTCTTTTGAAAACTCACTACTCAAATACAACTATGTATACTGACACTAGTTACATTCTTCAACACTTGGTCCTATATTATATGATTCCTCTCTCTATATATTGAATATTTAGAGTCCTCTTCATAATAATTGAAACAAGGGTTCGCAAAATATTCCCACACAATCCAATACTTGAAGTGGGAACCACTTAACAATAAATTCCTTGGTGATTGATTTTCTTCTCTTGCTTAGGATTGTCCTCACTTGGGCTCTGATATTGATCCAAGATATTTTTCTTATAGATGCATTAAATAATTTCATATAATAGAGCACTTTTAAAATTATGAAAAAATAAGCACATAAGGTGAAGATAAAGGATAACATAGCATGCATGAGATCAAGACACCAAAAATTTGATTACGGAGTTCATTCAATTTGGACTACGTCTCCGAGTCTTGCTCAACAGTGGGGAGGCCTTCATTCATTAAGTGGCAAGAAGAATAAGTACAAGTGAAATTACATAAATCACCCTTATATCTCCAATCCAGAAAATGGATGAAAAATGGACAGCTCTAATGTAGAAACGAACATCATTGCTAAGTTCCTGTCGCCGAGAGGTGTAAAATCGACATAAAATTTGCCTCAAATTGACACTGGCAAGTTCTGCACCCCCAGGGAATCTTTTTGATGTCTTAAATATTTCCTAGGCATGGTTCCGCCCCTCTGGCCTGATCGTGGTTCCGCTCCTTCTGTTGTCCTAGTAAATCCCCTCTGCAGACAAAGGCGATCCCTCTATCCCTAGGGTGGGTCTAGCAACTACGGGAAAATACCAACATCTACCTTCCTAGATTGAAAATGAAATTTAAAGCAAGGAAGATGACCTACCATGTTCTGATGATATGTTGTCATCTTCCGTCGAAGCTTCTTGATCCATCACTCTTCTCAAGCTCGATACACATTGCTACCAACATTCGATTACCTGTACAGACAATCAAGACACCACGACAAGCGTAAAATCACGACAAACATAAAACAATTACAACCTATCTAACTGATCAAGGAATGCTAGAAATCTCATTATAAATGTAAACAAGAGTGGAAGATAAACATCAGTTGCATTTTATTATGATAAAGACAAGGGGAGTTTACAACCAAGCCTTGATGTTGAGGCTCTCCTTCTGCAGGTCCATATCCAAGCACGTTTGCAACACCCTCATACACAAAGGTCTAAGATCTCACTATGTTCCTAACACACAAAAATAATCACACTCTGCACTATTCTCCCAAAGCTACAATTTCTTCTCCTCTCTAGCTAACTACCCAGCTCTAACTAAGGCAGCATAGGTGAAAGAGGTCTCCTTATATAACAATGGAGGAGGAGGATATGTTCCCTCAAATAATGGGAAAAGAGCTTATCCTTTGGAGTAGTTCCTATTTCTTGGGAACAAGAAGCCCAAAGGGTAATTCCTTAGCCATATCTTCAAAAAAAACTTCCAACTCGCTGCCTCGCGAAGCTTCTATTCATTGAAACTTCGTTTCTATTTTTAAAAACTTTCCAAAAGAGGATTGACGCAGGTTCGGTATTAAGACAAAGGGCTGATCGGCGCGGGTGCCAGTGAAAATATCTGGTATCGGCATGGGTCAGACATTGAGATAAAGTGCCGACCTTGGAAACCATGTTTTTATAGGGATCTTCCAGAAAAGTTGTAAAGGGAGATGATTTAGCAGGAAAAGTGTGGTTCAGGGTTATGTATTCCATGCTTGGAAAGTACACAAGGGTCACTGTATGGATCCTCCAGGATCAAGGAACAGGGAGTACAAGGACAGTGACAAATTCCTCTATAACAAATTCCCCATAAAGTATGAAGTCCTAACATGAGTGAGGGGTGAAATTATTTACGAGGCTTATGTGCAAGGAACTAGACACTGCCGTCGGGATACCTACAAATCAAGCATAGATACATATACATAACTAGAATCTTTGATGAAAATACATGAATCCAGGCATGGACATATTCATCCGTAAAAGAGACCATGGTATGGTCGCAACCATCCATCTGAGAAGGATCTCATATAGACTCATGAACAAATCATATCGCCTGGAAACCTGGACTCTAGAGAATAAAATCCAGGTTCTTGCACTCCGTCATGACCCGATCAAGTAAAATTTCAAGCATGAAAATAAATGATCTGAAGTCAAACATGCAGGAAAATTGCCTAATTACTAGTCAATGATGTAAACTGTTAACAGGCATGAGAGAAAACACCAATGATGACAATGGTTCTCAAGGTACTACTAGTACAATCCACGGAATGTGAACAATGAGCTGAAGCCGAACACTCGTGAAATCACCCAATCGAAGGTCAATGATGTGAACCTATCGTTGAAAGCGAAGAAATTTCCATTGAGGCATGCAAGATCTAAGGTACAAGATAGGAGTCTCTAGATCGACTTCCCGGATAATGATTTGAAGTCGACAGGAAGCGATCTGTCAAAGGAGGGTCATAATGAATCCAACATCATCGACACGAAACAGAGAATTTGATATGAGTGTTAATCAAGACTGAAACAGAGAATCAAGGAGTGTGAAAACTGTAGAAGGATTTTCTCTCGAACATATCGGCGACACAACTCTGGAATTTGGTAGCATTTGACTCAAATAGGATTAGAGGTCATGTTGACAAGATTGGTAATCGAATGAGAGGCAAACAGATTTCCCAAAACCACGGAGGCAAAGTGATAGAGTGAAGATATCCCAACCAGACACGAACTGCAGATAAGTGTCATGTTGAAGAGTGACATATTGCCGACACAACTGATGAATAACTTCCATTTTCCCCCACCATTTCTGGCGAGTACCTCTTTATTTTTACAAAAAATTGAAGAGGATAGCATATGCTTGTGGTATAAGTTTGTCCTTTTGACAAATCCATCCTAGTACATTTTACGAGCCCTAGGAAGGAGGAAATCGGTAACGTCATGGTGACGATTTCCGATATCATTTAGTTTTAACGAGTCTGGAAAAGGAAGAACTCGACGTCTTTTCATGTTTAGAGAGTTTGAAAAGAAGCAGAAAAGAAAAATCCAACAGGTCCCTTTTTGTAAATAGTCCCTCATGCCCGAAAAGGTAGAAAACAAAATATGAGACAACCTCTTAGTCACGATTGGCTAAGGTATTCCTTTGTCATAAGTAGTTTATCCCAACCCGAAAAAGGGGTAAAGGTATACCAGGTAAATGACGTTTCGTAGCCTTTAACGAGTTCAAAACGACAAGAGCTCATAAATCTTTTCATGTTTTGAGAGTCAAAAAAGAGCTGAAAGTTGACTCCTCCTGAAGGAACAAGTGGTATTAAAGGTAGCATCTGGTTCCGGTGATGGTGGAACTTCTCAGAACAAGTAAAGGTCAAGAGGCTGGCTAACAAGACCACTCATTGCAGAAGTTCCTTAGGAAAGGGTAAAATAATCAAGTGAAGGTGTATGATCGGCCGAGAAAATGGTAACGATGGAATGAGAAAACCAAGGCTCATCTGGAAAAACAGGCTTGTAATATCCCAAAATAGGGAATTTCTACAACAATAAGAATATCTGAAGATATTATTAAGTTGGAGATCCAATAATACTTGAACACAATAATTTAAGTTGTGTCAATTTAACTTCTTAAATCAAATTAGGAGCATATCAGCAAAACTATATCTCCACATGTCATCTCCAAGTGGGGAAAAGCAGTGATTTGGACCATAAAAACACTATTTCCAGAAAATAATGCTGTAAAAATGATAAATGGGACTTGGATCCATTATTTAATGCAATATACATCTCACATATAGAATGGGAGCTGAAACAAATCATTCTAGCTAAGTTAAATAGATCTCCTAGTTCTTATATGGCTGAAAACAGTGAAAACCCATGACTTAACCCATACAGAAAACTCTGAAGCAAGAAAAACGTAATTACAAGAGGGTTTCTGTAGAAACATGTTGTAGACAACAGATTTGGAGTTTATTTAGCCAAATCACAGAGAAAAACAAAGATCTAGCCTCTTTTATACAATGTGAAGATAACCCGACAAGGGTTTCTTGGAAGCTCAAGTACAAAAGGAATAGATCTGAATATTCAGCTGTAGAATAACACAGTCATCTAAAAAATTACATGAATAGCCCTGAATAAAATAAAATAGGGATGAGAATCACTTTTTCTAGCTTTCCGAGAGAAGGGTTGGCCCTTTCTCTAGGAAACTAGCCCAAAATCAAGGTATTAAACCTTGCTGCAGCTGCTCTTTGAAAAATGACGCAGTTCCTCTATGGGAATGTGTTGTAGAAGTGTAGAGATGCTCTGGCCAAGTGCTAAGATGTGGAAATGTGCTCGAGAGTCACTCTTGCTGATTTCCCAATGGATAGACAAGCTCTCCACTGAAAAACAAGCCCAGAAATGACTCAAAGAGATCCTCCTTTGCTACACCTTGCAACACAACTCAGCTCTAAATAGAGACTATGCTGTAGTTGAAGGAGGTAGCTTGGCCAAAATTCTGGAATGAGGAAATGTAGCCCAAAAAACCTCTCCTTCCCTGAGGATGAGGTAGGGATTCCCGCTTGGGAACACCCTTGTGCTAAACAACACTGCAACCGTGCTAAACAGCAAGAGGAAGCAAAGTCTAAACAGACCCAAGAAAATAATAATCAAAGCATGAATACAATGGCTGTCCTCCTCTCCATATATAGCAAGTTCTCCTCTCCACAATGGGTCCCATCCATATGTGCCATCTAGCTCATGCAAGTTGTCCTCCATCAAAACTGCGTAGTCCCTCATGGAGATACAATGTATCTAGACAGTGCATGTGTATTTGGTCAAATATGACTGAATCAACATGATCCAATCCTATTCAAACCTGTAGGTGCTCAATCTAACTGCTTATTCTTCCCCTTTTTCACATGAGGAATGTTATTTTCCTTATAAATAGGTTAATGGGCCTCCCTACCCATTTTATTCTTCTACCAAGAGATAATGCTAACTATAATGTTCCTTTTTGCTTGAGGCTAAAATTTGGGAACATTACAAGGCTGATAAAATGGTAATAATGAAAGGTAAAATAAGAATGGTTTCATTTTTACACAAGCTTGAAATCAGGAAACTCTACTTGAAGTTGGTTTCATTTTTACACAAGCTTGAAACAACGATAAACTATGCTTGAAGTTGGTTTCATTTTTACACAAGATTGAAACAAAGATAAACTATGCTTGAAAAATTTTGCATGCCCCCAACATGGTGACTCAATTCAAGTTGCATGCCCCCCAAGCTTCAGTGCATTCACCAGAGTAGACAGCTAGTTACTGACAGGTGAACGGAGTGAAGGTTCAATTACAAGTTCAAGTGAAAGACTCGACTGGGATTTTACGAGATCTGATCAAATACTCGAATTGAAAAGGAAAATTGTTTCATTTTTTAACAAGGTCGACAAAGTAAAATAAATATCCTCATGACACCTTGTTTCATTTTTTAAGGATCTTGACATAAGAAAAGAACTCTTCTCCGAAGAGCTTGTTTCATTTTTTAAGGAGCTTGACACAAGAAAAGGAACTATGCTCCGCAAGAAGCTTGTTTCATTTTTTAAGGAGCTTGACACAAGAAAACGAATTCTGCTCCGCAAGAAGCTTGTTTCATTTTTTAAGGAGCTTGACACAAGAAAACAAACTCTTCTCTGAAAACCTGATCAAGAAATACAAAGAGTCATGGCTTCCAAGAGGTTCTCTTCTGATGGGAGAACAAAGTCTCAAAAATTAGGACCCAATGCCCCCAGTACATTGTATACTACCTCACTGACTGAATTATCAGTAGATGCAGACATGGAACAGGTGGCCACAGAATGGACCTGTGGTGGGGAAGATATCACCAGTAGGTAAGGACCAAGAAGGGATGGCGGTATAATAGGTGGCACATCAGGACCAAAGAACGAAATTTGATCAATGGTCACGATCCGACCTTCGTGTCGAAAACAAATCACACAAAAGAGGGAAGAGACAAGGTGCCCATGGTATAAGCATAATCACGTCCCAAGAGTAAATTAAAATCCAAGGGGTCTTGGACCACCATTATTTCTATATAGACGGTTTTCCCTCCCAAACTAATAGGCAACTTCGGAAGGATCCCTAATGGTTGAATTGTTCCTTTGTTAAAAGCCAACAGATTCTGAGTAATGGGCACAAGCTGTGGGGAACCAAAATCTTGCCATGTAGTTAAAGACAAAATAATAACCAAAGTGCCTTCATCAATAATCGTGCCTGGTACAACCATATTGCATGCCTGTACAGTGATCTCAAAGGGCACGTAAGAAGGAAGATGGTATCCTGTAAATCGACTCGAATAAAAGGAAGCGACCAAAATACATGGAGGGGGTGCCATAGGGATAAGAGGATTATCCCCCTGCATTACAGGGGAAAAAATACCACCCTCTAGGCTCTGGGAATGAGATCAGGAGGATCACTTTATGGAACTATGGCGATAGAAGTTGGAGGATCACTCTCCGATCCGGGGAATTAGAGGAAACAAAAATAACTTGACTGGGATGATACCCACTCTCGACGGAAAAGACCTGATGAACTGTAGATGGAATTAGGTCGAATTTTTTCTCAACCAATGATTAGTCGGGAATGGACTCGGGAGACTGACTTTCAAAGAGAGTGGAATCGACTGGAGATGAATCCCGATCAATGAGTTGATCAAATATTGAAGGACTCGAAGAAAACTTCCGGTAACCGACGGGAAGATAGGATTCAGAAGCCGAAAGGGTATCCAATACTTTAGAAGCTTCATCCATATAAGGAAAAAGTTGAATGGGATGGTTCCCTTCACACAAACTATAAGGAAATTTGATCTTACCCTGTTTCTTACGAGTATCATTATTTTTAGCTGAAGGTTCATCATCAACATGATGCCCAGAGGTTGATGATGAAGGATGAATCGGGCCAACAGACCACACTTATAGCACCTTGAGAATACCAGGGAAATCACGAAGAAGGTGGTCACCCTCCCATAGCTTCCAAGGGAATTTGACTCTGAGAGATGAAGTGGGAGGTTTCTAGATACTAGATGCATGGGTAGCAATAGTTTTTGATTTGTCCCCTAGCTTATTTTCCTTCTTCTTCTTAACCACCTAATTACTAGAATACAAAATTTCACCAGGCGAAGAGGAAGAATGAGGTGAAGAAATTGGCAGAGAAGGTGAGGGGTCAACCTTAGGATCAACATGGGGTTGACATGGTTCAGGCAGAGGAGAACTCGGTTGAGAGAAAGTTGGGATGTTCGAAACCACAGGGGTCGAAAACAACCAAACCGACAGACCAATGGTTAATCTCGGGAGGGACAACGTTGCCATATACAGGGCACCAACATTCTCGAACGAAGGAAAAGGACCAGGATTCCTATCTGATGGGATTCCTTGGTTGATGGACTCTGGAAACATTGCCATTATAATCAACCCTCAAAAAACACTAAGGAATGTAACTTTAACTAGGAATATTTTGTGGGAAGTTAATTTTAAGACACTGAAACAAAACTTTTCCTTTTCATGTTTTAAGAGTCGAAAAAAGGAAAAAAGGTAACTCTAGTCACTTTCAGTTTGAACGAGTTCGAAGGACAAATACTCGATGATCTTTTCAATTTTAAAGAGTCATTAAAGATAAAAAATGACTACTCAGGATATTCTAGGCATAAAGGGTTACCAGATAATCGTGAACTGCAATATACACCTTGGTGATCAAATGAAAGAAAAATGACCAAGGACTTGACGTACGACAACCAATATCCCCGAATGCTATGTTCGATGTATCACGGTTACAAAGAAGTAGACTCAGCTTCATATGGATAAAGGATTGCAACCTATGAGGGTCTCCCTTTATATACACGATGGTACGGGGAGCACAAGTCCATACTAGCGTTGTCTAATACCATATGGCGAATGAAAACTGCTAGGTTTAATGACGCCGGAACACGTCACTAGCCTAGACCTCTAAGTGTGTGCGTTAAGTTTCAATGCTTCCTTAGGTTGATTGAGTTACTTTTATAGTTTATCTTGAATTAAGTTTCAATTCCAAAGCCTTACTGTTGTCATCTGACAATCTTCTATATGCAGCTATATGAGAAAGAAAATATTTCGATTCGATGAGTTCTATCTAGGTAAGGGAAGAGTCTCAGACAATGATGCAATAAACAGTAATACTGCAAACGAAACTTTTTCCTAACTAGATGACTTTCACGATCCCAAAGTAATCTAAAACATTCAAAGATGCGAATTATACAATATAATCTATGCAAAATTCTCTTTTTGAAAACTATGCAATTGCAATCTATGCACACTTTCCTTTTTCTTGTGAATGAGTAAGAATGCACTCAATGCATTTTTCGATGAAATGAGGATCTACTTAATGCATGCTTTTAATGAAAGGGAATGCACTCAATGCGACCTTTAGTTTTCAATAATTAAAAAATGTAATCTAATTTCAATGATAAATTTCAAACATGACTTTTCAATGCAACTTGATCTAATGCATTTTAATGAAAATCAAACTTTCAGATGAAAACTAAATGAACGCAAATTTCCTTAATGGAAGGATGAATGCAAAAGGGATGCAAATAAACACTAAGAATACAATCGTTGTTTTGAAGACTTTGTAACGAAATTCCTCAAAAGGCTACAAGACGAATGAGTTTAAGCACAAAGAGGACTTCCAAAGTGTGGGCTCAAAACAAGGCATTCATTCCCTTTTACATCAAGCAATCATAGAAAGAAGACTTTTCAACTAAAAAATGAGCAATGTAATCTATGCTCACAAGCGAACAAGAAAACCAAATGAAATCGGATAGACACTTGAGACTTGATCACTCAATCAACCAAAAAGCAAAGGGAAATCAACTAGAGATAGCTCACCAAGAAAGGAGGCTGACTCAATTAGTAGGGAGATGTCTCGCGAAGCATGCAACCAGGCAATTAATGCACAATCCTAGAAAAACCAAGGATGTAGGATACATGTCCCAACAGAAAGGACAGAAAAAACAACCAAAAACCAAGCTAATGAGCCAATCAAACTAACTTGAGTGAAGTGGAGAACATGTAAATCATATAGAGAAAAGGACCAGAACGAAAAGACACACTGGTGAAGGACTTAGGGAAAAAACCTTAATTTTTCACACACAATGGAATAGTGTGAATTTGGGGATGAAACTAGCGCCAATAGCTCGATGGCATGAATTTATAACTGACAACTAGAGCTAATCGACGTGACTGTCAGACAAATAAAAGTGCCAATTGGTGAAAAAGAAAAAAACAAAGAATTTCTCCTAACCAAGACCAGACCCACCACTTCAAGCAAAAACTAAAAGATTGTAATTGATGAAAAACATAGGAAAAAATAGGGAAATGGTTGTTTGAATAAACTTTTCAAATGAATAAGACCTAAAAGAGTAACAAACTCAAAGGAAACTCCCCAGCGGAGTCGCCAATTTGTTATCCAGGTAAATCCCCTCTACGAATAGAGGCGATCTCTCTAGCCCTAGGGTGGGTCTAGCAACTACGAGAACATACTAACATCTACCTTCCTAGATTGTAAATGAAATTCATAGCAAGGAAGATGACCTACCTTGTTCTGATGCTATTTTGTCGTCTTTCGTCAAAGCTTCTTGATTCGTTGATCTTCTCAAGCTCAATACACGCTGCTACCAACATTCGATTACATGTACAAACAGTCAAGACACCACGAAAAGCGTAAATCACGACAAACATAAAACAATTACAACCTATATAACTGATCAAGGAATGCTAGAAATCTCATTATAAATGTAAACAAGAGTGGACGTTAAACATCGGTAGCATTTTATTATGATAAAGACAAGGGGAGTTTACAACCCAGCCTTGATGTTGAGGCTCTCCTTCAGCAGGTTCGTATCCAAGCACGTTTGCAACACCCTCATACACAAAGGTCTAAGATCTCACTATGTTCCTAACACACAAAAACAATCACACTCTGCACTATTCTCCCGAAGCTACAATTGCTTCTCCTCTCTAGCTAACTACCCAGCTCTAACTAAGGCAATAGAGGTGAAAGAGGTCTCCTTATATAACAATGGAGGAGGAGGATATGGGCCCTCAAATAATGGGAAAAGAGCTTATCCTTTGGTTTAGTTCCTATTTATTGGGAAAAAGAAGCCCAAAGGGTAATTTCTCAACCATATCTTCAAAAAAAACTTCCAGCTCACTGCCTCATGAAGCTTCTAGTCATGGAAACTTCGTTTCTATTTTTTTAAAAATTCAAAAAAAGGATCAGCGTGGGTCTGACATTAAGACAAAGCGCCGATCGGCACGGGTCCCAGTGCAAATATCTGCTATCGACGTAGGTTAGACACTGAGACAAAGCGCCGATCTTGAAAACCAGGTTTTTATAGGGATCTTCCAGAAAAGTTTTAAAGGGAGATGATTTGGCAGACAAAGTGTGGTTCAGGGGTATGTATTCCATGCTTTGAAAGTACACAAGGGTCACTATATGGATCCTCCAGGATCAAGGAACAGGGAGTACAAGGATGATGACAAATTGCTCTATAACACCTTCTCCTCCTTCTCTGCCCCCAGTGCGCTATGTGAATGAAAGGTTTTATATTGAGTGGAGGGCGGAGTGCACAAGGCACCTCCACTGGCGTAGTGGTAAGATTCAACAATGGTGGAGGAGGGGTCAGGGGATCAAATCCCACCCCTGCCCATTTTTGTTAAACGTTGCATTTAAAGGACTTGGATGGTGGGCGGGTCTGCTCCATGTTGCTCGACCCAAAAACGCCCCACCAAAATGGTATGTTGTTATATATGGACTCGTTGTTTTTGGGACCGCCACCTCAAGGGTCAGCCACGTGGGCCGAGCGGGTTCAACCCTCACCGGTCCCATCCTTTATGCCCTCCAGTGGTTTCGATTACGCAAAAACATACATAACAATTGTTTAAAGTGGTAGGCGGGTCCACTGATGTCGGCTCGCCTCCCCACCTTTTTTGGAATAGTGACACATAACCGTTGGCAGGGGTGGCGGGGGTGACGACCCACCCCCCAACATTAATTTGGCTTGTAGTTACGGTGGGTGGCAAGGTTGATGGACCATCACCTGTTCCCTACCGGTTGATGGTGAAATTATGGGACACTTAAACCTGGCCCACTGCCTAACTTTGAATGCAACTTTGAAAAACTCTATCTTCTTCATATAACCTCAGATTGAGGCACATTTGCACTGTTGGATTCAGAATGGAGAACACTTCGACATGGTACTGGTCTTGTTTTCATTTGGACAATTTTATTTTTGAGCAATTTTAAGCCACTTGTCCTCTGGGATCCTCCTGGATCAATCCTCCCCATTGAGGAGATTTTGGACCACCAAAAGCATTAACACATCCAACACACTGATTGTGTCTTCGCTAAACCATACTTTCAATCATCTGCACACAAATCTGATACATATTTTGCTATCATATACAAACCACACATGACTCAAACAACCCCTCACTTTCCAGGAGCTTATAGCACACACTCATTGGTCAAGGATTACATAATAAAAACCAACACCCCCAACTATTCCAGGCCAAAACATCATCGTTGTGTTTTCGAAGAAATGGGAAACACATCATCACCTTTACATTTACTTACAATGCATGATTTACAAATTGTGGCCCTAACAAGATACTGCCTCTAAAAAAACCATCTTTTGTTTAATAAAGTAAATGGGTTATCTCCCTGTGGCGGATTTTCTTGTGGAATGTCTTCGATGACTAGATTATTCATGGGTTCTTTTTGGGCCTGAAGTGTTTGAAATGCATATTTTTGGTGTTCATCCTCGTGGCAATGATTATTTCTCTTCCATAATTTCCAGATTTCCTTGGAACGCTTCCTCCCAATTTGCCTCTGATAAGTGCTCATGAGTCCCTCACTATTGCTAGAATGTGATGAGGCATTCTCATCATCTGTTGTTGGTGGGTCGCTCACTGTCTTGAAGCATTCCCCAACTCCCTTCCTGGCATACCGAAGTCTTGCATGACAGGGTAATTCTTCTATTTTGATAAGGTTTATGATTCCTTGGTCATTAATGCCGAGGCCCTTTCCTTGATACCCCATATTCTTCAACAATTTGGATTTGATACCTGTAGTATGTTTTTCAAAAGAAGAGAAATCGTCATCATGAAAAGTATATGAAATTGAAGAGACACTTTTTACCTCAAGGCAGTTATGCTGCAGCTTCTCTAAGGCCTCGTCCTTCGCTTGCAACTGGCGTAGAAACCATTGTTTCCCCTTTCATGCTTCTTGTAGGAGTCTCCTTAGCTCAATATTCTCAGCTTTAATGATTTAATTGATCTCCTCAAGTTCCTGGAGCCATGCCACATTGGGCGGCCTTTTCATCTTTGGTACACTATGTATTGAAATTTTTGTTTCATCACCCAAATCTAAACCCAAATTGATGGATCCATCTACTGCAATTCCAAGAGCATCAATCCTCCTTTCATCACCAGAATCTAATCCCAAGTCAATTGGTCTACCTTGTGCAACTCCCGCAGCCATGACCTTCTCATCTTCCTCTGATTCAGACTTTTGATCTTGTTGCAAGGTGGAATTGCCTCTCCTTCCTGTCATCCCTCTTAGATATCAGCTCAGGGTGCAGTTTCCAACAATTGTCTTCATCATGTCATTATTTCTCACAATGGGTATAAGAGGTCTTTGCTCCTCTTATCTTTGATGTTGTGGCTCCTTTTGTGTGGTCATTTTTTTCACATGTCTCCTTGTTTTCAAGATGTGTGGCCTTCACACTGGCCTCATCGATGGTAGTAGGCTCAAAAAATAATAATGAATGTATTATGTAACCATGTAAAGATCTGTTATACTTAGTTACAATCTATGGTGAATCTAATGGAATGTCTAAGTTCAATTCTTGTTTTCTAAATTCTTCAGTGATGTTTTGCACATTTTGGCCTTTTCCTTGCCTTAGGTGTTTCCATTCCATTAATGCTTTTTGCTTATATCCCAAAGGGTAAAATTGATTTTTCAATGCAGAAATAAAATTTGACCATGAGGAGAGAAGGTTACCCAGATTGTTGCTGCTTTGCAATTTTCTTTCCCACTAGACGAGAGCGATGCCACCCAGTCAAAGGGATGCAACTAGATCCTTGCCTCGTCTTTCTTGATCTATTGAATCCGGCAGTAGACCTCAATATGTCTAATCCAATTGTTGAGATTTTCTGCATTACATTCTCCTGTATATATAGGCAAGTAAAAATTTACATCAAGTTTAAGGAAAGGTTTCTTAGAGGTATGCCTATGACTTCTACGAGAATGATGAGAAGAAGAAGAGGAACTATCACTAGAAGATGGAGAGGGAGGGGTCTCTTCTCCACCATCTCCATGATTTACTAATCCGTGGTCATCTGCATTTTTCTTCTCGGGCTTGACGGTCTTCTCATACTCTGCAAACAGTTTGTCTACTTTCTCTGCCATGTTGTAGAATGCTTTGTGGTAATTCTGCTCTTCTTCCCAACGAGCTTCCTCATCTACCATGTTTCTTCTTCGTGGTGCACGTTCTGCTTCGGGATCAAAATACTTAAGCTTTCCTTCATCTCTTTGCAACTTGTTTATGGTTAGCATATACTCATGTAATTAACATCAATAAAGACTTGCTATAATACCACTTGATCCAAGTTATTTTTCTTATATATGCATTAAATAATTTCATATAATAGTGAACTTTTAAAATTATGAAAACATAAGAACATAAGGCGAAGAGAAAGGAGAACATAGCATGCATGAGATCAATACACCAAAAATTTGGTTACGAAGTTTGTCCAATTTGGACTATGTCTCTGGGCCCTACTCAACAGTGGGGAGGCCTTCATTCATTAAGTGGAAAGAAGAACAAGAAGTACAAGTGAAATTACATAAAGCACCCTTTACCTCCAATCTGAAAAATAGACGATAAATGGAGAGCTTTGATGCAGAAACATACATCATTGTTGAGATCCTATCACCAAGAGGTGTAAAATCGACATAAAAATTGACTCAAACTGACACTGGTTAGTTCTGCACCCCTAAGGAATCTTTGCGATGCCCTCAATATTCCTTGGGCATGGTTCTCCCCTCTAGCCCGCTCGTGGTTCTGCTCCTACTCTTTCTGCTATACCCCGATGCACTCTGTGAATGAAGGGTTTTATATATGGTTGAGGGCGGAGTGCACAAGGCACCTCCGTTGGCGTAGTGGTAAGATCTGGGAATGATAGAGGAGGGGTTGGGGGATCAAATCCCGACCCTCCCTATTTTGGTTAAACATTACATTTAACAGTCTTAGACAGTGGGCGGGTTCGCTCCACGCGGCTTGACCCAACCGTGCCCTGCTGAAATGGTATGTCGTTATATACAGAGTCATTGTTTTTGGGATCACCCGCTCGGGGGCCAGCCACATGGGCCGAGCGGGTTCAACCCTGTCGGTCCTGTCCTTTATGCCCTCCAGTGGTTCCGATTATGCAGTAGAATATATAACAATTGTTTAAAGGGGTAGGCTGGTCCACCGATGGTGGTTCGCCTCCCCACCTCCTTTGGACTATACACATAACCATCGACGGGGGTGGTGGGGGTGACAACCCGCCCCCCCAACATTAATTTGGCTTGTAGTTATGGTGGGTGGCAGGGTTGATGGCCCACCACCTTAATATATATATATATATATATATATATATATATTTATTTATTTATAATTTATAGTCCTTTTTTAAAATATTATCGATCATGGAGGTTATTAGGAAAATTAAAAATCCCACGAATTTGCTCGCTTCTCAGGTGCTAGGTTCCCTGCCGATTGACGGTGAGATTGGGACACTTAAACCTAGCCCACTGCCTAAATTTGACCGCAACTTTGAATTGCATTATCTTCTTCATATGACCTCGGATTGAGGCGTCGTTTGTACCGTTGGATTCCGAACGGAGAACAATTATACTTGGTCCTGGTCTTGTTGTCATCTAGACACTTTGATTTTTGAGAAATTTTAAGCCACTTGTCCTTTGAGATCCTCCTGGATCAGATACCATGTTAATTTTAGTTAACATATTCTTTTCTTATAACAATTACTTCGATGTTCCATATTAGCCCAATTAAAATTTCATTTCATTTCCAATAGAAATCACATAAACCATTATCACATTAATAGTAAGTGAAGAAATAACAATAAACACAAATGTAGAAGACAAGCCAAGACAAGAGGACACATATATTTAGTCTTGAAGCCAAGGCAAAACCCCATAAGGGGGAAAACCCACAAATATTTTCTTCTTGATAATATCAAATGTTCAGAGAGAGAGAAATCCAAAAGATTATAATTATACAAAGTCAAAGTCAGTAGTTAAATTGACTTGCCAATGTGATGAAAAAAATACCATTGCTCATAGTCAAATAGATGGCCCAACCAAAGTCTGCAATTATTCCCTCATGGAACAAAAGTCAAAATCTACCCTAACTAGAAAGTCAAAGGTTGGTCAAACTCTTCCAAAATAACTCAGTCAAAAGAGAGAGGAACTCAACCTCTCTTGAGAGTCAAACAACAACAAAATAGTTAAATTTGGAGTGGTAAAACTTGGTCAAATAAAAGGTCAACCTTTTGGTCAAAATTCCACCTCAGACATGCAGTCAATGCAGGTCAAACCTACCTTGGTTTCCTTGATTCTTGTGTCATTAAATGCGACTTAGTAAAAAAAATTAAACCCTCCAAAAATCACAGTAAAAATAGGTCAAATGAACCTCGATCAAATTTGGTCAACATTGGTTGAAACAAGAAGTCATCACAGAGATAAATTCCCTGTCAAACTCTTGCATGTGTGAAGAGAATAATTTCCCTTGGAGGTCGAACCAATAAGAAGAGGAGAGAGAAATATGTGTGATCTGAAGATGCCCAAATGAAGTTTCCTTGACCTTTATTTATACAAGTCAATGTGGGTCAAAGGTCATGTCTCTTGGGCTTCATGAGCCCACATGATTGGTGGGTCCAACCTTGACCAAACCCACATGTGTGGTATTGACCTAAAAAAAAAATTTCCCTTGTCAAACTCCAATGCTCCGTAGGTCAAAATTGGTCCTCTCGAAAAGAGGAATTAATTCCAATAACCCTCTTCTACAAATGAGCTATCCAAGGTGGAATTTGACTAAAGTTGGACATTTTAACAAGAAATCACTCCATAACATCACAAAGGAGGATCCATAAATGATCCTTCTTATCGGCTTGCAACAACATCCTTATATCGGCTAGCTGGCTGATATATCAATTTCATGAATCCTTTTGTATGTTTATATTGATTCTTTTCTTCCAGGTGTTGTAGCTCCTAGAGACAGCCTAGAGTTGTGATAGACCAGTGCCTAGGACATCTTAGCATAGCGAGGAGCATATAATGTAATGTAAGAAGTTGTCAGCTTCAGCTCACATGCTATCTCATGTAAATAGGGAAATAAAGTAGAATGGGACCAAACTCTCAGAAACTGACACAGAGAAAGAGATACTGCAGAGGCGAGATGAAGAATTCTAATACAAAAGCAACAGACAATTCAGAGACAGTTTACTGCAAAGCGGGCCGATTCAGAAATACTTCACAGACATAAATTATCAGAAGCTGTATGTAGTGAAAGAAATACTAAGAAGATACTAGTTAACATTGAGCTGATACCCAGATATACAATACCACCATGCATGGGCTTACCAATCTAAGAATCCATACATGATAGTAGCATTTTAAAAGCACCCTCCCAAAGCAACCAATATAGCAGAAGTATGGTTAGCTGAATAATGGAACAGAATATCATGCATGAGCCATATTTAAAGCGCTTGACTGATCTGAGTATGGGCATCAACTAGGATGAATCCTTACCAGAAATCAGTGAGCCACTCGCATTCCAAAACATGATACAGGAAAAATGGATGAGATGAAATGATATTAGGAATTTGACTTCTGTGATCCATAAATTATGTATCCAGTCTTTCGGTGAAAATCACAATGGAGAAATTTGTGTCGACGCGTTTCGAACCAGCCAATGTGGTTCATCATCAGGACAAGATACGAAATCTGATCTAGGACACAGCTTAAATAGATAAAGAATCTCCAAATAGCCGTTGTTAACGGCTAGTTTGACCAACAGAGTCTCTGCATCTTTTTAAGAAGGTCAGATCAGATTTCATCTTAGATACCCGTAAACGTGCCCTTTCAAACTGATGAACTTTAAGTGCCAAGGCCCTACCGATCAGGGTTTCAATATTAGGAATTTGACTTCTGTGATCCATAAATTATGTATCCAGTCTTTCGGTGAAAATCACAATGGAGAAATTTGTGTCGACGCATTTCGAACCAGCCAGTGTGGTTCATCATCAGGACAAGATACGAAATCTGATCTAGGACACAGCTTAAATAGATAAAGAATATCCAAATAGCCGTTGTTAACAGCTAGTTTGACCAACAGAGTCTCTGCATCTTTTTAAGAAGGTCAAATCAAATTTCATCTGAGATACCCGTAAACGTGCCCTTTCAAACTGATGAACTTTAAGTGCCAAGGCCCTACCGATCAGGGTTTCAATATTAGGAATTTGACTTCTGTGATCTATAAATTATGTATCCAGTCTTTCGGTGAAAATCACAATGGAGAAATTTGTGTCGACGCGTTTCGAACCAGCCAGTGTGGTTCATCATCAGGACAAGATACGAAATCTGATCTAGGACACAGCTTAAATAGATAAAGAATCTCCAAATAGCCGTTGTTAATGGCTAGTTTGACCAACAAAGTCTTTGCATCTTTTTAAGAAGGTCAGATCAGATTTCATCTTAGATACCCGTAAATGTGCCCTTTCAAACTGATGAACTTTAAGTGCCAAGGCCCTACCGATCAGGGTTTCAATATTAGGAATTTGACTTCTGTGATCCATAAATTATGTATCCAGTCTTTCGGTGAAAATCACAATGGAGAAATTTGTTTCGACGCGTTTCGAACCAGCCAGTGTGGTTCATCATCAGGACAAGATACGAAATCTGATCTAGGACACAACTTAAATAGATAAAGAATCTCCAAATAGTCGTTGTTAACGGCTAGTTTGACCAACAGAATCTCTACATCTTTTTAAGAAGGTCAGATCAGATTTCATCTTAGATACCCGTAAACGTGCCCTTTCAAACTGATGAACTTTAAGTGCCAAGGCCCTACCGATCAGGGTTTCAATAAGTAACATATAAAAGAGAGTTACAGACTATGAAATACCAAAGACCAGAATCCTCTTTGATAGATAGAACTCCTCCTCACTGAGACCCTATGGGCTCTGAGCCTTCATACAAGAGTTTTACAAACTGTATACAAAAAGCCTTTCACTGCATAATTTTCTGATAAAATCTGGAACCCCTACAATGCGTTTCTTCATGGTTTTTATAGGAGAAACTAGAAACATAGTAAAAGAGGTAGGTGATGAACATTTAATATGCATAATTACAACAAAATGGCGGAAACATTTGTGCCCATATTGCTGAATGACTATGCTGCGCTGTTTGTACTCTGTGGCCTGCTAACTGAAATAAATGCACTGGGTAAAAGTCTCTCCAGGGACGCGGTAAGGCAGTAAAATCATATAAATATCCATCCTTTCCTGGGAAGAACACTCTGTTGAAATAAAGCCTTGAGGACATTGTTTTCTGTGTATAGATCCTCTGAATGATGTGCAGGATCTTAAATCTGGTACTCTGCTTCAAAAGGCTAGTATAATTCCCTCAAAAACTTCAGCTACCTGCCTTTAATTCTCTGCTGAACACTGATAGTCTTCATATGTGAAGTCGGCGCCTTGAATGTCCCTGCAGGGTTTGACAAATTTGAACCCTACCTCTTAAATTGGAGTCTTGTCGATTAGGCTTCCGGGGAATTTTCTTCATAATTCTGCTCTGAAATTGGTCCATTGATGTGTGTTTTATCACGACAATTATGACGGTGAATCAGAATAGTTCTCCATTGCTGCACACCTGCAAAATTAGCAAACTCATGAAATAAAACCATGCACGGGAAGAGGAACACAGTGGGGATGATGGCGAGGTTAATGGAAACAGTCGTGTAAACTGTGATATGGTGAGACAAAGTAGGGTGGCGGAAAAATGTAGCGTGACGATGATGGGTGAGCTGATGAACATTTACACAGCAAAAAATCTCATGAAAACCCTTTGAATATGACCTTTGAATGCATATATTACGAGGAGTGGACAGATGTATGACAGAAAACACGTGGAATGATGACGTGGAAAGACGGAATCAATGGCGGAATATGTAGATGATCTGGACCGTTCGATCTCCGAGTGAGATCGACGGTTGAAAACACATCAGAGGGCAATGAGACAGTGGGCCAGGAGTACGATGGGCTTGGACTAAACATCGTGCAGCTCCGGAGAGTGGTGACCATCGGATGAAGGCTCCCAGATCTGACGGCGGTGATGAATATCACTGCGCATCTCTGTCGAAAGATAATGCGCGATGGAGAGTGGTATTGGGGCCGTACGCTGGGATGCGTGGCAGACAACGTATGGAATCGCTGGCCCAATGAGAATTACTGCCTTCCGCCCAAAGGCGGTGCGATGAATACCGGGCAGTTTTGGAACAGCGTTCTCGGGCGCGGGGACCACCAAGGCAGACGTGCAGCGAACCGTTGATCTGTGATTTGATCAGACGGTGAATAGGTAGGCTACGGGTGCGGCAGAGGTGAGCAAACGCCGTTCGATATGCACAGATCAACGGCTCAGGATGCGCCTGATATGCATCAGATAAGCGCCCGTCAGACTAGCGGCTGGTCTAGTGACAGGGTTACATGAACAAAAGAGCAGAGGGGCTATGCCTCAAATATTTTCAAATACGCATTTACATCCTTTGATAATGAATTTTAGAGGCGGGAAATGGAAACGATAGAATTGAGGAGGGTTTTCCAAGGATGCAAGGGGGAATTTGAGAGCTCTGAGCCAAATTGCCTATGAAATTTTATGTGAAATAGATTATGATCAACATCGCCTCCAGCTGGGGACGACATGTTCATCCTTGGACATGTCGAGAACTTGCAGACCTTTTGATCATCATACATGCAGACTCTGCGCTCTAGCACCTCCATTTTCACTTTATAATTCATCACAATGCCAACATTATTCAAACGAAAAACAAAAAGGAAACCATCATACAATATAATACATCAGGCTGCTTTTGCCTGAATTAGAACTAAAAGTAGGGCTTGAGGAATTGACCATTCACAGGGGCATCCAGCAAGTCGCCCTTTAAATTCTCCAACCTGAAAGTGTTATTTCCCCCCTGCTCCACAATTTTGAACGGACCAAACCAAAGGGGGTCGAATTTACCATGCTTTCCCTTCTCAGCTCTTTGGATATCCCATCTGAGCACCAAATCACCAATCTGTAGCTTCCTGTCTTTTGCATGCTGGTCAAAAATGTGTTTCATTTTCTCTTGATATTCCATTAACCTCTGATTCACCTGGCCCCGTGTTTCCTCTAATTCCACTAATTGATTGATTCTCCTTATCATATCATCAGGTTCTTCCTGACTTTCTTGCATGAAGCGGGCCACTGGTAAAGCCAGTTGTACAGGAAAAATTGCTGCTCGTCTATATACCAACTCATAGGGAGATTTCCCAGTTGCTCTCTTGCTGGTGATTCTATTAGCCCATAGAGAAAATTTCAATTGGGAATCCCAATTCTTCTGATTTTCATTGATAGTATTCTTCAAGGCCCTCACTAGAGTTTTATTTGAAGACTCTGCCAAGCCATTTCCTTGCAGATAGTAAGCTATAGAGTGACTCAGTATGATATTATATTGCTGGCAGGAATTCATAAACTTTGCAGACTTGAAGGCCTGTACATTATTAGTCACCATCCTAGCAGGACAGCCAAACCTGGATATGATGTTTTCTTCCATGAACTTCATGATCATAGTATCTGTGGCATTCCTTGTAGGTATGGCTTCCACCCATTTGGTGAAATAATATGTGGCTGTTAATATCCATTTATGTTGTCCACTCGATGGAGGATGTATCTCACCTATAAAATCAATACCCCATTGTTTGAATGGTTCATCCACATGCACTGGAATCAGGGGAAATGGTGCTGATTTTTGCCTCTCAGCAAATTTCTGACATTTATCACATGCTCTTACCTTGGCAAAAACATCTCCAAAAATCTTTGGCCAATAGAAGCCAACTTTCAGAATTTTATGAGCTGTGGCCCTCTAGCTGTAGTGACCTCCACAAATCCCTTCATGAAATTCTGCAATAATTCTCTCTACTTCATTCTCTATGAGACACAGGAGTAAGATGCCCGAGGGATCTCTCCAGTATAGCCGGCCATTGGCGACTATATACTTCTGTGATTTCAATCGTAATGCTCTGTACTTAGCTTTATCACAGCTTGGAGGGCAGCTGAGTGTGAAGAGATATTCTACTATTTCTTTGTACCACAGGCTGGTGAGGTACTTTACATGTATCTCTGGAGTAGCTACTCCAATTCCATGTCTTTCTTCATTCTCCTTAGATTCCTCACCTGCTATAATGGACAAATTTATGCCCAAGGCTTGCTAGTTTGATTCAGATAGCATTTTGGCAAGCCCCTGCCCTTTGATCAGCTTAGTGGGGCGGATGTCCAGGTCATACTCCTGTATTTTGGAAATCCACCTTCCTCTTTTTCCTTCACTATCCCCATGAATAAGGATGTCTTTTACAGCAGCTGCAGGCACAAATGCAGTGATGTGGGACTGTAAGATATATACACGAAATGCTTTGAGGGATTTCACTAGGGCGTATGCTTGCTTTTCCAATATGTTGTATTTTAATTCTGCATCATGGAGCACCTGACTGAAAAAGGCAATAGGCTTCTCATACCCTTCCTCATTTTTCTGCAATAAAACTCCTGCTATTGTATGAGGTGATGCAAAAGAAAAAATCATGAAAGGTTTATCATAATCTGGTCCAGCCAGCACAGGGGCTTCTGCAAAATCATTCTTTATCCTGGTAAATGCCTCCCGTGATTCTTGTGACCACTTTACCTCATTATCCTTCTTCAGCATATCTGTTATATGCCTAACTATTTCAGCATAGTTAGGGATAAACCTTCTCAAGAAATTTAAGCGCCCAAGGAATATTTGTACCTCTTTCTTATTTCTGGGAAAAGCAATACTGTTTATAACCTCTACCCTCTTAGGGTCTATCTTCACCCCATCTTTAGTCACGATGTGGCCTAAAAGCTTTCCCTCCTCTAATGCAAATAAAGACTTTTGAGGATTCAGAGAGATACCATACCTTCTGCATTTCTCAAAAGTTTTTCGCAGATGTTCAATGTGCTCGGCATCATTCTTGGAAAATACAGTGATATCATTGAGGTAGACCACCAGAAATTTATCCTGCTCCCCAACAAAAGCAATATCCATTGCCCTCTGAAAAGTGGCCCCTGTGTTAATCAACCCAAAAGGCATCCTGGCATACATGAATGTACCCCAAGGTGTGGTGAAAGCAGTCTTCTTTTGATCCTCTGGAAGTATAGCCACCTGGTTATAACCAGAGAATCCATCCAGCATTGACATTCTGGTAGCTCCAACTACTTTCTGCAGGATGTGATCCATTTTAGGTAGTGGATAATTATCCTTTAAGGATGCTCTGTTTAAATTCCAAAAATCCACACACAGCCTTATTTATCCATTCTTCTTGCGTACAGGGACAAGTTTTGCCACCCATTCAGAGTACCTCAGTGGTACAATTATTTTGGCCTTTAGTAGCTTCTTAATTTCCTTCTCAATAGAAGGCAGCAACAAGGGATTGATTTGTCTGAGCTTCTGCTTATGGGGCTTTGCATCTTCCTTCAGTGGAATTTTGTGTTGCATAATATCAATATCAAAAATTTTTAGATCCTGATAGGACCATGCAAACACATCTTTGTATGACTGAAACAATTTTTGATATAAATTTTTGTATTCTCCAGGGATCTTCTTCGACAGTTTTACAATTTTGGGTTTAGCCTCAGTACCCAAATTTAGGTCTTCTACCTGATTTTCTTCTGTCACTTTGCTTGGCTGCAATGAGACATCATTCTTGTCAAATAATCTTTCTAGAGGCACCAACCCTCTAGGTATTATGTTTCCCTTCAGCTGCAACACTTTATTACCTGCCACATTTTCCTCCCAATTTCTTTTCGGAGTATCTTCCAATTTTACCTCTTCTTCATCATCAATCTCCATATTGGAGAATTCTCCTATTGTCTCTAAAAATATTTTCATCTATTATTCATCTTCAAATACCTGCCAATGTTTGATATTGTCTGGGATTGAAGGCCGATAACGCACCTCAACTTCATATCTTAACAGAGGGTTCTGAGGTGGTCGAAATGTACTAGCAGCCACAGCAAGGGAATCGGCCATTCTATTCTGTTCTCAGGGCATGAACTGGATATTGAATGCCAAGAAGAAATTCTCTACCATGTCCCAAAATTCATTCCTATAAGCCCTTAGCCTAGGATGTTTGGTCTGACACTGATTCTTGACCTGTCTAACCACCAGTTTTGAATCTCCCAAGACTTTTAAACTTTGTGTATTCATATTCCTGGCTGTCTGCAATCCCAACAGAAGTGCTTCATATTTAGCCACACTATTTGTGGCTTCATATTCTAGTTTAAAAGACAGTGGGATCCATTTTCCTGTAGGAGAAATCAATAGCACTCCAGCCCCATTTCCTTCTCTTGAATTTTCTCCATCAAAATGTAGTGTCCATATTCTTGCTTCCATGTTCTCTGAGGGCTGCTCACTCTTGATCTGGAAAAAGGATGGTTGATGAGCATAATATTGATCTTCTTCCAGCATCAAGCATGAAAAATCTCCTTCCTTACTGTAGACTGGTGAATTTACAGAATTGTCAGCCTTAGTCACCATCTTGAAAAATCTGGTCTCCCTATACAATCTCCTCTCTTGGCCACCAAAAACTGGGATAGTGGCATATGTTAAATCCATCTTAATTGATCCACCAATTTTTGTTCCTCATGACCTTGACAACAGCATGCCAAAACAAGCTGGGATATCAGCCACCACGATGTCCATTACCACACTTTTTGCTGGTATTTGGGCTAAGTTGACTACCAAACCCTTGATCATCCCTAAGCAATTAACTCTTTTGGAATCAAATGAGTAGAGGTCTTTGTATGGACATGTGGTTTGTAAACCTAGTTGCTCCATGACTGATAAAGGCATAAGATTATGGGAAGCTCTAGAATCTAGCATACAGTTATGTAGTAGTAGGTCATGGATTACTAGAGACACATAGAAGGGAGGAGTAGAGGGATCTATCTCCTCAACATGTGGGCCAAAAACTACCATGGGTCTCTCTTCTTGAAGGTTGAGACTATCTGGGATGATGGGTGCTTCTGGAGGGAGCATGAAAGATGTGACTTGAGATTGATATGATGGCTGTTTCAACAGTTCAGTCAAGGGGACTGGGATTTTGACCTTTTCAAGTTCTTTCTGTAGGCTGAAGCAGAAGGTGAATTTTCTATCACAACCTCTTTAGACTCTTTATTTTTAGCTGAGGGCTGGGCTTCTTTTGACACAGACTTGGTACAAGAAGGAGTGACTACTTTTTGAAGAAGAAGGGATTTGATCATTAGACTGCAAAGGTTTATTAAGAGGTTGCTTACCTTTGTCTGTAGCTTTCTACATCATTGATTCCTCTTGAACAGGTGCTTCCTTCTGGGGTAGTTCTTCTTCTTGCTCTTCGGTACAAGTCCTCTTCCTAGAAGATCTGAGATCATATCTTCTATTGAAATGAGCTTGCATGAAATCGTCAAATTGTTTACAATAATGATCAAAATCTGCTTGATCTTCATTTCTGATCTTTTCTTCTTCTTGCAATGAACACCCAGCTTCATCATTCCCTTGCAAAGGGAATTTTTCTCCATCACTATTTGAAAAGACAAGTTTTGCATCTTCCAGTCTGTAAGTAGCATCTTCAGTAGGATCATCTACTAGACCTTCCAGGTACAATGGGTGTGGCACTTGATCTTGCTGTTCTTTTGCCTCCCTTGGCAATATCTGCAAGGGTGGTTTCCTGTACTGAGGATTATATCCTCTGTTTGGAGCATTCTGGAAATTCATGAAGGCTAAATTCTTGGCTTCCAATTCAAGCTTAACCATTTTCTTAATTAGTTTGCTCATTTCTTCCATTTTGTCTGAGTCTCTGTCTTGGTTAGAGGTGGATACCTCCTCTTTACCCCTTCTTCTGGAATCTTGTTCAGATTTTCCTTTTAACTTACCAGTGGAGGCAAAGTTTGCTTCAAATTATAATGCATCTGCCTGAGCATCATCCAGAGTAGCAGGCTTTCTTTCTCTGAGAGAAAAACCAAATTCTGAATCAAAGGCTGCTACAAAAACAACTTTAGCAGCAATTTGATGGGGTTTCATATAAGCAGGGAGACTCATATACATTTTATTAAATCTCTTGATAAATTATGACACTCCTTCATTGTGTATTTTCTTTAGTGTATTGAACTCAATGAGAGAATTTCCATGATCTTTCTTCTCTCCCCATTTCTTGAGAAAAGTGTCTTCCATGTTATCCCAAGTGGTAATGGAACGGCCAACCAATGTCTTAAACCATTTTCGAGCTTTTCCATCTAGAGATTGTACAAATAATCTTAAGACCACATCTAAATGTTCAAAGTTGAAATTCTCTACAAAGGAGCAGAAAGTCTCGAGATGTTTCTGAGCATCGATTTCATTTTCTCCATTAAATCTGGGTAAAATATTTAGATAATCTTGGGGCATATCATTTAGCACTTGGCGTAGTGCCAGGGGAGAATATTTATTCATCAAGAAAGCTGGAACATTGGCCATTGGAGGAGGTGGAGGTAGTGCAGTAGTTTGATGAGTAAGAGGAGGAGGAAGTGGAGTATGAATAATAATAGGAATGTATTCAACTGCAGCTTGAGGGGTTAAGGGGAACAAAGGTATATTAACAGCAGATATTTCGGTTACTTCCTTGACCTCTCCAACCTCAGGGGTGGGATGTGGATTGCTTTTATTTCTGATGCCCTCTCGGGATGGACTATCTGAATAATAATAGTCAGTATCTCCCACAGTGGAGTCGGGAATTTGCAACTGAGAATCTTGAGAAGAGGAGGAAGAAAAATCTTCTATAGGCACTTCAGGAATTTGGGAACGGGCTGATTTCCTTTCCCTCCAATTTCTCCTATGTATAATCTGTTCAGGGTTAGACACTGAAGGTGTCTTTGGCTTAGACGAATCTGACCTTAGGTGTGGCTTACGAGGAGCCAGGACTGCAAATAGATATGTCAAATAACAAGTGTGGAGTCACCAAGGTGAGGGATATACAACTCTCAACTCTCTGTGCTCACCTACTTAGAGAGTGAATATGATTTTGTCAAGGCCCAGGGATTCTGATTTTCTTAAATTCATCCCCGACAACGGCGCCAGAAAGATGTTGTAGCTTCTAGAGACAGCCTAGAGTTGTGATAGACCAGTGCTTAGGACATCTTAGCATATCAAGGAGCATATAATGTAATGTAAGAAGTTGTCAGCTTCAGCTCACATGCTATCTCCTGTAAACAGGTAAATAAAGTAGAATGGGACCAAACTCTCAGAAACTGACACAGAGAAAGAGATACTGCAGAGGCGAGATGCAAAATTCTAATACAAAAGAAACAGACAATTCAGAGACAGTTTACTGCAAAGCGGGCTGATTCAGAAATACTTCACAGACATAAATTATCAGAAAGTGTATGTAGTGAAAGCAATACTGAGAAGATACTAGTTAACATTGAGCTGATACCTAGATATACAATACCACCATGCATGGGCTTACCAATCTAAGAATCCATACATGATAGTAGCATTTTAAAAGCACCCTCCCAAAGCAACCAATATAGCAGAAGTATGTTTAGCTTAATAATGGAACAGAATATCATGCATGACCCATATTTAAAGCGCTTAACTGATCTGAGTATGGGCATCAACTAGGATGAATCCTTACCAGAAATCAGTGAGCCACTCGCATTCCAAAACATGATACAGGAAAAATGGATGAGATGAAATGATATATTAATTAACATATAAAAGAGAGTTACAGACTGTGAAATACCAAAGACCAGAATCCTCTTTGACAGATAGAACTCCTCCTCACTGAGACCCTATGGGCTCTGAGCCTTCATACAAGAGTTTTACAAACTGTATACAAAAATCCTTTCACTGCATAATTTTCTGATAAAATCTGGAACCCCTACAATGCGTTTCTTCATGTTTTTTATAGGAGAAACTAGAAACATAGTAAAAGAGGTAGGTGATGAACATTTAATCTGCATAATTACAACAAAATGGCGAAAACATTTGCGCCCATACTGCTGAATGACTATGCTGCACTGTTTTTTCTCTGTGGCCTGCTAACTAAAATAAATGCACTGGGTAAAATTCGCTCCAGGGACGCGGTAAGGCAGTAAAATCACATAAATATCCGTCCTTTCCTGGGAAGAACACTCTGTTGAAATAAAGCCTTGAGGACATTTTTTTCTGTGTATATATCCTCTGAATGATGTGCAGGATCTTCAATCTGGTACTTTACTTCAAAAGGCTAGTATAAGGCCCTCAAAAACTTCAGCTACCTGCCTTTAATTTTCTGCTGAACACTGATAGTCTTCATCTGTGAAGTCGGCGCCTTGAATGTCCCTGCAGGGTTTGACAAATTTGAACCCTGCCTCTTAAATTGGAGTCTTGTCGATTAGGCTTCCGGGGACTTTTATTCATAATTCCGCTCTGAAATTGGTCCATTGATGTGTGTTTTATCACAAAAATTAGGACAGTGAGTCAGAATAGTTCTCCATTGCTGCACACCTGCAAAATGAGCAAACTCATGAAAGAAAACTATGCATGGGAAGAGGAACACAGTGGGGATGATGGCGAGGTTAATGGAAACAGTCGTGTAAACTGTGATATGGTGAGACAAAGTAGGGTGGCGGAAAAATGCAGCGTGATGATGATGGGTAAGCTGATGGACATTTACACAGCAAAAAATCTCGTGAAAAACCTTTGAATATGACCTTTGAATGCATATATTGCGAGGAGTGGACGGATGTACGACATAAAACACGTGGAATGATGACGTGGAAAGACGGAATCAATGGCGGAATATGTAGATGATCTGGACCGTTTGATCTCCAGGCGAGATCGATGGTTGAAAACACATTGGAGGGCAATGAGACGGTGGGCCAGGAGTACGATGGGCTTGGACTAAACATCGTGCAACTCCGGAGCGCGGTGACCGTCGAATGAAGGCTCCCAGATCTGACGGCGGTGATGAATATCGCTGCGCGTCTCTGTCCAAAAGATAATGCGCGATGGAGAGCGGTATTGGGGCTGTACGCTGGGACGCGTGGCAGACAACGTATGGAACCGCTGGCCCAACGAGAATTACCGCCTTCCGCCCAAAGGCGGTGCGATGAATACCGGGCAGTTTTGGAACAACATTGTCGGGCGCGGGGACCACCAAGGTGGACGTGCAGCGAACCGTTGATCTGTGATTTGATCAGATGGTGAATAGGTAGGCTACGGGCGTGGCAGAGGTGAGAAAACGCCGTTCGATCTGCACAGATCAACAGCTCAGGATGCGCCCGATATGCATCGGATAAGCGCCCGTCGGACTAGCGGCTGGTCTTGCGACAGGGTTACATGAACAAAAGAGCAGAGCGGCTATGCCTCAAATATTTTCAAATACGCATTTACAGCCTTTGATAATGAATTTTAGAGGCGAGAAATGGCAACGATAGACTTGAGGAGGGTTTTCCAAGGATGCAAGGAGGAATTTGAGAGCTCTGAGCCAGATTGCCTATGAAATTTTATGTGAAACGGATTATGATCAACACCAGGAATCCACAATCACATGATTATACCACGAATATATCAGAGTGCCCAAGGATCCAAGGGTCCTTACAGTTCCCCCCTATCATGCTTGCCAAAACAGAGGATTTGCTAATCATTCTTCCTTTACTTCCTATACCTACAATATTCTTTGATAATTAGACCCAAGCAAAGTATACAATGACAAAATCATGATATTAATTTTTCAATCTAGGGTTACCATGGAAACTTATAGGATGGAATCCTAGGGTTTTCAAGTGCTAACCATAGATAAAGGGATCCATATACAATTCATCAACCTCATCCATATACACATACTTTTCATGAGCCCTAGATTATACAAAAACCCAAAAATACCAAGGGTTAGGATTTTTATGAGGGAACATGGTTAAGGTTTCCATATTGTAGAAATTATACAAACAATATGTATATCATGGATTCAATCCGATCTAACAATGTACTAAAGCTAGATACCGATTCGCTTCTACAAATCAATTGCGGAAATTTAAACACAATCGACAATCACATGAAGAAAAGAAGAATCAAATCAAACCACAACACAGATAATTTCCTGAGGAAAGATTGCTGCTCAAAACCCCTCTATCATATATTGTATATTCCACAAGGAATCATGAAACAATTACAATGCAATTCTTCTCACAAGAATCTCCTGCAATCTGTCTATCGTCTCATAGTGATCCAGACAAAATCGGGCCAATACGCAACCAATTCTTAGCCTGTCTTTAGTCTGCCTTGCTCACGCAATCCCTCATGAATGCAATCCCTATTCTTTAGGAATTTCAGCCTTCCTCAACTGCGTTGAGTATCATGGGCATCCTGTGGTGTTTTAACTGCATCTGAGAAGTCTACTAATATCACAACTAATAGTTAACTTCCCTTTAAACTTTGTCTCAACTGGGTCTCCACTGGAACTGACATGCATGCATATAATAATAGTAAGTCCTCAGTTGCATGTGAGATCAATGATTGTGAATTAAATAATATTTAATTCACTTGATCTCTCGCTAGTGAAACAAACAGTTACAACTAGAAAAACTGACTTTAACTCACTTAACTGAGTTAACTTATTACAACATGCATTAAACTAATGCACCATTGCACTTCGAACTCTGTTACAACTAGAATTACTCTGCATGCCTCACCAACTACCCTCAACTCGAAATTCATGAGATAATTGAGTTTATCACACTCAGTTAACTATTACAAGTTATTTTGAGATTAGATTACATTTTATTGTCCATCTTAATTAAGGGCACATTAAGGGATAATTAAAATAGTCATGCACCAAATTTAGCCCACACCAGTGTAGGTGCTGCTAAGACCTATGGTCCCACACTAGTGTAAGTACTGCTTGGACCTATTGGTCCCACACTAGTGTAGGTGTTGTCATGTTGTTCCTAGATGCCAATTTCACTATTTCTTGTTGCAAACTTCAACACTCCCTCTCAACAATAAAGGAATTTCCTTGTAGGCGACTTGCACCTCTTTCATGTGACATGCAACCCTTGCATGCGACATGCAACTCTTGCATGCAACACTTCTCTAGTGTTTCTCGCACATGCAACTCTTTCATGCAACACTTCTCTAGTGTTTCTCGCACATGTAACTTTTGCATGCAACACTTTCGAAACTAAAAAGCCTCCAAAAAAATGAATCAATATAATGCATATGTAATTAGAGTCTTCTGACTACTGCTAGCTACTACACATGTCTACTAGACTCTCTGTGATGTTGACATCTGCATCCAATCACTCTACACTGCTGCCAACTTTGATCTGTGCTCCAGTATCCAACACCTGTCACTCTGATTTTTGTCCTCCTGACATCTGACTGCATCAATATAACTGATCCTGCTACTGTTGTACTGTGGGATCCTCGTAGCCAGGTTCGATCCATGAGATGCACCATCTCTATGGCCCTACCCAAAGTTCTTCTTGGGATTAATCTTTCATGTCGCCCCACCTCACACCTAGAGGTATAGCTGCATGCACTCCCTCTACCCATCTGGCTCAAAATTTCTTTGCTTGAGTGGTTTCTGCCATTCCATAATCCTCTGCATGTGGTTGCTCCACATATTGAGCTTCATTCTTTGGAACTAAGAGTTCCTCACATGCATGCAAATATAGCTCCCTCTCAAGGGTCAATTGCATGGCTTTCTCACACTTCCCAATGGTTTGAAGCGCTGTAGAAATCACATCAATTCTATAGAGATTCTTCACACGAATCCCAATATTCTTGGCTTGTCCTGTTGCTTTGTGTTGAAGGAAAACTTTTCCTTCACTGAAAACAACATCATAGCCTCTATCCTCCAACATTGCAACTGAAAATAAATTTTTCTTTAAGCCTAGTACATGCATTACATATTTTAATTGAAAGGGTTTACCTTAGTGTCTCAGGAATATAATGGTACCAATCCCGGTAGCACTATACCGCCTATCATCACCCATTTAGATATGCATATGTAGGTTCTTCTCCTCCAAGCTATTGAAAATTTCTTTGTTTCCTGTCATATGGAAAGATGCACCACTATCCAAGTACCACCCTGATCCCATCACACTTGACACCATGCATGTGATCAATGAGAAGTCCAACTCAAATTGTGAGGCCAAAGTCTCACTAGATACAAATCCTGAAGCCTTCTTGTTCTTCTTCTTTTGTAGACAATTAGTGGCATAATGTCCTTGCTCGTGATAGTGAAAACACTTCACTCTGGGCATGTCACGCTCCTTTCCTTCTTCACTGGTCTCAGATTTGGAATGGAATTTATTTCCTTTCCCCTTCTTTGCCTTGGCAGCCAAAGCAAAATCTTCTTCATCATCATTCTTAGATGAAGATCCATCTCTAGTATTCTGCCTGAATTCTTCTTGCACCAAATCCGACCAAAGTTGTTCCTAATCTGGTAGCTTCTCCCTCTCATTGAAAAAGTCCTGATAACTATGCCAACTCTTGGGAAGTCCTAGAAGAGCTAGGCTCACCAAATCATCATCCGCGATAGTAATTCCTACATTCCCAAGCTCATCCCTACATTGGACAAAATTTTTTAAGTATACCAGAATAGTGTCGTTTTTCTCTATTTTGATCTTCCTGATTTTATATTTCAGTGCCAGTTTCCTATGATCACTGCTGCTCTGAAATAGATCTGTCAAAGCCTTCCACATTGCATATGGAGTCGCTTTTCCATGGAGACTTGAGACAATGTGGTCTCGTACTCCCTTCAGTAAGATCCTCCTCACCCTTGCAACTTTCTTTTGCCATGCATCAAGATTTGCAACATCTGTCACTACGGGTTTAGGAACATCATTGTCAATGAATTCCTTCAAGCCATTGTCTTCCAGTACTGCCTCCATCCTATATTTCCAAGAAATATAGTTAAATCCGCCCTCAAGTGCATACTCCAATCTCAAGCCATTGAAAGCCATTTCGATCCTGAATCACTTGTAGCACCAAGAAAGTCTTTTTGCAAATTCGAATTCTATTCAGTCACAAACTCAACTCCTCCTTCACTATTGCGATTTACTGTGTTCTGATACCATGTAGAAATTATACAAAAAATATGTATATCATGGATTCAATCCAATCTAACAATGTACTAAAGCTATATACTGAATCACTTCTACAGATCAATTGCGAAAGTTTAAACACAATCGCCAATCACATGAAGCAAAGAAGAATCAAATCAAACCACAACACAGATAATTTCCTGGGGAAAGCTTGATGCTCAAAACCCCTCCATCATATATTGTATATTGCACAAGGAATCATGAAACAATTACAATGCAATGCTTCTCACAAGAATCTCCTGCAATATGCCTATCGTCTCACACTGATCCAGACAAAATCGGGCCAATACTTAGCCAATTCTCAGCCTGTCTTCAACCTTCCTTGCTCACGCAATCCCTGATGAGTGAAATCCCTATTATTTAGGAATTTCAGCCTTCCTCAACTGCGCTAAGTATCATGGGAATCCTGTGGTGTTTTAACTGCATCTGAGAAGTCTGCTAATATCACAACTAATAGTTAACTTCCCTTTAAACTTTGTCTCAACTGGGTCTCCACTGGAACTGACATGGATGCATGTAATAATAGTAAATCCTCAGTTGCATGTGATATCAATTATTTTGAATTAAATAATATTTAATTCACTTGATCTCTCACTAGTGCAACAAACAGTTACAACTAGCAAAACTGACTTTAACTCACTTAAATTAGTTAACTGATTACAACATGCATTAAACTAATGCACCACTGCACTTCTAACTCTGTTACAACTATAATTACTCTGCATGCCTCACCAACTACCCTCAACTCGAAATTCATGAGATACTTGAGTTTATCACACTCAGTTAACTATTACAAGTTATTTTGAGATTAGATTACATTTTATTGTCCATCTTAATTAAGGGATAATTAAAATAGACATGCACCAAATTTAGCCCACACCAGTGTAGGTGTTGCTAAGACCTGTGGTCCCACACTAGTGTAGGTACTGTTTGGACCTATTGGTCCCACAATAGTGTAGGTGCTGTCATGTTGTTTCTAGATGCCAATTTCACTATTTCTTGTTGCAAACTTCAACACTCCCTCTCAACAATAAAGGAATGTCCTTGCAGGCGACATGCACCTATTTCATGTGACATGCAACCCTTGCATGCGAGATGAAACACTTCTCTAGTGTTTCTTGCATATGCAACTCTTGCATGCAACACTTCTCTAGTGTTTCTCGCACATGCAACTTTTGCATTCAACACTTCTCTAGTGTTTCCCGCACACGTAACTTTTGCATGCAACACTTTTGAAACTGAATAGCCTCCAAAAAAATGAATCAATATAATGCATCTGTCATCAGAGTCTTCTGACTACTGCTAGCCACTGCACATGTCTACTAGACTCTCTGTGCTGTTGACATCTGCATCCAAGCACTCTACACTGCTGCCAACTCTGATCTACGCTCCAGTATCCGACACCTGTCACTCTTATTTTATCCTCCTGACATCTGACTTCATCAATATAACTGATCCTGCTAATGCTATACCGTGGGATCCCCATAGCCAGGTTCGATCCATGAGATGCACCATCTCTAGGACCCTACCCAAATTTTTTCTTGGGATTAATCATGCATGTCGCCCCACCTCACACCTAGAGGTATAGCTGCACGCACTCCCTCTGCCCATATGGCTCGAAATTTCTCTGCTTGAGTGGTTTCTGCCACTCCATAATCCTCTGCATGCGGTTTCTCCACATATTGAGCTTCATTCTTTGGAACTAAGAGTTCCTCACCTAGATGCAAATCCACCTCCCTCTCAAGGGTCAATTGCATGTCTTTATCACACTTCCCAATGGTTGGAAGCTTTTTAGAAATTGCATCTACATCAAATCTATAGAGATTCTTCACATGAATCCCAATCTTCTTGGGTTGTCCTATTTCTTTGTGTCGAAGGAAAACTTTTCCTTCACTGAAAACAACATCATAGCCTCTATCCTCCAACATTGCAACTGAAACTAAATTTTTCTTTAAGCCTAGTACATGCATTACATATTTTAATTGAAAGGGTTTACCTGACTGTCTCTGGAATATAATGGTACCAATCCTAGTAGCACTATACTGCCTGTCATCACCCATTTAGATACACATCTTGAGGTTCTCCTCCTCCAAGCTACTGAAAAGTTCTTTGTTTCCCATCATGTAGAAAGATGCACCACTATCCAAGTACCACCCCGATCCCATCACACTTGACACCATGCACGTGATCAACGAGAAGTCCAACTCAAATTGCGAGGCCAAAGCCTCACTAGCTGCAGATCCTGAAGCCTTCTTGTTCTTCTTCTTTTGTGGACAATTAGTGGCATAATGTCCATGCTTGTGACAGTGAAAACACTTCACTCTGGGCATGTCACACTCCTTGCCTTCTTCACCGGTCTCAGATTTGGAATGGAATTTATTTCCTTTCCCCTTCTTCGCCTTGGAAGCCAAAGCACAATCTTCTTCATCATCATTCTTAGATGAAGATCCATCTCTAGTATTCCTCCTAAATTCTTCTTGCACCAAATCCGACCAAAGTTGTTCCTAATCTGGTAGCTTCTCCCTCTCATTTACAGAGTCCTAATAACTATGCCAACTCTTGGGAAGTACTAGAAGAGCCAGGCTCACCAAATCATCATCCGCGACAATAATTCCTACAATCCCAATCTCATCCCTACATTGGACAAACTTTGTTAAGTATACCAAAATAGTGTCATTTTTCTCCATTTTGATCTTCCTGAGTTTATATTTCAGTGCCAATTTCCTATGATCATTGCTGCTCTGAAATAGATCTGTCAAAGACTTCCACATTGCATATGGAGTCGCTTTTCCATGGAGACTTAAGACAATGTGGTCTCGTACTCCCTCCAGTAAGATCCTCCTCACCCTCGCAACTTTCTTTTGCCATGCATCAAGATTTGCAACATCTATCACTACGGGTTTAGGAACATGTTGTGCTATGCAACAACTTCCCCCCCATTTTTATTTTCAAAATAATATATAACTTTGATAAATAAGAAATAGGGACCCCTCTTAAAAATATATTTTTGTTTTTTAGAAAATAAAAACTCCAAAAAAACATCACCGCTTTTATTAAATAAAAAAAACACAAAAAACAAAATAAAAAAGCAATTAATAAAACATCCTTATCGCAAATCGCATTTTCACATAAATCTTTTCTTATTAAAAAGTTAAAATAATAAAATAGCGAAATCCCGATTTTGCAATCGCCTATTTAAGGATTTGCAAGTGACATTACAAATCGAATATCGCAGATTTTCGTTGTACAAATTTAAGCAATTCTTATTAAAGTTCCGATTCTGCGATTTTGCGATACTCCACTTCTGCGATATTGCGATAATGTGACTTCTGCGATATTGCGATTTCACGATATCGGGAAATCGCATATTGCACAAACAAAAGGTAAATACGCTTCATTAAGACAAGTTTAAAGGGCATGATGTGATGGATTTGATAGTTTTGAATAAAGCTATTACGCAACGATAAATCATGTCAGGAAATATTAATTGTGTTTTATCCTCCCAATGTAAACAGTTATTGATTCGTTATGATTAATTAATAATATAGATGTTTCCTGGATTTCTCTTTCAAAATAGATCATTTCAATAGATCCTCCACCATTTGATCATTTAATCTGTCTTTAATAGGGATTTCCCTTCAAGATATGTCCATCCGTAAAGTGATTCATAAACACGACAAACAAATTTTTGCAGAACTCGAACATACAGGAATGTCGCCTATAGTCTCTGATACTGTCTACACTGCTGATGGAGGAGCTACTAAGTGGTAATTTATTTACACTATACTCGAAGACGAAGAGCCATAATTAGTAGAAGTCACAGCGACTACCGATGTTGCAACGCCCTCAAATTTACAGTTCAAAGGTATTGCATGCCCTTTCCTCCATAGGATAGTAGCAAGAGCTACTCTTCTTCCATATACTGACATGATTAGATGGGTGCTTGACAATTCAATAATCAAATATAGACAGTTAAGAACCTGCAAGGATGAGATTATAGGTTCTTTCAGACCCGAAGATATGAAAATCATGTATAAGTTGCCCGACCTGCAAGACACCTACAACAGTCACTTTGTTGCAAAGTTTGCTAAGAAGAACGAAGACCCATTCAAGGCAATACAAGGTTGGATGAAACTAGACAACAAGTTTAAATATGAGAAAACTGATATGTATCCTATCGCATCACTTGCAAATCCTTATAATTTTGCAGCAGCAATGCTATGCAGATTATATGGTCTACCTGATAATACCATGTTCTCCATAAATTGGCTTCCCCTAATTGACTCACGTGTTAATTCCCTCATAATGAATTGGGCGACTATCCTTTCTGAGAATCTAGTTAAGGCAATTAATGAATATCGCAAAACAAGAACTTCCTCCTCCAAATCTGTTCCCCAATTTTTTATGAGTGCATATATTTTTGATGCCATCTGTTTTTCTACCAACTTTCCAATTATGGGATGGAAATGGACTCCTGAATATCCTACCCCGATACATTTGAGTCATAAAGAGATATGGGAGCATAATTATGCACCACATTTCCATAGGCTATGTTATGGAGTTGTATTACCGTTACATCAATTTATATTTGACACAATGAGCCCTAGGTTCACTAAGGAAGCCCTCGCAGACCTTCAAATGATAGACAAATGTTTTGTTGAAGAAACATTTTCATATATCAGAATTTTTGGAAGCTCCGCTCCCCCGCATATTCTTCCTTTATATGTTTCAGATAAGTTGATGGCAAGAGAAGTCGCTTACCAAACTATTGGTAATGGAATCACTAAATATTTGAAAGACAATAAGAAGTCTTTATGGCCAAGTTTCCCAATTTCATGTGGTTCATTCACACTCAAAAATTTTAATCACGCTTTGAAAGAATGTCAGAAGATTGAGCTTTTGAAGCTCCCCATTTTACCCTCCAGGCAGTTCGACCCAGAAAATATTGCTAACAAATTTACTCTGTCAGTCAAACTCAAACCTATTGTACACACTGATGACAGATTTGAAGATATTTTGCAATCTATTGGGACTTTTGAAGAAATCCTAAATTTTGTCAAATTGAACTTGAATCCAGAAGAAGTACAAAAATTCAATGAATTCAGAGAATAAAGACTCAGACGGATCCCTTAGGATGTATTTATTATCAGTTATACGACTAAAGCAAGCCAAGAAATCAGAGCAGAACAATTAGATTCAAAAAATCAAAGTGAATTAGATAAATTTTGTACTTCTTTCAACAATGCATTAACAAATACTCCAAAGGCATCATATTCACAGAAAAATATAGAATTTCAGACTCCACAGGGACAAATAGTTTCAACAAAAGAAATCATTGAAACTCCTGAGATAATCTCCCAAGACACATAAATCATTCCTGCAAATCCTACTGATGAGATTATCCTCAAAGTGATTGATATTCCCCCACTGGATGTATTCTACAGCCCTCTTCATAAAGTGTAGTAAGAAAACAGAGGAAAAGAAGAAGGATTGAAACACCTCCGGGAAATGAAGTTATGGAAGTAGTATGGAAAGATACTCCATCAAATACAATTGAAAATTTAACTCGACTATCTCAATTCGCTGGTGCATACACCACTGCAACAATGGATAAGGCAGTAGAAGTATCTATTTTGGTCCAAGAAAAGGATGAAAAAATCATGGAACTACAACATCAGCTAGATGAAGAAAGAAACAGTTTACATCAGAAAGTGGAACAACAACTCCTGAGAGTACAAAAAGATATGGAAATGCTTAAGATAAGTCATAAAAATGAATTATCTAGCAAAAATTTACTGATTGAACAATTGAGAGAAGATCTTACCAAATATGAAGGAATTCCTACTGCAGAGGAATTCATAAAAGAAGCATCGGCATTAAGTGCCTTACTCTCAAAACAACAAAACCTGTTTGTTGTACAAATGTCAGACATAATTCCACACCTGGAAACTAGTGAATAGTTGACTAACACAGTCATTGATAAAAGAATTGAGTTCAATGAACTAAATACTAAAATATCTGATTATATTGAATGGAAAGATTCAGAAGAAGGGAGAAAGTCAGATCTCCCAAAGATCAAGGAGAGTTTCAAAGATATTCTTTTTACGGACTGGGATGCACAAGTGAAACAAGCAGAATTGGCCATAGCTAGAGTAGCAGGTATATCAAATAATATGGCCAAAATGATTAACCACATATTACATACTTCTGGGATGATTAAAGAAGGAAATCACAAATCTGTTCCTAATATCAGAGATTTAGAACAAAGTTGGAAACACGCAGGTCAACTCAGGGAAGAAGACCTTACACACCTAAAGAAAATTGATTGGGAAGCATACTGGAAGTTATTGGTCAAACCTCACAGTCAGATCATGACACTGAATTGTTCTATAAATTCTATGCAGAGAATACAACCACTTTTACTGGACGTTATATTTTCTTCACAAATGAAGACACAGTTCGGAAAACCTCCACAAGTTCAACCGATGTCCGACATTTGTGAGCAGAAAAGCACAACTAGAAGTAACTTATCGTCGGGCATGATTATTAGTTTGTTTGTTTTTATATAATTTCAATTTTTAGCGAGTAGATAATGAGGATGAGGAAGGTTGTTTGAAACCACCTCATAAGATATTTTGTATAATCTATTTTTTAGTAAGTAGTTAGTATAGTATTTAAACCCTTCTCATGCATTTAGAGAAGGGTCCAGAATTTTGTTGAGAACATTTACAAAGAATGCTTTCTTGTAAGTGAGTTTGTAGATGCCTTGATAAAATAATGGAACATGGCCTTTTCAGTTATATATCATTTTGTTGATCACTATTGCTGCACTTTTGTATTCTTTGAAAGACTTATTGGTAGAGGAGTTGAATGTGGCCTATTATCACTGGTCAGATGAACATGACAATACACATCTGGTACTATTATCATGTATGCTAAGTATGTTTTGAATATTAGTGATGAATCCAAATTTCATGAATTATATATGAAATCGATTATTTCTATTTGAAATATCAGTTGCACTATTATACGATATAAAGATAGAAATTGGTTTGTTTTATATATCATCATCAAATATATGCGATATATTTTACATCTTCTTTTGATTAACTATTTCTCAAGAGAATCATCTTACAAAAGTATTAATCCAATTAAATCTGTGATGATCTAAATCATCACAGATTGAATAGATATCATTTTAGATCACATAAAATTGGTATTATCCTGGGTTAGATTAGATTAGACTTAATTCAAAGTTTTGCATTCTAGAATAAATTTGTTTTAGTTTTTAGTAATTCTCTATGCAAATATTTTGAGAGAAATCCAACAAATCATACAAAAAACCAAATCTGGGAAATTGGTCCCATTAAACCCAGTCAGAGCCACTATCCCAAATGGAAAAGGAACTGCTTCAAGGTCCAAACCGAGTTTGGTTATCCCCTTTGTTGTTGCAACATATTTATAAGGCCTCAACAGAACATCATTGTCAATGAATTCCTTCAAGCCATTGTCTTCCAGTACTGCCTCCACCATGTGTTTCCAAGAAATACAGTTAGAGCCGCCCTCGAGTGCATACTCCAATCTCAAGCCATTGAAAGCCATTTCGATCCTGAATCACCTATAGCACCAAGAAAGTTTTTCTGCAAATTCGAATTCTATTCAGTCACAAACTCAACCCCTCCTTCACTATTGTTATTTCCTGTGCTCTAATACCATGTAGAAATTATACACATAATATGTATATCATGGATTCAATCCGAGCTAACAATGTACTAAAGCTATATACTGAATCGCTTCTACAAATCAATTGCGAAAATTTAACACAATCGCCAATCACATGAAGCAAAGAAGAATCAAATCAAACCACAACACATATAATTTCCCAGGGAAAGCTTGCTACTCAAAACCTCTCTATAATATATTGTATATTCCATAAGGAATCATGAAATAATTACAATGCAATTCTTCTCACAAGAATCTCCTGCAATCTACCTATCATCTCACACTGATCCAGACAAAATTGGGCCAATAATCAACCAATTCTCAGCCTGTCTTCAGCTTGCCTTGCTCACGCAATCCCTGATGAATGCAATCCCTATTCTTTAGGAATTTCAGCCTTCCTTAACTGCGTTGAGTATCGTGGGAATCCTTTGGTGTTTTAACTGCATTTGAGTAGTCTGCTAATATCACAACTAATAGTTAACTTCCCTTTTACCTTTGTCTCAACTGGGTCTCCACTGGAACTGACATGCATGCAACTAATAATAGTAAATCCTCAGTTGCATGTGAGATCACTGATTGTGAATTAAGTGATATTTAATTCACTTTATCTCTCACTAGTGCAACAAACAGTTACAACTAGCACAACTGAATTTAACTCACTTAAATGAGTTAAATAATTACTACATGCATTAAACTAATGCACCACTTCACTTCGAACTCTGTTACAAATAGAATTACTCTGCATACCTCACCAACTACCCTCAACTCGAAATTCATTAGTTAACTAAGTTTATCACACTTAGTTAACTATTACAAGTTATTTTGATATTATATTACATATTATTTTCCATCTTAATTATGGGATAATTAAAATAGACATGCACCAAATTTATCCCACACCAGTGTAGGTGCTGCTAAGACCTGTGGTCCCACACTAGTGTAGGTGTTGCTTGGACCTATTTGTCCCACAATAGTGTAGGTGCTGTCATGTTGTTCCTGGATGCAAATTTCATTGTTTTGTGTTGCAAACTTCAACACATATGACTAGGGTTTTACTTACGTCGATGAAGGTTTTAGATATCAATACCAATATCAACAATTTTAACAAAAATCCCTAGAACGATACACTCAACCTACAACATTTCATGTTGGATCCTTAATAAAATATGCCACACATACCCCAAGGTTACATAAATTTGTCATAGTGACGTGTTATTCCAAATGCAATGGTATTTTTATCACTTTTCTTTAAGGTGTGCATCAACTCAAGATATTCTTTACTGTATCTATTATTGATCTCTTCTTGCTTTAATATTAATATGGAATTGCTCTACTGCTAGCTCATTAGTGATGCATAGATCTAGAGAACTGTTTAAAATGATATACCTTTTACCCAATAATTTCTTGAAATTATTTTCAACAAAACTATCTTGTATTGATTCTTGTTATTATTTTTAGCTATTGATGCAATGATAACTCTTTCCCACGATGGAACATAATCGAAGATTTCCTTATCTTTAGTGATATGATTAAAACAAACAAAACCTTCTTTCAAAGAGGTGATTTTCACAATGACCCTACTAACTGCCTCTGGACTGTTATCTATTCAAAATCAATAAATTGTTGCTTCTATGCTTGCAACTTGGTGATGCACAGGTCCCACTGATTTAATTTCTATAGGTGCAACAATACTCCTTATACCCAAAATTTCTTCAAAATGTTTACTTGAGTATTATAATGAATAAACACAAAATTGTATTACATTGAATGTTGTGACAATACCACAATTTGTATCTTGCTTCTTTCCAATGTAACCAATTAGATTATTATACCCTTTAATTAGGGCTTTCAAACATAGACCCTTATTCTTGTTGACAACTTTTTAGAGCTACAATAAAAAATGATTCCAAAAAAAAATACCACTATAAATTCAAATAGATGTACCTTTCAATGAAGGTCGACTCACTGATTTTCACTGGCTCAGACTATGTATTTTTATATGCCAATATCGTCACAAAAACTACACAAATATTTTTGTCTTCTTATGCCACTTACACAGGTCAGTGAATTCTATCTTGATCAATGGTGACTATAGCTTTGAAGATAAGTCAGATGTGCCTTTAATAGATTCAATCTAGGTCTCTTTTGCTCAAAATTAGAATAGGAGGCTCGAGTCCCTTTTCAATATGATTGATGCTTCAATTTATGCTATTTTGAAGTGTGTTTATACCCAAAAAAAGAGGAGATATAGACATTTTTCTTTCTAAGACATAAATTATTCATCCTATATTTCTAATTAGGCCATTATCCTAGATTTTATTTGAGACCAATGAGAGAACTAATCTGCACTTGGAATATGAAAATCTAAACAAGGAACATGCTAGGAATTTTGATGTCTTGATGCACAGGTGTAGAGTATGGTTTTTGGAATTATTTCAACAAGACTTAAGCTCAGAAGGAGGTCATCAATACCCTCGATCTTGGATCTCTTTTATGAACAGGTGTATCCTCTTTCAATAATGCTCTAAACTCCCTTTGGAAATGTGAAAATGGAAAACCTTTTAGGGCTTCCAAAAGAGACTTGTGCACATTCCTTTCAACTTGGGAATAATATCACTCAAAACTTGTCCAGAACTAAGGCTTGATAAACAAATTTATATCCTTTCATATGAAAGAAAAATTTATATGTCCCGATCCTCTTATAGAAATATTAACGATTAGAATGAAACTCAGTCTTGAATTTCTATGCACAAGTATAGAGAGAAGATCTCAATCCTCTTGAAATTAGAAAGGATGATTTTCTGCTCAAAATAATTTAATAATACCCAAAAAATTTTGAGGAATATTTGAAACCTTTCCAAGATGATAGATAATAATTAGACCTTATGGTGTCTTTCCTTGAATACAGTAGCATGCAGTTTTGAAGACTTCAGATCTTGTAAAGTTACCTCATACATTTTCTTACTTTGTTAAGATGCTTGGAATTTATTGAGCTCCTCAAATAGCCTTTAAGTATGTCAAGATTAGAGTCCTTAAGCTCTCGCCTTACTTGAGTAAGCATGAGGTTATGTCACAGAGAATAGGGCTAGTAAAATGAGCCCAGAACTTTGCTTTCTTGTTTGATAGCTTTGGTCTAGGGAGAGAAGGCCTTATATCTATTCGGTCATCAAGAAATTTTTTTATATCCCTCCACAACCCCTTGCTCCTTTTTTTGTATGTTATTAACCTTATCTCTGCAATTAGGGCTAGTAATTATGCCCATTTTTTTCTTCTTACCTTCACAAATTTGGACTAGGGAATTCGATCTTATTGAGATGAGATGGTGCCAAGTTGATCTTCTTTTCTGCCCTCACTTCAAAACCTAGCTCTGCTACCATGTTGAGAAATCTAGTGTAGAGAGTTAGGTTAAATATTAACTTGATTTCTCTTTAATATTTTGCACTTTCTTGAGATTTAGATCCTTCCATGGCTTTGGTTACAGATCAATGTGATGGGTAAATCATATATTTATATCCCAATACAATCATCACAAATTCATAGGTTGATCAATCTTGGCTCGCATAGATAGGTCGGTATATTATCACTTTGTTCCATACATATAGAGATATAGGTAGGGTTAGGCTATACACCAGGGATTTGTTATCCCACTTGGGCTTGATAACTCTTGGTCACTAACCTAAAACACAAGGAGGATGTAGAATACCATATATTTGATAAATTCATGGTATAAGTCAATTAACTCTATTAGGAACACCAAGATCCTATAATTAGATTCTCGTGTTAAGCTAAGCATTTACACAATCTATTCCCATGATAAGTCAACCATCTACTACTTTGTATCCTTATCCCACTCCACCATACACTACCACACTCCTAATTTAGGTGCTAGCTATTCCTGATTCAATGCCTAATCACAACACTTTGTGATTATGATTACAATTTAAGTACATATGTGTGTAATTTCCATGATGGGATGTATGAATTTCCCTCCCACATTGTTTTTCAATGATTATAACCTTGAATGGGCTTGCACTGGTCTATCTCATCATCTCAAAATGACACGACATATGAAAATTTGCAATTTTTTGTCATCCTCCCTTCACATTATCTCATAGATACCATTTCTACACATTATATGCATAAATTAATGGAAGGCCATACCCTTTACCTATCCTATGATTTATTGTGAAAACAAGTGAATAAAGGACAATTGAAGGATATTTGTTGACAATATACCCTACTTATAAATTTTCCTTTGTTCACATGTTGTCACAAGCAATCATTGGCTAAGTAGAGGGGATAGCCTATCATAAATTCATGCATATAAGATGTATAAGGGGTCATCTATGTGACAATGTGAAGTGATGATGATACACATGGAAAATTTGCGTCTGACGATTCATTTTGAGATGATGATGACAGACCAGTGCTAGCCCATTCAAGGTTATAATAATTGATGGACAATGTGGGGAGGACAATTCATACATCCCATTATGGACATTACACTCATATGCACTTAAATTGTCATCATAACCACAAATTTTTGTGAATTGACAACTAATATATGTTATAATTTTTTTAGACTAATATATATTAAAAAAAGAAACCAATAAACAAATTAGTTAAAATATAAAATATTGGATGTGTGAGCATTAAAGCCTCCCATTGCACTAGCTGGTGAAAATCTAGTTATGTTCTTAAACTTGTTCATATTAAAAAAAACTGGAACAATTTCCTTCAAAACCTTGCTAACAACTTCCTTGGTGAAGATAGCATCACACACCACTGGTTTTCCATTCCCTTCAATCCAGTTCATAGTTGTGGGTTTCTTGTCTGAAAGCAATTGCTAGAAACACTTAGTAACATCCATGTCATGAAACCCATTTTGAAGGAAATCCAAAAAATTCTTCACATCCTTGGATACCATATTCATCCCCATAGCATCCTCAGTAGAGAAAATAGGTCAAATAATCTATGTAAATTCTTTGTTTTTTTACAATTTGGCCTAATAACTTGCTATTAAAAATATCACTTGATAGGATTGAAATAAATTCTATATAATCTATGTATTTTAAATTTATATTTAAATTTAAATTTAACAATATAAATATCACAATATTATATTTTATAAGCCATTTTGATCTATGGGTGGCTATCTATTTATTAGAATCCTACATTATTAGACACCCCCTCCCGAGGCCTCCTAATTTGTCTTTACTAACCATTAAGCTTCATATATATGGTTTTTAAAAGTTACAATAGTTTTAGTAGAATTTTCTATGGTTTTATTAGATTTATATATTTTTGAACTTATAATTTAATCATAATGTTATTTTTAACATTAATATTGTTAATATTTTTTTATGTATATCTTGTGAGGTGTTTTTGGGTTATGGTTAGTGTTTATGCGATGTTGCAAACTATCTTAACACAAATTATATGTTTTTTTAGTTATGGTAAATGTTTATGTGATGTTGGAAATTATCTTATCACAACCGTACATGTGCCTAACCATTTGGTGATATTAAATACTCAAGCATTACATATTGCACGCTGTTTTGAGATAGCGAAGCATACAAAAAGGTTTGTTAATTTAAATTGACCCTCTAGGTGTTGGGATTCTTTCCACATTAATAATCCCTACATCACAAATTAGTAATTTCCCCTCTCCTAACTCTTTGATGGTATCAAGCCATAAAGCATCACATATTGTGGTTTGTTTTGGCCTAACAAAGCATACATCAAAAACTTTGTTCAATTGAACTTAATTATAGATTGTTTCTTTAGCATGTAGGTATGTCAGTTATGTGATATTATCCTCTCTCATTATAATATTAGCATTGTAATACTTATGCTTCTACTCATATTTATTAGGAACCTATGTGCTTATTATTGAAAGGTTAAAATGAGTCACTTCCAAAACTTTTAAATACCAAAGGAATAGAGTAATAGTGTGCAAAAAAATCCATCTTATTAAAATGGTATATCATATATGCACCTACCAACCATTAAAAAAACTCAAAACATCCTATTTTACATAGAAAACTTCTCCTCATGGTTTATTTATGCATTCATTAGACATGAAAACTACTTATGTGCCTTAGAGAAGCTCATAACTCTAGTTCCACAAAGATAACTATGAAGAATAGTACAAGGGAACATTATGCATGTAGATATCATGGAAAAAAAATAAGAGTAATGAATTGGATATCTAATTAAGAATTGGGATTGTATTGTAGAGGAAGGCTTCAAAATTTGTGTTATAGAGACCATTTCAACTCTTGGTTTTTAAACCACTTTAGAAATCTGGAAAAAAAGTTTCTAAATTTTTCGATCTAGAGCATTTCTTAATCACTTGAAACTTTGAGTTTGATGACTATCCAAACTTACTCAAAGTGGCAAAAATTTCCTTCCATGTTAATTACATGATTTCTTTTGAGGGCATAAGCCATAGTAGAGATCACCTCATTTTTGTGAACTTTGTTGTTTGTGTGAGTGTGTTGTGTATAATTTTAGATATATAAAAATTATGATATGGGGATGAGTCATAATAGATTTATCGTTCTTTTTCAATTCAAAAGTTGGATTTGGGGTGAAGATTTAAAAAATGATGAGATATCATTCTCTTTCACACCAATAGTAATAACACAAAAATTACATTGTTATATATTGTGAGTAATTTTGATTTATGGATTTTTGATCATAGTGATTGAATTATTGAATAGAGGTGTTGGTCTTTCACCTTTGGAATGAATATGATCAGATATTCGACGGTACATGGAAGTTGTCGCATATCTGACTCTTATCTGACGGGATAATTGCCGGATATTCAACGTAAGACTGAAGGAACGATGCTTTGAGAATATAACACTTATGTCAGAGAAAAATATTATCCCATTGAATATCCAACGCTAAATTGTGAGACTTTCTATTTCAAACTGACAGAATTACGCGTCTGAGATATAAAACTCGTTGAATTAATTTAATATAACGTCGAATATTTGACACTAACCATCAGACTTGTTGCTCCATATTAGCGGAAGGAATCATCAGAGAGACAAAACTCTTGTCACACAATCTAGGTCTACTGTCGATTATCCGATGCCACACTGTCAGACGTTCCCGTCAGACTAAACTAACAAATCGTCGAATATACAACAACAAAGTGTCACAATGTTTGGCATCTAGGGTGATGGAATGAAATGCGGATCCCATCGAATATTCTACACATTTGGGTGTCTCTACCAACATTTTTTGCATCAGATATTCAATGGATGTGAGTGTCACAAAACCAACTTCAAAGCGTCGGATTTTTAATGACGATTTCGACCATTTTTTGTGACGGGCAATTGATGTTTGTACTGTTGAATATCCGATATTTAATAAAGTGTCGAATATTTCAAACAATTCCAGTGACAAGTTTCTCAACTCCAATGAGTCAAATAGTTGATGCGAATAAGTCGCATATCTGACGAAAAGCCGTAAGATTTTTGTACGTGTTGGCAACATTATTACAACAAGTTGCAACACCCTAAACACTCAATGATACTATCAAACACTTAGCAGTGGAATAGACTCATCGTGACATAACCCTAACTATCAATATCACTATTGCACTTCAACTGGAATACAGTTTTTTTCTCAAATTACACTTGGCTACATTCACCTCAAAACAACAACCATGTAATGTTTCGAACAAAATCCTTAAAATCAACCACTGAATTCAAAAGTGGCACTAATAACACCTTTTTTCTTTTTGGGTCAAAATTATAGCATCGGACATAATTAAAAACCTATCTTGTTGTAATAAAAAGCTTGAAATGGACCCTAGAATCGGAAACTGGCACCCCATTTTTCTTTTGCAAATCAAAGCTGCAACTTCTTTAAGACCCATGGCTTCGACAACTAATACCCTTACAACCAAAATTTTAAAATAAACCTCTAAATCATAAAGAGGTTTATCAATACCTCCCAATACCTATCCTTTCCCCTCCACTTCCCAACCCAATTTTTTAAAAGTAAAATTACAACACTCTTTAAACCATGACATTAAATACGTATTGTATTATGTTGCAAACAAAATCATTACCAAAAAAAAAAATTAATTCAAAAATGTATGTATAAATTATTATTATTATTATTATTTTAAACGTTGATATATATAACTAAATTTTTAATTAAAATTTATTTTTTCTAATTAATTTTTTTAGCTTATTAAAAATGGTAATAATAATTTTTTTTTTTCTAATTAATTTCTTAAATTATTAAAAATAGTAATAATATTTTTTTTCTAATTAATTTTTAAATTATAGAAATAATAATAATATTTATTTTATAAATTTGTACTCTAATTATATATATATATATATATATATATATATATATAATTTAAATGAAAAAATTAAATTTAAATTATATAAAAAACATAATAGTGAATATGAAAAAATCAATTATAATAACTCCATATTATCAATCTCAGTAACTCTCATCTATAGAAAAATCTACTTAATACAATAGATCCATAAAAAAAAATATTATTACAAAACAAATATTGCATAAATTTGAAATTAGAAAATTCCAATATATATATATATATATATATATATATATATATATATATATATATATATATATATATATATATATATATATATATATATATATATATATTAAAAAAAATGAAAAAACAATTTTTTCATTTTTTCATTTTTTTTAATATATATATATATATATATATATTAAAAAAAATGAAAAAACAATATTTTAAAACCTATAAAAAGGTGATATGGTGGAGAAAGTGACATCATCTCATTTCACCTCAACCATTCCACTATCCAATCTAATGGTCTCTGCCACATTTCTATTATCTCACCCTTCCCTCCTTTCATGATTGAGAGGAAGGAGAACAGTAAGAGCCAAAATGTATGAAGCAAAGTGGTTGGAGTGGGATGGGATGGGATGAGGATGAGGATGGTGAGATGGATTCCGAGAGCAATTTTCATAATCACTTAGGCCTCACCATATAACTTTTTTAAAATAATTGACTTTCACTTTTAATGTTTTATTATATTATATTTGTTTTGTTTTTATTTTGAATTAAATATAAATTAAATATTTTGTATATTTTAAATTTTTATATATTTTGTTTTTGAAATAATTTTTTAATTATATATATGCATTAATTTTTTTTGAATTTATTTTTCTTATTAATATAAGTGGTTTTTTAGTTCACATGGTGTAAAATAGATGGTGACAAGTGTTGTTTTGCTCAGACATTCTGTGGTGAAAAGGTCACCGGTTCGAAATTTTGTGAGAAAAAATTTAGTCATGCTAAGGTTAGCGTGGTCTAGGCTAAGTGAAATATCTGAGTGATTTTGACAACTTAGATGCCAATAAGTCGCATATCCGATGAAAAGCTGTAACATTTTTGCTCCATTTGTACGTGCTGGCAACATTATTACATCAAGTTGCAAAACCCTAAGCACTCAATGATACTATCAAACACTTAAGAGCAGTGGAATAGACTCATCATGACATAACCCTAACTATGACATAACCCTAACTATCAATATCATTATTGTACTTCAACTGGAATACAACTTTTTTCTCAAATTACACTTGGCTACATTCACCTCAAAACAACAACCATGTAATGTTTCGAAAAAAATCCTTAAAATCAACCATTGAATTCAAAAGTGGCACTAATAACACCCTTTTTCTTTTCGAGTCAAAATTATAGCATCTTTGTAAGGACATAATTAAAAACCTATCTTGTTGTAATAAAAAGTTGAAATGGACCCTAGAATCGAAAAGTGGCACCCCATTTTTCTTTTGCAAGTTAAAGTTGCAACTTCTTTAAGACCCATGGCTTCGACAACTAATACCCTTACAACCAAAATCTTAAAATAAACCTCTAAATCATAAAGAGGTTTATCAATACCTCCCAATACCTATCCTTTCCCCTCCACTTCCCCAACCCAATTTTTTAAAAGTAAAATTACAACACTATTTAAACCATGACATTAAATACATATTATGTTGCAAACAAAATCATTACAAAAGAAAAAAAATTCAAATTATTTTTATTTTTTAATTTATATATATATATATATATATATATATATATATATATATATATATATATATATATAACTAAATTTTTAATTAAAATTTATTTTTTCTAATTAATTTTTTAAATTATTAAAAATAATAATAATAATTTTTTTTCTAATTAATTTCTTAAACTATTAAAAATAGTAATAATAGTTTTTTTTTTCTAATTAATTTTTAAATTATAGAAATAATAATAATATTTATTTTATAAATTTATAATTAATATATATATATATATATATATATATATATATATATATATATATATATATATATATATAATTTAAATGAAAAAATTAAATTTAAATTATATAAAAAACATAATAGTGAATATGAAAAAATCAATAATAATAACTCAATATTATGAATCTCAACAACTCTCGTCGATAGCAAAATCTACATAATGTAATGAATCCATTAAAAAACATTATTACAAAACAAATATTGCATAAATATGAAATTAGAAAACTCAATATTAATTATATATATATATATATATATATATATATATATATATATATATATATATATATATAATTAATGGAATGGTTGAGGTATGAGATGATGTCACTCTACTCACCATATCACCTTTTTATAGGTTTTAAAATATTGTTTTTTCTATATATATATATATATATATATATAGAAAAAACAATATTTTAAAACCTATAAAAAGGTGATATGGTGAGGGAAAGTGACGTCATCTCATTTCACCTCAACCATTCCACTACCCAATGGTCTCTGCCACATTTCTATTATCGCACCCTTCCCTCCTTTCATGATTGAGAGGAAGGAGAACCGTAAGAGCCAAAATGTATGAAGAAAAGTGGTTGGAGTGGGATGGGATGAGGATGGTGAGATGGATTGGGAGAGCAATTTTCATAATCACTTAGGCCTCACCATATAAACTTTTTAAAATAATTGACTTTCACTTTTAATGTTTTATTATATTATATTTGTTTTGTTTTTATTTTGAATTAAATATAAATTAAATAATTTTTATATTTTAAATTTTTTATATATTTTGTTTTTGAAATAAATTTTTAATTATATATATGCATTAATTTTTTAAAATTTATTTTTCTTATTAATATAAGTGGTTTTTTTAGTTCACATGGTGTAAAATAGATGGTGACAGGTGTTGTTTTTCTCAGACACTCCATGGTGAAAAGGTTACTAGTTCAAAATTCTGTGGGAAAAAATTTAGTCATGCTAAGGGTTAGCGTGGTCTAGGCTCAATGAAATATCTGGGTGATTTTGACAACTTAGATGCCTCTAGGTCATAGCTACTCAAGCCACAAGTTAGGTGTGCGAGCCATCTCATTACTCACATTACCTAACAAACAAACAAAAAAATAAGTGTTTTCTAAGTTTTCTTTTTATTTTTGTTAACAATGGTGAATTTTAATTAGTTTATTTTTAATAATAATGATAATGTAATTTTAAGGTCACAACAATCAAACACTAAATTGGTGTGCGAGGGACCAGAGACTCAACTTTGCCGAATTGGTGTATGAGAGACCCTAGACTCACCTTTACACATCAAGTTAACCACCGAAGTCTGTGAAGGTGTATATTCTCTAACCCAATTAGAATTGAACTTGTAACCTCTTAATAGGAAACACATGTTCTTAACCATTGGACTCATTATATTCTTTTAAGTAATTTTTTCAAGGCATTTAATATATGAATTTTTATATTTTACAAATTTTAAATTATGTATTAAAAAAAATCTTTACAAATAAAATTGTTTTTACCTTTATTTTTAAATTTAAAATACTTGTCGTCCTAGGGGAAGCTCAAATGGTGATCGAAGTAATTTGAAATATGTGAAAAATGAGAGATCCAAGGTTAGAATCACCCCTATTGTGACCGGGTTTATAGAGAAGAGGATAGGTTGTAGACCCCCAGAGGTTTACTAGTAGTTACGTGTCAAGCATGTTGTTGGGTTCCTCTGGGATACAAAAAAAAATTAAATGCTTGTCCCAAGGGGGCAACTCAATTAGTGACCGAAGTAATTGAAATATGTGAAAACTAAGAGATCCAAGGTTCAAATCCCACCAATTGTGACTTGGTTTACATAGAGAAGGATAGGTCATTTTCCCCCAAGGGTTTACTAGTAGTTACATGTTAGGTTGATTGTTGGGTTCATTTGGGATACAAAAAAATTAAAATTAGAATTCTTATTTTTATTTTTTTCCTTTTTTTACATCATTTTTTCAACTAAAAAATCATCATCTTCTTCTTCTTCTTAATTTTTATTTTCTTTTTCCATAGTTTTTCAATTTGAAACACAAAACACAAAAAGAGTATTGCAGATAGCACGATGTTTGATTCAAATATTACTTTTGGGGTATTGGAGCACAATGGCATCAATTGCCAAGGATACTTGTTGGAAACATAATATTCATGGATTATGTGAGATTGTCTTATTCACTGGAGAGGAAGGCAAAAAGCCTCAAATGAACTCAAACAACTTTCGAGAGTCCAAGAGATCTCTCAAAATATGAAACCAAGGGTCAAAAGGCATTGTATTTATGTGTATCATATGAATATGAATATCTCTTATATTTTGTGTGTGAGTTCTAAAACAGTTAGATCAAACAAGTTGTAGGTTTAACTCCAAAATAAAAAAAACAAATGGTATTAACAACACCACCTTTTTATTTAGGATCGATTTTAAGGTATTTATCCACACTAGTACTAGTTTTCAAGCCCAAAATTTCAAAGGAGATGTAATTTTAACACCCCAAATATGAGGGTTGTTACTAGTAGCACTTTTTTTCATTTTGGGGGTCAATTTTAAGGTTTTTGTTGTAACATTACAAATCATAGGTTCAAAAAATTGTACTTTTAACTTTAAAAAAATGGATGGCACTAGTAACATCAATTTTTTAAATGGGGTTAAAAACAATTATCAAATGCAACCTCTTAAAAAATGAAAACTCCGGAGAGTTATCATAAAGTTGTTAAATATATTAAGTTGAAACCCCTTCAAGGGAACATGAAACTTGAAGAAATATGTTTCCAATCATGTCATATATAATAGACCAATTAACTTTGATAGTAGGAGAAATTTTACCTGTATTACCTTCCTCCATGAGCATCTAGTGTGGAATGGGGTTCTTAGAGAAATCTACATGTCCACGGGAACAAAATCCTTAGCACAAATAGTAAACTAGTTAGAAGGGTTCATATGGAAAACACGTCTTGAGGAAAAAAAATAAGATCAATGATGCATATCATCCAATGGATAGTCAGGAGAAACCATGGCCTCTAGAATATTATATTTATCAGAGTAGAAGACATGGGTACTAGAGTTATGGGAATTCATTCATACCATTATGGAAGTGGAACAGTGACTATTGTAACCACTTTCAACTTCATGTGTGAGTGATGGATTTATGGCACATGTAAATACCACTAAAGTTGGAAATAAGGCAAATGCAATGGGCCAAGTCCCACACTATGACTGATGGTCCACCAAAGTGTGAAAAATTATGTATGTGCTTGATGCAAATGAGGGTTCAATGTGGGACATAGAACCTATTGAAGTGTATATATCATAGATGGTAGCATACTATATGTTATCTATTTGAGGTGGGGCCAACATGTGCTAACTAGAATTAGGGTAGTTATCGATTTTCACTAATAGTTGGTGAATAGTTGTAAACCTAGCCTAAAACATGGGAATTGTGAATGAATGGTTTCCATAGTGAACAAAGGTGTTGGATAATGCACAAGGGTGGTTATTGCACAACTTTGGTTTAATATAATTTGAATATTCCTTTGGAGGTGGGAGAGAGGAGCAGGGTCTAGATTCATTCAAGGGTTAAGCAAGGGGTGGGGGAGTACCTTGATTCATTTAGGAGTGGGGGGGTTAATGCCCAATTTTGGTTCACTAGGATTTGAATATTCCTTTATGAGGTGGGGGGCGGGGGGGGGGGGAGGAGGTGGGTGTTACACAACATTTTGTCACTGTCCATGTACTCCCTGTTCCCAGCTCTTGGAGAACCCCTACAGTGGCCCTTGTGTACTTTTCTCATCATGGAAAACATGCCTTTGAATCCCATACAATCTAAAGATAAATTACTCTTTTAGCCATTTCTGAAAAGCTCCCAAGAAACCCAATTTTTTGGAGCAGTGTGAACCTTCAATGTCTCACCAGTGCTTATGGAAAATCTTTAGCCTGTGACCAGTGTCGATCGACGCTGGTATGGATCCCATGGCCACGCCAATATACTTCTAGAAGCTTTTTTAAAAATGGAAACAAATCTTCATGGCCTAGAAGCTCCGAGAGAGGAGAGCTGGATGCTTTTTGATCAGGATATGCCTGAGCTTCCTCCTTTGGGTCTCTTTTTCCTACAAAAGAGGAACCACCCAAGGAGATAAGCCTTTCTCCCATATTAAGTGGATCCATGTCCCCTCCTCCATCACTATAAATTGATCACTTTCCAATGCCTCTACTTGCTAGAACATAGAAGCAACATAGAGAACAACGAGAGAAGGATTTGAAGACTGTATTAAGGATAGAAGGAGAGAGTTGAGACCCTTAGCCTTCCCATATTAAGTTGGAAAAAGAGTTCTTTGGAGACGTGCTCAGATTCAAACCCGTCGAAGGAGAGCTCCTACATCAAGGCACATGTTGTGACTCCCATTTTTTAATTAATAATATAATGAAATTGGTATTTGCTTTCCATTCTTGTCTGTAATTGTGATAAGAAGTCTAACATTCCTTGATCAGTTAGATAGATTACTTTTGATATATGCTTGTTTCACCTTTACGTTTGTCATTGTGTTTTTTTCATTGGTGCAGGTAGTCGAATGTTGCTAGTAGTGAAGATCGAGCTTGGAAGAGCGAAAGGCCAAGGATTCAATGAGGAGAAACATCATAGCATCAGGCCAAGGTATGCCATCTTCTTCATTCTATGTTTCAATTGTAATCTAGGAAAGTAGATATTTGTTTGTTCCCTTTGTAGCTAGACCCACTATAGGGTTAGAGGGATCATCTATGTCCATAGAGAGTATTTACCTAGACAATAGTGGGGAAGTGCACAAATTCCTTTAGGGAAATTTGGTTAGTGAGGGGGGATTGTGGGGGAGTGATCCCATCCAATGGAGTAAATAATACAAGGATCGTACTGGGTGAGTGAAGTAGGTGTTATAACTCAGGGAACAATAGAGTCTAGACAAGTAGGAGTACTATTACTATAGAATTTGCAAAAGGGAAATGAATATTTTTTAGTCCACAAGCCCTCCAAATACCCAATTCCATATCTAAATTATTATTATTATTGTCAATTATTAGCCATTTAAATATATCTATTATTTTCTTGTGAATTTATGTGTTTAGAATAATTATGAGATCACGATGATAGAATATTTTGGTTTCATAAGTAACTTAGTATACATGTGTCATCTTCATATGTTACAAAATAATATGTTTCCAAATCATGTTCTCCAAAATGCTGATGAATATAATTCTATATAATCTTTCCAAATGTTGTTAACGTATCCAAGTATGTATCCTCTTAGAAAATATTGTTGACTAATCTACTTCCAAGGCCTCTTTTCAAATGCTAATAGTGAATTTATGTCGATGAATGTTGTATGAAAGTTCTTTATAATTCTATAGCTATTTCAAAGAATGGATTTGTCTTGTAGAACATATTATCGAGTTAAAAATTCTGTTGTATAATTTGAAGCTAAGCCAATGAATGGAGTGGTGATGTGAAATATAGGAAGAGTTACAACAAGATATCATAGTCTATCATTGTGTGGGTTTGGAATGTGTTTCTTACCACATGGAATAGTAAGGATGATGGAAAATATCTCATGAAATCCATGCATCAAGTCAAATGGTTACAACTGGTTTCTTCTCAAATTACTCATAATGGCTAGAACGTATGGCTAACTTGTGGAAATTATGTTGAAGGGAGCCACAAATTTATTGATGTTTATTCCAGGGAAATTTGATTTCATACTTGTATTTATATAAAGATATATGCCCTAGGATAGATTATAAATCAAACTAGTATGAGTTGGGATCAACTCCCTTTCCATCAATGTTGTGATTTAGATTTTATCAATCAATGTAAGACATGATATATTATTTTCATTTGCTTGTTATAATTAGGGTTTCAATTTGAGGAATTCAACGCCTTTCTTATTTTAAATAAGGGATAACTATAAATCAAGTAATCAATGGTTGAATCTCCTCTACCCATAGATTAGGTTGCTTGTAATTTAATTTTTAATGGGTGTTCCTTTATTTATATCCCATTTCATATATTTATTATTTTTACTTTATTCAATAGTTTCATTTTTTCATGAATCCATGAATTCTCTAAATACATGTTCCATGGCTGAAGAATTCAATTTCGATTCATTTTGTAGGTGCAACTATTTGTGTATTCCTCTTCTGACAAGCCATGACCATGTGGCTGGATGAAAAATCAATGTCGTGGTGTGAACAATGTGTTATAGAATATATTTCTTGGGTTCTGTAGAATAGATTTCCTATGTTAAATGATGCATGATTCCTATTCCAACATGTCATATCTTATGGTTGGTTGAAGAATCAATTTATTTGCTTTCATTAGATTATATATTTACTTTTCAAAAATTTTATTACAATTACTAAAGTAAAGGAATTCCACAATGGTGAGTTGAAGTACCAAAATGACAAGAGGCATAATCCCATTCCACACCTCCCACACAATGAAAAATATCATCCAAGATGTATATACCTCAAATGAACCTTCTTTATTCTAATTTTATTAATTTATGAAAGATAAGATTTATGCGCAAAGCCAAAGCCTTGGCCAATCAATATAAAAAAATCGAGTTTTCAGAAAACAATTTTTTTTTCATGTATTTCCAATTTAGCTCATTGTGAGTCTATCAAAAGTATGAAAAGTGGGTACTCATTGGATGTAGAATTAAATTATGTTGTAGGATTGGGAATTGAATTCTTTGTCCACGTGTCTAAGATAGAAATTTGAGTAAACCTATAAGGAGATAAATTGAAATGTGATTTAAAATAATAATAACAATAATAATATTTTCTTTCCCTCCAAAATTATTTACCCTTATGGCCAACGCCATCATAATGAATCTTATTTCTTCTTTTAAAGTTGTTGTTGATAGCACAATTTTGTTTTCACACCCATTTTTCAACTATTTTTTATTTATTTTATATGAATCATTTAGTAACATGATTAGCATTTAACTCACAATCAACTTAGGGTCTCCTAACCTAATGATGAATTGGATGATACCTTGGTTAATGTCAAACTGAAGCAAGTGTTTCCTTATATCCCTACAACATTTGTCCCTTATGAAATCGCATGTGACCTTGTATATACCTCAAGTGAGCCTTTTGTATTCCAATTTTATTAATTTGGGAAATGTAAGCTTTGTGCACAAGGCCAAACCCTTGACCAATCATTAGAGAAATTTTGAATTTTCAAAAAACATGTCTTTTCATTTATTTCCAATTTATCTCATTGTGAGTGTGTCAAAAGTATGCAAAGTGGGTATTGATTTGATGTAGAATCAAATTCCATTATAGGATGTAGAATTGAATTATTTATACAACAATTACGTATACTAGAAATTTAAGTAAACCAATAAGGAGATAAGTTGAAAAAAAACTTTCCCTCCAAAATTATTTACCCTTAGGTCGATGACATCATCTTGAATCTTATTGGTTCTTTTAAAGTTGAAGTTGATAGCACAAATTTTTTTAGGGCCATTTTTTTACCTATTCTATAATGATTTTATATGAAGCATTTAGTAACATTATTGGCATCCAATGTTGAAAATGGTGCAAATAAATATTATAATTTAATTTTCCCTTGAATTAAATTAGAATAAAATTGTAATTCCACATCTCATGAAAACTTGTACGAGCTATAAGTTAGTTTGACTTAGTTGGTTCAATTAATTCGAGTTGAGGGTATAACTTGAGTCATGTAGAGTGGAGCCTACAAAATAGGAACCCTCGTTGAGTTTATTTTGAGTTGTAATTAATTAACTCCATTGATCTAAGTTAAAGTCAATTTAACTAGTTCCAATGTTAGGAAGAACTAGTGAGAGGTAAAAGTGTGGAACTGGAACATGAACCACATGAAGTGATCAATCATATAATTGATAAATCAACCATAAATAACTCATGCATGTCAGATCATAGAAATAACCAATTGAGGTTGGAGTTCAACGACAATGTACTATCAGTTGTATAATCATCTAAATTGTATAGGTGGTGCAGAGGAAGTCCTTAGATGAATTATGTGTTTGTGGATGGGAATTTCCCTAATTAATAGGGGCTAATTACCCAAAGAAACAATGCAAGGAAATAGGGATACCGACAGGCATAAAATTGGTTAAGTATTAGCCAAGGCTTGTCTAGGAAGTAGTGAGACAAATAGAAATAATGCAGAGGTTTCTCTAGTTTCATAAAAGCATTGTAATATCCTCATATTTTATAACTAATGCAATATACAAATAGCAGGGTTTTTAGTTGTGGATTCCCCAGGAAATCATTGTTTAATGTGCGATTGAAATTATTTCTCTTGTATGCTTTGTTATTTCATGATCATAATTGGTTTTCGCAATTAGTATAGTAGATTCAAGTCTATTTATTTAGCATATTACAATTAGAAATTTGAATCTACATGGATTTTATACATGGTATCAGAGCTTAAATCACTATAGAAGAGAAAAATACGAGTTTGTAATGGCAAGAGGAACAAGTTTTGCAGATATCTTCTCTAGAGCTAGAAGTGGGATCAGGATGGCGTTCTAAGGTCTGAGGCTTGAGTATGCCCTTGAGGGTAGCTCGAATTAAATTTCCTAGAGAGACCATATGGAAGCAGTCTTGGAGGAAAATGGGTTGAAGGATTTCATTGAAAAGGACATCCTGAAACTAACTCCAGCTGATGCACAAGACATAGCAGAGTGGAAGAAATGCGTACCAAGTCCGGAGGGATTCTACTGAAAGGAGTTCGAGATCATATCGTCTTGAAACTCCATGGAAAGGAAAATACATATGCAATGTGGAAGGACATAACAAAACTATTTCAGAACAATAGTGACCACATTTATGGAAACGCAATTTCCGTTAGACCAAAACCCGCAGGCTTTAGTCTCCACTACAATCGCCAGAGTTAGGATCCACGAGAGGCGGTTAGTCCATGTTGCGAAACAGATGGGGAGCATTGAAACCAATTTCCAACAATATCCCCCCCAACTTGAGCCAGGTGAGTTTCGAACTCGAGACTTATCGCTCTGAAACCAATTGATGGAAACACAATTGCCGTTAGACCAAAACCCGCAGGATTTAGTCTCCGCTACAATTGCCAGAGTTAGGATCCACGAGAGTCGGTTAGTCCATGTCGCGAAACACATGGGGATCATTGAAACCAATGTCCAACACACATGAAGTTGTCACTGAAGGACAAGCTCAGAAAAATTAAGATGGAGAAGGGCGACACATACCAAAGTACTTGACCAAGTTCACCCAATGTCGAGATGAGCTTGGAAGTGGTGGTGTTATAGTTGTCGAAGATGATCTGGTGAACCTAGCACTTCTAGGCCTTCCTAAGAGCTGACACATCTACCAGGAATCGATAAATGGGAGGGAGAAGCTACCAGAGTGGGAGCGTTTGTGGTCTAAATTGGTGCAAGAACATATTCAACAAAACACCAAAGATGGGACCTCATCTAGAGAAGCGGAAGAGGATTTTTCATTAGTCAACAAAGAAAATAAATCCAAGGGAAAGAAGTCCCAAGGCGAAGAGGGCAAGAAGAAATACTTTTCAAACATCAAATTTTTTCACCGTCATGAGTTCTGGCACTATGCCAGGAAATTTCCATGGAAGAAGGCAAGCGAGAAGGAGCATGAAATAGCAGTAATAGGTGAAGCTCTAGCTTCACAATTCAAGCTTGATTTCACTTTCATTGCATTCATGGCAAGCACTGTAATGGTGTTATGCAACCAACTCTTAAAATATAATGAAATATCAATCAACAAGTTAGAAATCAACCTCTTTGAGGGGTGTTACACAGTAATTTGTCACCATCCCTACCATTCCCCGTCCCGCACAATGGAGGACCCATTTTGTGACCTGTGAACATTGTCATGCCTTGAAAACATCATCAATGCATTCTCACATGGGAGCCTATTTTCCTTTGAGACATCTTCAGTAAAAATCATGTAAAACATCCTTTGGCATCGGCGCGGCATGTGCTCAACATCAGCTAATGGGGAAACCCAAAGAGGGAGTCGCGCTAATCACAAGTCATTACAGAGCAAGAGTAGCGCCACCCAATTTAGGGACTGTTTTTTAAATAAAGATGGCGGAAGCTGAGTTCCAACAAACTCAGAAACCATTGCCTATCTTGAGTTGGGAGGTTTGGCTGCGGGAGTTCTATGGAAGGGAAGTGGTTTTGCCACCTCCCATGGAACCTTCCTTGTTGATAGGGCCAATCCCATAATAATAGGGATCCCAACTCCCTCCTTCCTCATCTATAAAAGCCTGCTCAATCCCATGGCAAGCTAGTCTTGAAGTGCCTAAGCTTTGTATCTCCATATTCCCAAGAGCCTTTGTGCTGTAAAGAGCCCTCTCTTTCCCTTAAGGCCGACTCAAGTAAGGAGACCATTGTCAAGAGACCCTATATAGTCATTTCCTTGCTTAGCCATAGACGTGACCATCGTACACCCGTCCGATGATAATCGCGCGACGCTGCATCCTGGTTGTAACTTCTATTCGTTTATCATTTAATAGATGACTATGATTATGGTTCCACTCTGTTTTCCATCATGTTAATGCGAGTAATATCTTTTCTGATCGATGTTTAGTTACGTATGCTGGTTCCTATGCTTGTATCTGTTCGTTTCTTCTATGTGCAGGTGTTCATCCGCGGAGATCGTGGAAGGATTGTGATCTGCCAGGGCTGAAGGACGGGGACACTTCTTCTTCAGGTCATAGCGTTGGAATCCAGGTAGGCTTCTATTTCAAGTCTTTCATTCGTAACCAGGAGCTTTCTGCGCTACAACATTGCTCGATTGTCACAGATCCCCCATTGGCTAGTAGATCGCTCGTCCGTAGGATTTACCTCCTCAACAATTTGGCGACTCCGCTGGGGAGATCGTCCGGATTTCACTGTCTCGTTTGTGTTGTCTCGCCTTGATTGTTTTATGTTTTTCCTTGCTTGATGAACCTTTTGGGTTGGGTTCTTTCACTGTTTTTGCTTCTTGGTTTGCTTAGCTTGCATTGGTCTGCTTCTGGAGTAGCTTGTTTTTAATTTTTGGCTGAGAAACTCGACTGGCGCGGTTTTTAACCCGACAGTCGCGCCAATTGGCGCACGTTGCCTTTGTCCAGCCCGCGCCAATTGCTTTCTGGCGCCAGTTTCACCCTTACAGTCGCGCCACTCCTGTAAGGTTTTTGAGTTTCCTCATTTTTGAGCTCTCTGGATTTGGTCAGTGTTTTTCTTCTTGATTTTCCGACTGCCTGAGTGTGTTGGAGTCCTGTTTTACTGGGAATTCACCTCTGTCCTTTGGTTGTTTGCTTTTATCTACCGATTTCACATTTTAAGCCCTAGGGCATCTAGTGGCTTAGTGTATCGAGCCCTCCTTGGGAGTTTTGATGTTTTGATTGTCCTGTCAACTGTCTGATTGATTCCCCGCATCCTCTAAGTAGTTGTTCATTGTTTTGTTGCGATTTTTGGGTGATTGTTCATTCCTTCATTCAAAATTCGTTTGGTTTTGCCTTGGACCTAGATTACACGGTCCATTGGAAGCTTTTGAGTATTTTCTTTGTTTTGAGAGACTTTGGTCGATTTGGGGATCTGATTGCTTGTGTTGGTGAGTGAAATTTGTTTGTTTCGCCCTCTCGAATATCGTTTCTCAAGTTGTTCCATTTGTTTTCAAGTTTTTTTAGTGCATATTAGCTATTAAACATTGAAAATAAAAAAAAAAATCTCTTTTGCTTTTGTTAATTAGTGCAATTGTGATCTTTTCCATCTTGCTAGTGATTAGTGTTTTGAATGAAAAGTTTTCAATTTCATTAGTTGCATTAGAGATCTCATTGTTTGTCTTCCGTTCATTTCGTTTGTGTAAAAGCTCTCAACTCTTCTCTAACTAGTTTTCATCGAACGAAATGTTGCACTGTGACATATAGCTTTGCATTTAGGAGTCTTTCGAGACACTACATACGATAGGGCCTGAAAATTGAAACTTAATTGAAGATCAACCGTAAAATTTATTTCAATTAACCTAAGGCAGCATTGGAACTTAACGAAACATATTTAGAAGGTCTAGGCTAGAGACGTGTTCCGGCGTCGTTAAACCTAGCAGCTGTCGTTCGCCTGTTGGCTTTAGACAGCGCTAGTACGGACTTGCGCTCCCCGTACCGTCGCGTACATAAAGGGAGACCCCTCTAGGTTTTCAATCCTTTATCCACAGGAAGCCGAGTCTGCCGCCCTATACCCGTGACAATAACCGAACACGCATTCGGAGACCACCGCACGCATTTTAAAGTCCTTGGTCAATTGCTGTTTATTGAAGCCAAGGTATATTGCGCTCACTGTTATTTCAGCAGGTTAACCTTTGTGCCTAGTTTTTCCTGAGCAGTCATTTGGTCTTTTCTGACTCCCTAAACTTGAAAAGACCGTCAAGCGCTCGTCCTTTCACGCTTGTGTCAACTCTGAAAGAGATAGAGTCATCTTTTTATCGTTTCTCGACTCTTAAAATATGAAACGGTAGAATTTCTTACTTTCCAATGTGGTAAAATTAATCGCCCACGATTACACGCCCACTTAGATATTGCTTGTTGACCGTTCGATCGTGTTTCGACTCTTTTTTTCTGTACTCGTGTGTGGTTTCTAGTTTTGATGGCTCCATTAGAGTTCACCAACCATGAACCCCCGTAAGGCAACTCGGTCATTTTCTCCTTTTGGAAATGTTGGTGTCTACACATACGTTGTCCCTTCCCCGGTTAACTGTGTTCGTTTGGTTGTTCTCAACCTCTCGTTGTCCCGAATGTCTCCTACACTGCTTCGACCGCTTTCCACCCGAACAACACTACAAAAGGATTCCAAGGTGGGACCCTCCTTCTTCACCTCGGGTGGAAATCGATTCGAGTAACCAGGTGGTTAAGAAGAAGAAGAAGAAGACAAAGAAGAAGAAGTCGGATAAGCGAGAGGCTAAAAGTGCAGCCACTGTGTCTAAAATATCTCCTCTTGATATAACTCCCAACCCTCCGCGGAAAGTCAAGTTCCCCTGCATGTTGTGCACGAGAGACCATCTTCTTCGAGACTGCCCTGGCATCCCCAAGGTGATCGAAGCATGGTCCAATCGCCGCCCAACGTTTTCGTTCTCGAGGGTCAAAGTTGGGGGCACGTCTTCGGCCGGGTACCGATAAGGCTCCCAAGAAGTGGTGGTACATCGCTCAATCAGAAGGTGAAGGCACCGTGCCATTTCAATTTTGTCCTTATATGGATGAAGCATACCAGTTTTTGGACAACCCAACCTATTTGCGCTACAAGCCCTTCCACCGGTTATAATCGGCTTTTCAAGTTCCGCTACCTGATCTTACGATTGGCCAAGAGTCGTCCTTATCCTTGTCGATCCCACTCCCCGAAAATTCAATTCACTAATCTGCCCCATCAAACTATCGTCGTTAGATCGTTGAACCGGCTTCGTTCGCGTGCACCGGTGTCTTTTCTGCCGAGGATTCTACACTCCTCCATGTCTCGATTTTCGATTTCAGGTACTTCTGGCAGGATTCTCTCACTATGATGGAGAAGCCTTCCGTCCTCCATGGCAAAGGTTTTTGAGACAGTCCCCCCCGCCTTCGAGATGGAGGTCTTGGGGGAGGCTTCTGCTTCCGTAACATCAGGGGAAGACCTTCGCATGTCGATGGTAGCCCCTCCGAGTAGTTTGGTCGCTTCCTTTGACTGGAATCGATTTGCAGGATTTCGCCTTCCGTCTTATGTGCCTTTCGAGATCACAGTACAGGCTCTTGGTCTGGTTGTACCCAGCACCATTATAGACGAAGGTGCCTCTGTTAGTATTCTGTCATCAACTACCTGGCAAGCTTTCGGTTCGCCGCCGCTTGCGCTCGTTACGCAGAATCTGTTCGACTTTTGAAGGTATGGACAGCGAACCGGTTGGGGATCCCTCCAAGGTTACCGCTATTTGGGAGGTAAACGTTCATATGGACGTGATGGTTGTTCCAGGCCCCTTGGATTTCAATCTTCTTTTGGGGCGCGATTACACCTATGCCATGGGAGCGCTCGTCTCCTCCCTCTTTCGTGTGGTCTGTTTTCCACATGAAGGAAGGATTGTGACCATTGATCAGCTTTCGTTCTTTGGTCCTAATGTGGCAACTGGTCTGCCATCACCCCCTCCTGGTTTTTATCCACTCGTTGTATCTGCCCCACCGCAGATCAACTATGTGGCTACTTACCCCGTGCATGTGCTCAGTGATGATGCCGTCGTGCATCGAGTGCTAGGGGCATTGGGTCCTGACTTCCAGGATGTTTTCCTTCCATCAGGGGTGGAACTCTTGGAAGAGATGAATTCTTGTTCATTATGATGAAGTCGGGTGGAGCATGGTTCTTTTCTTGTGTCAAGCTCCTTAAAAAATGAAACCAGGTCCGTCGGAGCACAGTTCGTTTTCTTGTGTCAAGCTCCTTAAAAAATGAAACAAGGTCGTCGGAGCATGGTTCTTTTCTTGTGTCAAGCTCCTTAAAAAATGAAACAAGGTTGTTGGAGCATGGTTCTTTTCCTGTGTCAAGCTCCTTAAAAAATGAAACCAGGGCCCGTCGGAGCATGGTTCCTTGTCTTGTGTCAAGCTCCTTAAAAAATGAAACAAGGTTGTTGGAGCATGGTTCTTTTCCTGTGTCAAGCTCCTTAAAAAATGAAACCAGGGCCTGTCGGAGCAAAGTTCCTTGTCTTGTGTCAAGCTCCTTAAAAAATGAAACAAAGGTGTCTGAGGATAGTTATTTTAATGTGTCAACCTCGTTAAAATAATGAAACACGTTCCTATTCAATTCGAGTCATTGTTTAGATCTCGTAAAATCCCAGTCAAGTCTTTCTTAGATCTCGTAATTTGAACATTCACTCCATCTTCAATGCTGACCCAAGTCAGTATGTACCGACTGAGTCACCATGTCAGCAGCTACTTTTTCAAGCATAGTGCTTGTTTTCGTTTTCTGGGTTTGTGTAAAAATGAAACCGCTAAGCATAGTTTATCTTTGCTTCAAGCTCGTGTAATGAAACCAACCCAAGGTAGTTTCTCGTATTTACGTTTCTGCATGTAAAAATGAAACCATGCCCATTTTACCCCTTGTGATTGCCATCTTATCAGCCTATTTTTGCCAGATGAGCCTTGGTTTTCTCACTCCATCGTCGCTATCTGTTTGGCCGATCATATGCCTTCACTTGGTTGTTTTACCCATTCCTGAGGAACCGCTGCGATGAGTGGTCTTATTAGCCAGCCTCTTGACCTTTATTTGTTCTGAGCAGTTCCACCATTACCGGAACCAGTTGCTTCCCTTTATACCACTCGTTCCTCCAGGAGGTGTCAACTTTCAGCTCTTTTCTGACTCTCTAAACATGAAAATATTTCCGAGGCCCTTGTCGTTTCGATCTCGTTAAATTGGACACAAATCAACATCCACCCAGTATAAGTTTAACCCTTTTTCGGACTGGGATGGATTGATTACGAAAAAGGAATACCCTAGCCTATCGCGATTAGGAGGTTTCCTCAGATATTATTTTCTACCTTTTCGGATCTGAGGAACTATTTACGAAAAGGGACTGGTGGAGTTTTCTTTTCTGCTGTCTTTTCAAACTCTCTAAAGATGAAAAGATGCTGAGTTCTTCCTTTGTCAGACTCGTTAAACCCCGATGACATTGGATTCAGTCGTGATGACGTTATTCAAGTTTCTCCTTCCTAGGGCTCGTTAAATATACTAGGATGGATTCGCCCGAAGGACGGACTTATATTGCAAGCATATGCTATCCCCTTCAAGCTTGTTATTAAAAATAATTGGGGTACTCGCCAGAAATGGTGGGGGAAAAATGGAACCATCGTCACAGCCTGCTTGCGCATGTCGCTCAGCGATGGCACCGTTCCGTATTCGTGTCGGGTTGGGGACATCTCATCTCGTTGCTTCGCTTTGCCTCCGTGGGTTTGGGTAATCCCTTTTGACCTCTCATCTGCTCATTGCCTTGTCACCATGACCTCTGATCCGTTGATGTCAAATACTGCCAAGTCCACTTTCGTGCCGTTTATATGTTCAAGAGAAGTTGGCTTCTGCAAATATCAACCTTCCTCTGTTTCTCATACGATCTTGATTCACAACAAAAACATCATGTTCCTCTGTCTCGTGTCGATGATGTGGGAAACATTATGGCCCACCTTCGATCAAGGTCCCTTCCTGTCGACTCCAACTCATTATCCAGGAAGTTGGTCTAGAGACTCCTTATGGTACCTTGGAGCCTGCATGCCTCAATGGCAGGTTCGTCGCATTTGACGTGAGGTTTACATCATTGACCTCCGATCGAGTGATTCTGCGGGTGTTCGACGTCAACTCATTTATTCGCACGCCGTAGGTTGTACCTTAGTACCTTGAGGACCATTGTCATTATTGGTGGTTTCTCTCGCGTCTGTTAACAGCTTTCATCATTGGCTGGTAATCAGACGATGTTCTTGCATGTTCGACTTCAGCTCATATATTCACATGCTTGAACTTGTACTCTGTTGGGTCGAGATGGAGCGCAAGACCCTGGATTGTGTCTGTTGTAATCCAGGCTGCGATTGTGGATTATTATCATTATGTACATGACTCATTGATTGGATGGCTGCGACCATACCTGAGTCTATTAGTTTGATCTTTAGTTGGATGGTCGCTACCACACTGGATCCCATTAGCATACTGCTTTGGATGGTTTGTTATCTACATTACTTATACACTGGTGTACTTGAGATACTGCCATTTTTTCACAAGAAAGCTCGGTTTGCCTTCGCTGAACACATGTTCTCGTAAAGCATTTCACCCTCTCTCTCTCGGGCCTCATGCTTTAGGGGGCATCTGTTACACAGTAATTTGTCACCGTCCCTACCATTCCCCGTCCCGCACAATGGAGGACCCATTATGTGACCTGTGAACACTGTCATGCCTTGAAAACATCATCAATGTATCCCTCTGAGTATGAGCTTCATTTCCCCTTGAGACATCTCCTTGCAAAATCCATGAAAATATCCTTTTGGTATCACACAGAAGAAGCCCAAAGATTGCGCTAATGGGGAAAACTCGCAAAGAGGGAGTACCAATCATGCTCGTCATAGCGTAGTCACGCCACCCAATTTAGACCGTTAACAAGATGGCGGAAGTTGAGTTCCGACAAAACTCAAAAACCATTGCCTATCTTGAGTTGGGAGTCGGTCGCGAGTTCTATGGAGGGGGCGAGCCTTGCCACCTGAACCTTCCTTGTTGACAGGGCCAATCCCATAATAATAGGGATCCCAACTCCCTCCTTCCCCATCTATAAAAGCCTGCTCAAATCCATGGCAAGCTAGTCTTGAAGTGCCTAAGCTTTGAATCTCCATATTCCCAAGAGCCTTTGTGCTGTAAAGAATCCTCTCTTTCCCTTAAGGTCGACTCAAGTAAGGAGACCATTGTCGAGAGACTCCGGAGAGGTTTTCCCTTTCCTTGGCGAGCTTTGCGAGACGTGGACGACTGGAGACCCATCCGAAGGAGACCGCGACGTCAGAACTTGGTTGTAATCTCTCTTCGTTTATTATTTAATAGATGATTATGATTATGGTTCCACTCTGTTTTCCATCATGTTGATGCGAGTAACATCCTTTCTGACTGATGTTTAGTTACGTGTGCCGGATTTTATGCTTGTATCTGTTCGTTTCTTCCATGTGCAGGTGTTCATCCGCGGAGATCGTGGAGGGATTGTGATCTACCGAGGCTGAGGAACGGGGACGCTTCTTCTTCAGATCATAGCGTTGGAATCCAGGTAGGCTTCTATTCCTAGTCTTTTCATTCGTAACTAGAAGCTTGCATCATAACATTGTTTGATTGTTGCTAGACCCCTGCTGGGCTAGTAGGGATCGCCTCTGTCCGCAGAGGGGATTTACCTCCTCAACAAGGGGGAAACCTCCACATTTCATAAATGAGTAATTCTTGGATGATACAAATGAAAAAACCTACATTCTATATATATGAGTCTAAGTGGTCACAATATAACAATATGGGGACCACATGGGCACGACAATACCAATAATGGGGCTATACCTATGGGGCACAACAATAACAATATGGGGACTACATGGGCACAACAATAACAATAATGGGGCTACACTAAAAATAAAAATAAGGGTCTACACTAGTATTATAGGGACCTAACATGCCTCTCTCCTTCAAACAAGTGTTCTCCTCAACACTTGAGTAGTTCTAGACACTTCTCTATAAAATTCTCATCCTCCCATGCAGAATCTTCAGCGGGTAAGTTCTTCCACTTGATGAGATACTCTGAAATTTATCAATTTTGTAACTGTTGAGTTCTTGTTTCCATGACTGATTCAGGTTGCAATATGATTTTTCCTTCCTCGTGAAGTTCTGTAAATATTGTTTGAACTGGGAGTTTGTTACCTATAACATTCTTTAAGTATGAAACATGGAAAATTGGGTGAACTCGGAAAGATTCAGGAAGCTCCAATTTGTATTCCATAGTACCAATATTTTGCAACACCTTGTAAGGACCATAGTACTTTGGTGATAGTTTATTATCCTTCCTAACTTGCTTGAGGGAAATTTGTTTGTATGGTTGTAGCCGTGAAAATACCTAGTCACCTACATCAAAACTTCTTTCGTTGTGATGTTGATCTTCCTGTTGTTTCATTCGATTTTGCACCAAATTTAGGTTATACTTTGAAGAGTTGTAGAACTTGTTGTTGATGCTCAATGCGATCTTCCACTGCTTGAACCTTATAATTTTCTCTTAAAAATGATTTCAATGTTTAAAACTCTAGTGAGCATAATTGTGCAATTACACCTTGTTGTTCTTTATTTATAAGCTTTGTAATTCCATTAGAGTTGATTATATTTCCTGGTTTCCCTGTAATACCCCTTAATTCAACTTCCATTCCTCCCCAAAAAAAAATTCAAGAAAAGTTCTTGAAAATTAAAAGTTATCGTACCCAATGATTGTAACCATTGAACTCCTAGTACAACATCAGCACAACCCATTGGAATGGATAGCATTGGGATATTCAATACATATTCCCCCATGGTTATCTTGATATTATGGCACTTTCTAGAGCAATTTATAGTTCCTCCATTTTCAACCATCACTTGAAACTATGGTGCTGAATATAGGAATCAATTCAATTCCTTGGCTATCTTACAAGGAATAAAATTATGGGTACTACCCGAATCAATCAACACTATTACCTTTTTCTTCTTGATATGTTCTTCTATCTTGAGAATTTGATGAGTGGTAATTCCTGAAAATGCATTATAAGATATGGTTAGATTCATATATTCTTTCTCTAAGGTTGGTTCTTGGTGTATATCCTCTTTTTTTGAAGTTTCTTGTTCCTTATTTTCCTCCTCTTCACAATCTATGGAAAATAATTTATTCTCAGCACACTTATGACCTTTAGTGTATTTTCTATCACAACTCTAACAAAGCCATTTTTTCTCTTTTATCTTCCAACTATGGTGTCAACCTCGTAGGTTGTGGAAGGCTAGAAGTAGCAAAACTTCCATATTTATAGTTGTGAGTGGTAGAATTCCTTGTCGCCATAAGTCCTCAATGTGCTCCATCATTGAATCCTTTTGTTTGAGATTTATCAATTGTATAAAGAAGGTGTTGCCCTTTGTATCCTCATAATGTGCTGTCATTTCCTCCATACAACTTGGCCAAGTGACAAGTGGTTTACGAGAACAAATCCATCGATACCATACAAACTAGTTTTGTTCTATATATAAAGTTGCAATGTGTACCTTTAGTGTGTGTTGCACATTATGGAGATCAAATTATTGCTCCATTTGTAGTATCCATGTTATCAGATCCTTGATATCAAACTTCCTCATATAGACCTTTGGAATATGGTGGGTCTTCAATCGAATGCTAGAGACTATGGAATCATGATTAACATTTTTTTTGTTCTCATCATGAGTTTCATCTAATACCTTTTCGCCATTAGGAAGCATTTATTGTAGAAAATTTGTCAAATATGATTTAAAACCATTCTTCAAATATTCCATGTTTCCTTTCATTGTTTCTTCTATACCATCCATATTAACTTTCATGTCATCCTTCAAACCATCCATCTTAGCTTCCATGTCTTCTTTTAAACCATCTATGTCATCTTTGGTTGCTCTTTGTGAGATTGAAATTTGTTGCACTTGGTCTCATAATTTTGATATATCATGCTACATTTTTTCCTCTTCATGCGTCATAGTAGAGTTTTATGAGGGCTTAATGGGTGTATATTTATTTTTTGGAGGAATTTTAGAACCCAATACAAATATCTATGCTTCAATATGCCCTTGGAATCACTTCAAACTGTTTTTTCAAACAGAAGTTATGCATTGTTTTTTATAAAATACACTCATTTTTCTTACGTTTAGGAGCTCGATCTTGAAATGGTTGCAACTTTGTAATTTCGGATATCCAAGGTCTAAAATTTGGTCTTGTGGTATCCCTCTGAGTCTTATTTCTAATTCCATAGGTCAGACCTAATTTTAATTCTTCAAGATAAATTTATTCCCAATCTCCCACAATGTCCTAATTATGGACGGGTTCAATAGAGCGAACTTGTATGGCGTGCCACATGTCACTATTTTGACATTCGGCTCTAAAATTTATACACATGAAACTAGAGTCTGTGCACTTTCAAACATCTATTACAAAATTCCAATCCAATGTCTAAAATCAAGGTTATGGCGATTTTCCCTCAGTCACATATTTGAGATAAAATTTTGGAGCCTGCAAAAACCCTAACTTCCTCAGATCATATCTCCGAAAAAATAGTGAACCAAGTTTGAAAATTTTTACATGAAGTTCCTCAGGATTTCGGATTCGCGTGGTAAAGATTTCAACTTTTTAACCCTCATAGAAAAAATTTATAGCGAAAATTACAAGATGACCTGTTTGTAGTAGCGAAACCCTAGAATCCAAAGCTCAATTACCAAATGTTATGCAACTAGCTCACAAAATAGAAGAAAAGATAGATCAACGAATTAGAAATCAACCTATTCAAGGGGGAAACCTCATTTTCATTACATAAATGAACAACTATTGGATGATACAAATGAAAAAACCTACCTTATATATATAGGAGTCTAAGGGGTCACAATATTACAATATGGGGACCACATGGGCTCAACAATAATAATAATGGGGCTACACCTATGGGGTACAATAATAAAAATATGGGGACTACTTGGGCATAAAAATAACAATAATGGGGCTACACTAACAATAACAATAAGGGTATACACTAGTATTATAGGGACCTAACAAATGGGATGCATGTGGTCTCTCGAAAATAATGCCTCGTTCCATATGAGAGGGAATAGATATATCTTCAGTGACTTGGAGGAAAAAGGCCTCAAGCATAACATTGAGTTTGGATATGATGGAAGGTATAGTGCAACCAATATCGGTACAATTATTTTTCAGAGGGATTATGGCTCCCCTCTCAAAATCACAGATGCGATGTATGTTCCAGGACTAAAGAAGAATCTTGTTTTCGTCACGGTATTGGAGATAGTGGCTACGATGTGATATTTAGCAAAGGAAAGTTTTTCCTTAGACACATCACCACAGTATGGATGAAGAAGATCAGTGTGCGAGTCAAGAACCTGTATGAAATTGAGGTAGAAGATGCATGTAAAGCCTTGAGGAGAAAGGAAAAGGTTAGAGACTTGGTGGTTGAGAAGGAGCATGCATTACCTCTCAACATGCAGCCTCAACTACAAGGAAAAGACCCTCTAGCGGAGGTTACAAAGGAGGTTTTTAGTGTAATAAAATTGGCCAAAATTGTCAAAAAAAAAAAATCTACAACATCTGTTTTCGGTAATAGAGGTTTTAGCGGAGCTTCTAATGGAATTTCAACACAACTAAAAAAACTGGGTGGCTAGAGGTTATTACAGATGTTTTTTTCATCGGTGCGCTACTCAGGTGTCAATGCATCGATGCATCTCATCAAGACGGTCGGCCCGGGGCAGTCGAAGGTGCATGCAGTGGGCCATAAAGGTCTAAAACCGCACCGGGCGCACTATAGGTGATACAATGCACAGGGCCATTCTAATTGGTATTGGGATTTGTGCGGTGCCCATAAGTCATATCAAAGCACTGGTTCGTAGTATTATAGAAACGAACCGATGTGCAATATCACACACACACCGATTATTCTAATTCGTATTGGTATTTGTGCATTGCCCATAGGTCGTACAAACGCACCTGTGAGTAGTCTCACATAAACGCACTGGTGCGTAGTATCACACAAACACACCAATTGTTCTAATTCGTATTGGTATTTTCGGAGTGCCCATAGGTCGTACAAACACACCGGTGAGTAGTCTCACATAAACGCACCGGTGTGCAGTATGGCACAAACGCACCGAGAGTTATAATTGGTATTGGTATTTGTGTGGTGCCCATAGGTCGTAGAAATGCATCAATGCACTGTATCATACAAACCCACCGGTGCACAGTAACTGACACACACTGGTGTTAATTTTGTATTTTTTAGAAACATCGACCTGTGACAGTGCAATTATTGTGATTTTTTAAAATTAATTATTCATCAAAAGTCGACACATATCTTATAAAATTATTCATATTAATTAAATTTTTATTAATTAATTTGAATGTAATGTTTGAATTAATTTGTTATATCATATCATAATTATTGTAATTTTTTTAAATTCATTATTCATCAAAAGACGACACATATCTTATAACAATATTCATATCAATTAAATTTTTATTAGTGCATGTGAATGTGATGTTTGGATTAATTTTTTATGTCATATCATCAGATCTCACATCTCTTCATTATAATATTTAATCATCCATAAATTTAGTCATTATTGTTACATTTCACAGCGACAATGGAGAACGCAATAGAATATATATATATATATATATATATAAGACAATATTTTTCATACAAAATGGGACAATTATTGGTATCCCTTTGTCTTTTAATTGGGACACTATGTCCATTACATTAAACAAAATGTCTAATTTCATAGACAATATTTCAAAAAATACAACGCCTTGCTTTGATATCCAAACATAATGATCATCATTCTTCGCTTGAATTTTTGTCACTGTGCGAGCTACTTCCATGACTTGGGTTATTTTGAGGAATGTTTTGTTCACGGTGTTGATTATTTTCTTCTTCTTCACCTTCCATCTACAATTATAAAAATAAACTGTAATTAGTGTATATACATTGGTGATAATAATGAAAATTTCAATATTAAATAATAGACATCAATGTAAGTAAAAAATAAATGACGTACCATAGCAACAATTGACTCATGAACTATACACATTCTTTCAAAACCTAATTTCATGCCATCAAGATTTAATCTATTAGCGTAGTTCCATACTTTGTTTCATGCAAATTTTATACCCCATAAAAAATCATATATTTAATATAAAAGATTTTTTTGTTCTATTAATTATAGATGGAGCTAAGTAAAACAAGATCGATAGATGCTTACAAATTCCACAATTAATTTCTAATATACCAACATATACTCACAACCCATATTTAACCCAATGTCAATCAATTCGTCTGATGGTTCTTCTTTGTTTGTTAGCACCTGTTTGAAGATATTCAATGATGATTGTTCTAAAACAACTTAAAATATACAAAAATGAAATCTAGTTAAGTTGTTATAAGGAAGTAACAATTACTCACAAACTTAGATATCAACCCTTTTATTCCTTGTCGTCCTATTTTATGTGCTGAATGTGTTCCATTTTCTTTTCTTTTCTGCAAGAAAATACTTTTAAATCAATATTTAATGCTAAATATTTTATTTATTGTACGTAATGATCAAAGAATTCAATGATTACATATTAATTTTGAAGCACGTTGTTGTTGAGATGGCTCCTCCTGCGATGCAATTTTGTCTATTACTTTGACCATCTCCTTGTACACCATTTTGGACATTCCTACTGGCATATTTATGATATCAGCTCGTTCATCTTATGAGATTTTCATAATCTTCCTGAAAATGTAACATGACAATAAACTATTTAATTTTTATATTGATATAAGAAAAGTAAATATAACAAAAGTGATATTTATAAATAATTCTATAAAAACATTTAAAGGAATATTACTTTTTCATTCCTTCTTTTTTGTTGTTGTACGTTTTTTCTATTAAAAGTCTTACATGTCTCATTAACCAATTCTCTGGAAACTCTTCCTGTAGTTTAGATAAAATTTGGTTCTTGGAATCATTGGATTGATTTTTGTATTGCAAGTGGAAGGAACGTCTATACATTCGTTCCACTAGATCCCTCAAAATTTTGTAAAATTTTTTCCTCCTTTCTTTAACCTCCAGCACCACTCCAGATGAGCTAAGGAGCAATTCATTTTCATTTGCATGTTCTAGTTTTTTCTTTTCTTAGAACAAAATTCATTTTCTGAGTTGTTGGTCCCTGTAGAACATTAAACATATGTGAATTAATAGATTGTTTGAAACATGTTATCTAATAATTTTAAGTATATTATTAATGAAAATTAAAAAAATAAACTCATATTGGATCAATAGTATTTTTTCATTCACCTGATTCATCCTTTTGCAATTTTTCCATCAAGCTTTTACGCTCTTCTGGTCCTAGATAAAAAAATAATTTTATCGAGTTTCGTCATTTTGTGGCTCTGCATGATACACAGTAAACAATACATATTAGTTAAACTTACATATATTTCACAAATAATATTTTTTGTAAAGAATTTACAAAGAACTTGCCTTTTTTTTATTTTCTTGATGTGTTATCAGTATTTTTGTTACTTGATCTCTTGTTAGCCATTTCTTTATCAATATGAAACCTGTACCATATCATTCATTAATATATTTTATAAATAAATCATCAATCTGTGTAAAATATATATATATATATATATATATATATATATATATATATATATATATATATATATATATATATATATATATATATATATCAAGAAACCAGTGCTCTTTTCATGCTGTACGCACCAACGTCAGTGCGTCGTGTTCTTATAAACACACCACCAAAACAGTATAAAACATCGTACGGTGCTCTATGTCAACAAGGAGCACCAGTGCGTTATATGTTAACCACCACACCGATTAACACAGAAAAAATAATAAAGAATCATCTAGTGCTAGTTTTTGTAGCATATGGTGTCATGGAGGGGGCAGTGCGGCCTATTATTATCAATGCCCCTTGCAAACAGGGGACCACCGTATGGTTCTCTCTGTCAACAAGGAGACCCGGTGTGTTATATGTTACATGGTGCACCGATTAACACAAAATAAAAAAATGTTTTTACCAAACAGTACGTGTGCAATGCGCTATAATGGAATAGCGCACCAGTGCCCTATTTTAAATATGGCGCATGGATTAAGAAAAATTGTTTTTAAATTTTTTATCAAACAGTACGTGCGCAGTGCGCTGTGATAAGCGAGCGCACTGGCGTACCCTGCGCACACCGATTAAAAAAATTCAGTTTTTTAAAAATTCACACAAGGGCCAACATGGATTGGGATCTGACTATGCAATTCGTCCCATGGGTTAGATGTCATATGCCTATATATATAGCAATACAGACCCTATAAATCTAAAATGAAAAGCCCTAATTATGAAATCACAGAAACAGGAAGAAGCAAGGGCAGAAACAAAAAGAATGAAGGGTTTAGGGTAAAATGGTTTTTTTTTTTTAAAATGAATAGAAAATTTAAATTTTTTATTTACTGCGTAAAAAATGCTGTAGAAAATGTAAAAAAAAACAATAAAATTTAATCACGAGATCGTTTGAAATTCTATGCTACAGGGTTTGAATCACCAGAGGTTTGGAATTCTAATTGTCTGAATAGTTTTGTTCGAAAGTATTTCGCTGCTCCATAGTGCTCTCATGCTCTCTTGCTCCAGGTATGTCTCGTGAAAATCTCTGGCAAAAATTAGATTTTTGAAAATATTTTTCCGCCTATTTCTCAATTTACCGTTTTTTTTTCACTTAAAAAAAATTAAATTTGCATTTTTTTATTTGTGGATTTTCATCACCGATGCATCAATTAATAACACCGCACCGGTGCGTTAGTTAATAACATGGCACCGGTGCATAGTAATTAAAACACACCAGTGCTGTTATATGTACATAAGCACCGATAACAATAAGTCCATTTTTAAGGCACCAAAATTACTTTTAGTTGTGTGCACTAAAATTTATTGTTGATTTTTCTCAAATGCAAGGAGAAAATATCATAATTATATTGAATGGATAATTCTTCAAAATCCATCTCGTTCCATAATATTTCTCAAAATCCATTGTGGATTTCTCCTTATCCATCTCGAGACGTAATATTTACTTCAGATTTTATTTATATTTTCATTATCTAATTGAATTTATGTTTTTTATCCATGTCAATCAACTTAATAAAATTTATAATGTATGCAAATTTGCAGGTTCATGCAGATTCAAAATCGAGTTTATATGCACAAAGTATTCAAACAACTCCAAAACGTCGGAAGATCTTATCAGGAGCAACATACCACAAGGCGCATTTGGTAGATGAAAATGGACAATCGCTTCACCCTGCCAATTGTAACAATATTGCATCTTCTAGCCACAATCCCGAGACAATGATGGTAATAATAATTGTTTGGTATATTAATGTAATTATTTCAACATCAAACAAATTAATCATGCATTTTCAACGTTCTTACTAATTGATATCATAGATTTTGTACTAATCATGTTCAAATATATTTTTTGAAATTATTATGATTCTAGTGATGATGAGCGACCTACCTACCATCTTCCGTTGCACCCCATGACAATGTCAAATCGAGAGAAGGCTGAATTAAGAGAAAAAATCAGAGAGGAACGATACCAAGAATGGTTGAATCAACCACCGATTCAATTCCTACTACGTCCAGATTCACCAATTAGGTATGACTACAACAATAGTAGTTCTTCAAAAGTTGGCAATGGAGGTAACCAAATAAAGGTTGGTATGGATGATTACTTAAGGGATACGACTGCCATAGAGACAATGTTATTAGATTAATTCCAAAACAATGATCAACTAGGGGATGATGCTCATATTGTTGACACCTTTTTCGAAAGCCTTAAATTGCTTCCACCAACCCTCTCTTTGGACCTGGCGGTCAATCAAATTCTACTCAATTGGGAACAAAAATGTTACTGTACAACTTGAAAGCAAATTTTGTCTTGTTGAATGCATGTTTCTTGGAAATTTTGAGGTAAGTTACCATAAAGTCCTCCCTTATATAAATTTGAGAAATCTAATCACACTATGAACATTACAAATGGTCAATTTTATGAACATTAATAATTATATAGACATTAATGTACATTTAATATTTTCCATGATCACCAACTAAAGGTTATTCAAAGATAAGGTTCTTCCGAGTGATAATGTATTTCCCGGTAGCTCCGAAGAGGCAAATAAATTGTTGAAAATTTTAGGTGTTGAGTACATATCATATCATGCATGTCCAAATGATTGTATTCTATATAGAGGAGAATATGAAAACAAAGATATATGTCTAAAATGTGGGCATGACAGGTATGATAAATAAAAAAAGAAGGTTAAATCACATGGTCATCCTTTTAAGATATTGAGGCACGCACCTATATTCCCAAGGATTCAAAGGCTCCTTCATTGCAAATAATTAGCTATGTTGTAGGGATGGAATGCCTCACACAGAAGTGAGTTGGGAGTTATGCGAATCCCAATTGATTCAATAGCCATGAATCATATAGAGGATACATGGCCCAAAAAATTCAAGGATGAAGTACGAAGTCTATGAATCAACATAGCCATGGATGGCGTCAACCCATATTCCCTCCAGAACACCAAATATTCTTCTTTGGCCTATAGTAGTGATCAATAACATATCCCCCCATGGTTGTACATGAAGAATGAACATCTTATGTTGGCTCTCATAGTCCATGGTAAAAGACAAGTGAAGAATATGGATGTCTACTTACAACAACTGGTAGATGAATTGAAGGAATTATGGGATGGGATAAATGTATACAATGTATCAAGACCCATCGCATCAGAGAGGAGTTTTATGTTGTATGGCATATGTTCTTACACGACACATGATTATCCAAGCTTAGGAATATGCTTTGGTAAATTACATGTTTATTGATTTGTTTATATACGTAACAATATTCTTTCGCATATTAGTTCTTTAATTCGTTGTAATTGTTATGATATTCATGATATTCTTTACGAAAGCCAGTGTATGACTACTCCAGGGTATTCCTCCCAGAAGAACACCCTTACAGAAGAGCAACATACGCTTTCAATGGTAAATGAGAGAGAACCCAAAGGCCTCCAATAACGACACCAGTTGAATGGCTTAGAGCATATGAGAGAGAGAAGGAGAAGGAGTTCATAGAAATGTTCGATTCAAATGGGGAGCCTATGTTCGATGATCTAGAATTATTCAACACCTATGTTGAGAAATTTCCCATTGGGATGAAAAGGAAATCTATCTCTCATAACCTCCCATATTGGGAGCATCTTAAGATTACCCACTTACTAGATCCCATGCATATATTTAAGAATGTTTCATATTATTTATGGAGGCACATATCATCGAAACAAAGTGACACACTGGCTGTTAGGAAATATCTTATTACTTCAAAAAATAAAAAGAAACATTGGCCAAGTCGATTAGAAAGTACAGAATCAGAGGCAGGCACTGGTCCCTCTAATTAATGGTATTTCAAAGAAGGTGATGTCCCATGAATTTTAATAAAAGATTATATTTCTTTGGCAAAGGAAGTTATAATGGGTGTGAGGGTTCCATATTAATACGAGTCTTCTCTATGACGCTGCTTCGTTGTGGATGACCATTTTTCGAGGTTGAAATCACATGACCATTTGAATCTTATAAGAGTACGTATAATGTCAAAAGCATGATTTTATTATTTGTTACATTAATAAATTTTATCCCATGCAAGGATCATAAAAAACAACTAATTTTTTATATTATTGCACGTGTTTATAGCTTTGCAGTGTCATTATCCTTTGTTCATGCATGGGTGTGTGAAACATGAATTCCCTCAAGACCTAGGACGTGCCATATCTAAATTATTTGCATTTGTACGTTGGATCACGTCAAAGGAGATTCATGTGGCTAGCATTCCACAATGGTGTCAAGAGATAGTTGAGATTGTTTTTATGTTTGAGAAGGAACTTTCGACGAATTTCATGGACTTGCATGTTCATATTCTAATCCACCTAGTAGATGAGGTTGAATTAGTTGGGGCGGTTTCTTGTCGTTGGATGTTCTTCTTAGATAGGTACATGAAGAAATTGAAAGGTTTTGTTCGACAAAGGGAAAAACCCGAAGTGTCTATGGCAGAGGGGTACATATCATATGAGTCTTTCTATTATGCCAGTGAGTACATCAAGCAAATAGAAAACAGACCAAGTGCAGTGATTTGGGATGATGAAAGGGATGAAGACAAAAGAGAAGGGGAGTTGCTCCAAATGAATGGAAAAAAGCGCTTGATAAAGAGTAAGCGAATATAATTTTTCAAATTTACACAAAGTAAATATTCATGTTGAACTTCGATATAATGTATATTTCAATCTCTAAGTACTATATAATTTCAGCTTGATTTCATCAACGAATGCAGAAATTGAAGCAATCAATAAATTCGTTCTTTACAATTCCGAAGCGACACAACCGTGAGTCGCATTGTACGAACAAAAGAGGATGAAATGGGATAGTGACAGGAAAGAATTCAGACGGTTGAATGGTAGAAGTGTGCCATATCCTGATCATTTAAAAGAAAATATGCCAAAAATATGCCCCAATAGTTGGGTTGCTGACTAAGTCATAGAGAAATACGGTGCAACCGGTCGTTACCCGCATGCTGAAGATGATGTGCTAAACATAGGGATTAGGTGCACCAACTCGGTAATAATCTATTTAAGTTATATACACATTTGAAACTTAATAATGCACCTTTCAAATGTAATTACATCTATATTTCGTATTTTAACTGTTGGGTTATTATAAGACACATGACACTATGTTTTTTAACTTTTTTATAGGTGTATTTGTTCCCATCTATGTGGGCATATGGACAACATTTTCGAACAGAAAATGCCGATGATGGACACATGACACAAGACTGTGGAGTGGAAGTCGAGTTTGATCAATCTAGTTGATCCAGCCACCATGATCAAAACCTAGTATGAGGGATGTTAGGTTACATCAGAAAGATACAAGAGATCATTGAAGTGGATTTCTCTTCTTTCCAATGTGTTATTTTTAGGTGCAAGTGGTGGAACACCTTTGATCAGAATAATGTAAAGGAAGATCGTGATAGTAGGCTGATATGTATCAACTCTAGAAAGATGTGGGATGAAGCTAAGGAGCCCTATGTTTTCCCCAAACACTGCAACCAGGTATTTTTTTACCCATATGTGTTGGATAGGGATTGGTGGTTCGTATTGAGGCATGACCCTAGATCAAAACACATTTTTGAGAACAATAGTGTTATCATGCCATGCAAGTTGGAAGATAATGAGAGTGATCATGAGAACCGAGAGTGATATGGTACATGTGTTATTTCATTAATATTTATTCTTTTTAAGATGGGTTTTTATAAAGAAGAGGACTAAATTACCTTATAAATTATAAGACTATTTTTTCGAAACATTATAATATGTATTTTGAATTAATTGGTATTTTTCATTGTGTTAATGTTAAAATCAACATTTCACTTGATAATTTGCAAATATGTTGATCTAAAAAACAATGGCATACAGTATAAAGTTTTTTTTTTTGGTATGTAAGATCGTAATAAAATAATGATAATTCTAAAGTACATGAATTTATTTGCATTATTTTCTAAACTTTATTGTGTTACAAAAATTCATGTTATTCTAGATTTATTATTTTACAATTATTTACAATTTTACAAATTTACAAATTTTAATAAAATCATTTCACATTAATACAATTAAAATTTTCACACCAATACAATCAAAATTTTACAAATATTTTACATACAATTAGAATTTTACAATTTCACATACAATTACAATTACAATTTTAGAATTTTACATACAATTACAATTACAATAATTTCACAGTAATAAAATTAAAATTTTACAAATATTTTACACACAATTATAATTAGCATTACAATTACAATTACAATTTTACAATTTCACATACAATTACAATTTTAGAATTTTACATACAATTACAATTTTACAATTACAAACATTTCACATTAATACAATTAAAATTTTACAAATATTTTACATACAATTACAATTAGAATTAGAATTACAATTGCAATTACAATTTTAGAATTTCACATACAATTACAATTATAATTTTAGAATTTTACATACAATTACAATTACAATTTTACAATTACAATCATTTCACATTAATACAATTAAAATTTTACAAATAGTTTACATACAATTACAATTACAATTAAAATTAAAATTACAATTACAATTTTACAATTTCACATACAATTAGAATTACAATTTTAGAATTTTACATACAATTACAATTTTACAATTTTACATTTATATACAATTATTTTTAAAACTGCAATTACAGTCATTTCACAATAAATTAAAAATTACAATTACAATTAAAATTTTACAAATATTTTACATACAATTACAATTACAAATACATTTACAATTTTAGAATTTTACATACAATTAGAATTAGAATTACAATTTTACATATATACAATTACAATTAAAATTACAATTACAATCATTTCACAATAAATTAAATATTACAATTACAATTACAAAAACAATTACAATTTTACAATTTTACATACAATTAAAATTTAAATTTTAATTACAATCACGACAGAATATTTAATAAATATCATGATTTAATATTAAATTAAATAAACATCACAATCATGATAACCATCGTACAAACATCATATTCGACTAAAAAACACATTCAAATTCACTAACATCATCTAATCATCGTGATCATGATCATCTAACAAAACAAAATTAGTTGTGTCTAACATCATCACAACACAAACATCAAATAGACATCTCATGTCAAATAAGTGCTATCACATACACATATATCTGCAAGCTGCACATTAAATGAACATATCTAACATGACCTAACAATATACACATCATGATGATCACCAACATGTAAATTAAGTACAACTGCAACATGAACATAAAATACATGGACCATATATATATATATATATATATATATATATATATTGTCAAAAATATACAACTGTAATATAAATGTCAAATATCCGTTGGTGGTACATCATCAATAGTAGTACTAGTTGAGGCATGCTCAGTCAATGGTGCAGCCTTGACAAGCTCAGATAGATGTCGATCATCACATGCCTGCTGATCTAGTGGTGCCTCATGCTAATCAGGATCAACTGTCGACTGCTCATGATAACTCGACATGGATGGTCCAACACAACATATGATCATAGGAAATCTTCTTTGGGTGTTACGGAGTTCTTTACGACCTCAGTGGATAGTCCAACTGCTCTCCATCATGCATTGTTGGTCAATGCTGTTGCTGTCTGATGCGAGGTGAACAATGATCACTCCCATGATCGTGATCATCAGATGATGCGTCGCTGCTTGACTGTCGACGTATTGCATCTCGACCACGCCTACGTCGAAGGGCCCTCCTCAACCGCGTCACCAAGTTGGTAGCTCCTACGACATGCCACATCAGGGTGAACATGTCACATGGCATGCCTCTCCACATCTGTACCAACCTAAAATCGACCTGTATCTCTCTCATAGTGGTGGGCTTGACTCCCCCCTCCACAAGTAGTGCACAGAGTTGGTTGCCCAACTCCATCCTAAATCTAGTGTTAGGCCTACGCCTGGAAATATTTGGTACCAACACAACATGAGGACCAGGTCTGTTTGCACCGGCCTGATCCTCGACATCTTCCATCTCCTTATCTTCATCAGGATCTATACTTGGATTCTTTGGTGGCGATGGCATCTCATCGCCATCAAATGACCCAATGTATGCAAAATATATATAAGTACACAAAAATAATTAGACAATTTCGTAAAATAGTTTAATAAAAACAAGTTAAAGAACATGTTAGAATAAATTTAAAGAAAACAATAATATTACCTCTATCATCCGACGTCTCATCATCTGTGAAGAGGATGTTGGCACACCCTCGCCAATCCAAACCAGCATACGGATATGGGACCAGAACGAAGGGATGCTCATCAACACTGGCTAGCAACTCCAGTGCATCATGCGATATCCTCGTGGAAAAATCTTACTCGCCCCTCTTGGGCATCATATCTCCCCACATCTACATCCGTACATGCAACACCGATTAAATTTTGCTGCAGAACAAAGAATTAGGCCTCGTCTTTGGAAACCTCAAATAAACAAAGCACTAAACAAAGCAGCTCTAAAGAAAAAGGGAAGTTCACCCTCCCTTGTGCACCCAGAGATAAGATCCAAAGTTGTATATAGAAAAAAATGGTAGACCACCTCACAAGTTGTGGCTCCTATAATAAAGAATCTGTTGGACATTGGGTTCAATGCTCCCTGTGTGTTTCACGACATGGAATAATCACCTCTCATGGATCCTAACTCGTGCGTGTAGCGAGAGAGAGGTTTTGATCATGAGTGTGGCCTGATTTCCAACAAGTGGTATCAGAGCTAGGTTTCGAGTTCGAAACTCACCCGGCTTGCTTTGTGGGGGAGATTATTGGACATTGGGTTCAACGCTCCCCATGTGTTTCGTGACATGGACTAACCACCTCTCATGGATCCTAACTGCGCGATTGTAGCGAGAGACTAATACTGCGGGTTTGGTCCTGCGACAATCATGATTCCATAGGCTCAAACCATGAATAGAAGTGAGCAACTAATGTGTTGCCCGTCATTGGTGTTGTGTGAAATGGTTGAAATAATAAGTGAGAGGCACCTCACCTTTTGACAACAAAATGCACCAATATGTAACTGACCTCCGGAGACTTGAAAATCTGAAGGAGACATTATATCTGCGCTAATGTATCTTTGGGAGTACACCAACTGACTCCCTACTACATAGCCAACTAGAACCTCTGGGAATGAGGGAAAATCCACCCATTCTCTGGATGAGCCGACTGAAATAAATGTCCTCCTCATTGGGCGCGTACCACTGGTTAGGACCAACCCAAAAATCCTATAGGTGGGCATTCCACCTGTGGATAATATGTTGCAAAAATAAACCATGGCCCTTTAGGGATAACCACCTCTGGTTTCCAGAAATTCTCGACTTAAGGAGCCTGAATTTGAGCTGCATATAATGGAGACAGGGTATGTATCTCTCTCCCTCTATCGTGCCTCCCACAGGTGAACCATGTTATACTAGTCTGCATGATGTTGCTGCTGTTCCCTCTCTTCTCTCCTTTGACAGTGCTGAATGACTGAAATATTAAATACAATTTTTTTATTAAATGAGACATGTAATTAGGAATATACATATATAATTTTTTTTGAAAAAACAAAAAAAAACAGTCGGTGCGCCACAAAAAATAGGCATGCACTGGTAATGGTGCGCCTTTTTTTGTCGTGCACCGTCGGCAGTGCACCTGAAAATTTTCAGCGCACCGGAGGCGTTGCACCTGCAAATTTTTAGTGCACCGCCCTCCTTGCATTGTTACAAGGTAAACGGTATGGTGGTATAACAAACCGCACCATTGATTATGTACCAATGTCAGGAGGGCAGTGTGTTGACCAAACTATACGCCCTGGGGCGTATAGTTTAGGAAGTGCACCACCCTTCTGACATCACTACATAGTCAACGATGCGATTGTTTACATGACCACACCGTTGAATCTGTCAAGTTCGGGGGGGGGGGGGTAGTGCACTGACAAAATTACCCACCCCAGGGCGGATATTTCCATCAACGCACTGCATTCCCGCAATTCGACATGGTCAACGGTGCGGCCAGGTAACCGATCGCACCACACTTTTTTTAATTTTAAAAAATCACGGTGCGTTGTTTCGATATTGCCTCGGAACCAGTGCGGATACTGTTAGCACCGGTCACGGTGCGACCTGTAAATTTATAGGCAGCACCGCAAACTGGTGCGAGCCGAACAGCTCGAGTGCAAAGCGCAAGAATTTTTTTTTAATTTCAAATAAGGTGAATTTTAAGCTATTTTAGAAAACTAATCTGCCAAAAGGTTTAATTATGGAAAAAAAGGAAAATACACGTGCATTTGGCCGTGAGGAGGTCTATTGAGTTTGTAGAATTTTCAACACTAAATTTAACGACCATTTTGCAAATTCAAAATGTAGATGGTGGGCAATGACGACGGCGGTGTGTGCAATGGGAGCACCGATGGAAGGGCGCCTCACACAAGGTAAATTTGCACCGATTAGCGAGAGCGCTAGAACGAAAAGTGAAAAATGCGGATTTTTGGCCGTAATTTTTCTTTTTATCTAACCACATTGCAGTGCGCGGGTTTATGGGTGCCTTAGGTGCGATTTCTTAAACACACCGGGTTGTTTTATTTTTGCCAGCGCGCGCGAGGTTTTTTTTTTAGGACGCACCGGTGAAAAATATTTGTAAACACCGGTGTGCTGCGATCTCAATGGTTTTATCAGGCGGGTTTTGTACTAAGCGCCACCGGTGATGAGCTAGTGTGCCAATGTTTTGTGCACATCGGTGCTTTCTCTTGTTTAACGCACCAGTGCGGTTTAGGATGATAAGCGCACCAGATGAAAAACATTTGCAAAAACCTCCACCCGTAAACCTCCTCTAGTAACCTCCACTAGAAACATATGTATGAGGTGTTTTTATAAGGGGTTCCTCAAAAACATACGCTAGAGGGTCTTTTCCTTGTAGTGCTCGAAGCCGGTCTCAACAGTGATTTATTAGGAGACGAACAACAATTGGAGAATCGGAGAATCAGAGAGGATGTCAAGTAGAGACATCCACCTCAACGCCTGTTCCAATAGAGAGTACGACAAAGTGGGACAACGGAGTACATGCATCCATACCTCTAGGTGAGAGGTGGGGCGATGTGAAGAAATAGTCCCAAGAATGTATAAATTTGGGCAAATTCCATTGAGGTGTTTTTTCCTTGTGGACCATTACCTTGCTACGGGGGGACCATAGGATATAGTAGCAGAATGGATCAATGTTAGTTGATGTAGTCGATTTAACTTTTCAGACATATGTAGAGACTAAGCGACAATAAAAATCTTGGGAGGCGCTTGATGCGAGTTAAGTTGCATTATAGATGGCACATTGTAGAGTTAGCAATGCAGAGTTTTTAGTAGAAAGTGGAGTAGCTAGTAGCAGTCAAGACTCAGGTGAAAGATGCATTATACTGATAATAGTTGATTCAGTTTGTTTTTTTTTATGATTTTAAGTTTCAGATGTAGCAACAACACTAGTGAGAATTGTTTCATGCAAAACATTCCAAAAGTACTGGATTAGGATAGAGTTGAATCATTTTCTTGTTGAGAGGGACTGTTGAAAATGGCAACAAGAAATTTTGAAAATGGCACCAAGAAAGATTCTAATTTAATTTTCCCTTGAATTAAATTAGAATAAAATTGTAATTCCACGTATCATGACAACTTGTACGATTTTACTAAGTTAGTTTGACTTGGTTTATTCAGTTAATTCAAGTTGAGAGTCAACTTGAGTCATGTACAGTGTCTCCTACAAAATAGGAGCCCTGGTTGAGTTTATTTTGAGTTGTAATTAATTAACTCAGTTTATCTGAGTTCAAGTCAGTTTAACCTGTTCCAGTTGTTGGAGGAACTAGTGAGAGGTCAAAGTGTGGAACTTGAACTTGAACCACATGTAGTGATCAATCAAATAACTGATAAATCAACCATAAATAACTGATGCATGTCATATTAGAGAAAGACCCAGTTGAGATTGGAGTTCAAGGGCAGTTGTTTAGTCAATTTAATTTCTTAAATTGCTATCATAAATTATCGACCGGTGTTAGTAATCTTATGAAGTGAAGGTGCACTATATATGCTAGAATCCTTTTCTTACTTAATTCGTTGTGTTGGTTTTATATGTTGTTTTTAGGATTTTGTGTTTATCTTGAATGTCTAAATGAAATTGAGAAACTAAGAACTGAACTATGAAATGAAATCTAAACTTAACTATCAAAGCTTATGATGAGAATTCGATTTTAGCTTATCTAAAAATGAACAACTGACTTCAAGGAAACTAGAAACAAGAAGAAACTTCAATCTTTTTGTATGTTTTGGAGTTTTTTTTATGTAAATGAAATCAAAAGCAAGAAATCACTAGAAAGTAATCACACTTTAAAGAAACATTTTAATGATTGAAAAATAAAACTAAGAAGAAAGAAAAGGAAATATTTAATGTTTATCTGAGAAATAAAATTAATCTATGAATCACTCTTAAAGAAAGTATTTTAATGACTGAAAGATAAAACTTGCAAGAAGGAAAAAAAAGAAATGTTCATCTAAAAAAGAAAACTGATCTATGATAAACTTATATTGCATCAAAAGAAATTAATCTAAGTGATAAATCTTAAGCTATATCAAATCAATCTATGCCAGCAACTATGATAAATTATCTCAAAAATATCTATCTAAATTACTTCTAAATCTATTCAATCAAATAACAAAACATCTATCTAAATTACTTCTAAATCTATTCAATTATAAACAAAACATCAATCCAAATTGTTTCTAAATCTAACAAAGCATATATCTAAACTATCTCTAAATCTATTCAATTACAAAGCAAAGCATCTATCTAAGTTATCTCTATGAAGCAGAGTACCTATCTGAATTAACTCTAAACCTATTAAACTATGAAGCAAAAGCATCTATTCTAATCATAACGTAATTCTGCAAATGGAAATAACAAACAGTGAAGTAACAGTATCAAATCTGAGCATCTATACTATGGAAATTCGAAAACTATTTGCAATGAAAATGAAAACAGAGCATATATCTACTCTATGAAAATGAAATGTATGTTTAATCTAAGAAACGCAAACAGAGTATATGTCTACTGTGCAAAAATGAAATATATGTTTAATCTATGAAATACAAATGTAAACAGAGTTATGCTACCAATTATGATAAGAAAAACAAGATAAGTAGAGCGTCTATCTATGCAGAAAACACAACAAAAAACATAAGGAATTAAACTACGAAATGACATAAAACTAAACTATTAAACCTCTTTTGTGCAGGGGCCCTCCACAACAGAATGGTTCTGAATTTATTCGCAACTAACTACGCATTGATGATTCCAGAAACGCCTTCTCCTTTGATTGATAAAAATGGAGTTTTAATGAATAACAGTCTTACAATAAAATCAAGCTTGTTTCCAGTTTACACAGCCCGGTATTTATAACAGAGTCAAATTGAATGTTTGAGACTATCACGCCTTTGGAGACTAATCAAACTAGGCATAAAACTCTAAACAGAAATGTGATTTTTGTTGCTTTCACGATTTTCTACGTGGAGAGCAAATCGTGAAGCTTAATCTTCTCGTTCGTTTGTCTCGGTTCTTTGCTTTGACTGTCCATTTGATTGCAATCCTATGCGCTTTCCTTCTCGATTTTGGATAGGTAGATAGGATAGAATCCATTAATGGATCTTTTCGCAACTACCCATGTACTTCGCTCCTCCATTCATTCTTCGGAACCTGTTAAACCATGGTGGTGGCTGTAGAAACGGAGATTAGTTGCAGAATTGCATGAATTCTGTAGCTAAATACAAGTTTTATTCAAATAATAAGAAACATTTAAAATATAAAAAAAAAAGATCATTAAGGTACCTTACCCGGGTGAAAATGTGCAAATCAATACTGTTTGAGCTTACAGAGTTTGACAAAAAGGAGGAAAATGTAGTGAAATGGATGTCAAAATTGAGACAGTCTTGAGGCTCAACATACCCCCACTAAGAGACCATTGCATGTCCTCATGCAAATACAAAATTGTGAGTCTTCATCTTATCACTACATCTGCTCTGATACTTCTACCAGGACATATAACTTCATCTTCTTTCCCTTCTTTGAGGTCAATGCTACCCTTGGCTTCCTCATGAGAAGTTTATACTTCAAGTTTATGACCTGTTTTCTCATATGTCTATTCTTCTTTTTCAAATTTTTGTCCTTCTTTAACCACAATCCCAAATGTAGAAGAGTATTATCATTGATGGTCTTCTCAATTTGATTATGTATCTTCAGAGCTTCATGTTCCTATTTGATATGCCTATTTAGTGTCTCTAGTTCAAAAATTTCTTGTTTTAGAGTATTTACTAGAGGTTCTTGTGGACTAGAAGGTTGTTCTTCAAAAATTGACGTCTTTCATTCATCTCTTCTTTCTAAAGACTCAATATAATCATAAATTTCTTGCTGAACTAGATTAATTTGTGGAGTTCTTCGGTTTGGATCCTATGCGGGTGAAGCAATAGTAGGTGATGGCACCTCTAGATCTTCTTATAAATCAACATGTTTCGCTACTTCTTAAGGTGGATTTTTGGCTTTTTTTATAAGTTTGGAACTTCTTCTTACTAGCCGCATAGGATTTGTAGTTTTTGACTTCTCTATGTTTATGAATTTTTCTTTTCCTTTCATGTTGCCTTCTTTCTTTTTATCAATTTGTTTCTTGACTTTTCCAAACAACTTTGCAATGGGAATTTCATCTTCTGACTATCCTTCAGATGGTTGTTCATCCTCAATAAGGATTTCAACTTTTATTTTTCTTCCTCTTTTTCATTTATTATCACTAGGTTGTTCCTGTTCTTTTTCTTGGGAATGATTTCGGATTAAGAAAATTTCCCAAGTATCTCCTAGGCTTTTTAAATGAAATTAAATAATAATTTTTATCAATCCATGATGATACATTGTATTATCTATTAATTGAATTCTCTTTTGAACAATTCCTACCATCTTCCTTAAGCTATTCAGTCAAAACTATGGAATATTTATCTCCTTATCTTCAAGAAAATTCATTAATAACCTAGCATGGTAAAAGAACATACACCCAAACCTTCCTTCACAGGTAACAAATTTCTGAATTATTAACAACACATTTCTCCATTTTCCTTTAAGTGTTGTGCTAGGAATTCCCTTTTTGAAAATGCTAGTGTGCATTCCTTGGTTCTTTAAGAAGATTTTCCATTATTCTCCATTGATCCCTTTGTTTTTAAACCATATTTCTCTTGTCTTTGGTAGTCCAGTAGACTCTATTGTGAAGGATTCTGTGATTGTAAACTTGATGTCACCGATTTCAATTTCTATTCCATTAAAGGCCCTAGCAAAATTTAGTGACTTATTTATTAAATCCATCAAATTTCTCCTTGAAGTTAAGCCACTGCATTTTTTGAAACATTTCCTTCATTTGCAGATATCCTTCCATAAAATTATTTCCCATACGCTTTGTTCTCATAGTCAGACCCATAGCTTGCCGAGAGTTTTACCTTCAAGACTGCCCCTTTTGACTGGGTGAATTGAGGGTTTCAGGATCAATCTGGAAACATGGATTAGTTATACTGTGGAATGGTAGAGACGTGCAAGTGAATGAGTGAATGAGTGAGGTTTCAGGGTTATTAAGAGCATGAGTGGGGTTTCAGAACGAGAAATTACTGTATAGATCATTAATAAATGAAATTGGATTTGATCGTTGGGGAGATCATGATGAGGTTTTAGTGGTGAATCATGAGATTAGATCTTGATTTGGCATAATCGGTCTTTTTAATGATTTCATTTGAGTTGGTGGTATATGATCATCTAATCCATATATCAATGTTTGAAACCTTATTATTTAAATAAATTTTTGTATTTGCATACCTTAATCCATATATCAATGTTTGCAACCTTATTATTTAAATAAAATTTTGTATTTTCATACCTTGGATATAGCTAACCTTTAATTGTTTCTTCGTGTCTTGGTTCTTCAGGTATTCTCTAGTACATTCTTCAGTATGATCTTCAGTATAGTATTCAGCTACTTCTATCAAAAGGTCTTGTTGTATCTGAGCTGCAGAAATGTATAAGAGCTGTAGAATTTTATGAGAGCTACAGAAATTCAACAATTCTATAGCTATACTTTATTCTCTGAAAAAGAAAGGGAAATGCAAAGAGTTTGGAATTTTAGAATTGGAATGAGGAAAATGTAATATGTCAAAAAAAAATTCTGATTTTCACCTTATATTCTGTATAAGAATTCCAATAAATGATTGGTTTTCATATATATATATATATATATATATATATATATATCTTATTTCAATTTCCTTTTTTTTTAGATATGAAAATAAAAAGAAGACTAAGTTGGGGAAGAATAAAGATTCTTCTTAACTAACTTCATGTCAACATTATCTTGAAAAATCTTGACAAACTCCTCTTTTGTCAATGGCTTATGATAAACCTTTAGTCGATGTCCATTTACAAGGAGAGGAACCTTTTATTCATCAATAGTTCTAATCCTGACTGCTCCATTATCAAAGACTCTCAATCTCATAAGGCCCAAGTCAATGAGTTTGAAATTTCCCTTGGAAATCTTTGAAATTTGAGTAAAAAAGAAGTGCCCAATATCCTTCTTGGAGCTTTCTTTATTTAATGTATTTTTCATGCCATCTAGATCTCTGTTGCTGAACTAGGCAGGTCTTTTGAACTGCATATTGTCTTATTTCATCAAGCTCATTGAATTGTTCCATTCTATGCTTTTGTGCTTCTGACAAGTCAAGTCCCAATTTGACTGTTGTTTTTAAGGTTTTTATTAGGAATCTTATTGGAAACAAGACTTGCTTCCCATAAACAAGTTCATAGGGAGTATGCCCTATTTTGTTTCTCCATGTAGTACGGTAGGCCCATAAAGCTTCAGGAAATTTTTCTGCCCAATCCCTTCTATGAAAATGTACAGTCATTGTGAGGATTGCTTCAATCACTTTATTAGTAGAATCAAATTTTCCATTCTCCTGTGGATGGTATGGAGTGGATTCCTTGCAAAAAAATAGTCAATTTCAAAAAAAAAATCAGTCAAATCAGAGTCTGGATGAGGGAGATATCGTTGATTCAAAATCAGCAATATTGCAGAAATTTTTCTGACGACAATTCGTGGACGGTGGCTCTCATGTAATTTTTTGCAGTTTTTAGTGCAAAATTTTAGAGATATTGTTATATATCTGAGCTCTCCTTTAAAAATCACCTGATTTAAAAAAAAAAATCGGTCAAATCAGAGTCCGGACGAGGGAGTTATCGTTGATTTAAAATCAGTTATTTTTTCAGAAATTTTGTGACGGTGGGACCATTCCAGCGTGAATCTGAGAGTTTGGAGTCTCCATATAGTGATTTCAAACATATGTGAAGATGCATAATGGTCATTATATTTACAAAAATAGGTTATAATAAATATTCTGAGTTATATTGACCAAGTTATGCCCATTTTAAATATGGAGCAGCATTCAGAGCGGGTTCGCTTTGGAGACATGCCTTCCTACCCCACTTTAGTAGGCACCTGCTTCACATTCATCAGTTTCAACATAGCAGTTTTTAGCTTGGGTTATTTGGAGATGTTCCCTCCCACCCCAGGCTATGTAGGCACCTGCTACTTCATCAACAATCAACATCACGGTTATGGGTCAACCACACAAAATCCTTCTTATCGAAGTCCATTTGCTAGGTCACACATTGTTAGTATCATAGTTGATCATAAGCATTACAGGGTATCTCTATCCTCGGATCTTCATTTTTCATGGTTCTATGTCATCCACAAATCCACACTTCATCAAATTTCATTTTCTAGGCCACACACTGTCAGTATCACAGTTGGTCACAAGCATTATAGGGTATCTCTATCCTCAGATCTTCGTTCATCATGGTATGGGTTAACCACATAAAACCCTTCTCTTCAGTGGATCTTCATATTCAACAAGGGGTTATCAGGAGGGAACCTCATGCAATGGAGACCATTGCTTTTTAAGGAGGGAGGAATGATACGAATGAAAAGTGGCCTACACCCATGGTATTCATCCACCCATGGTATTTATCCGCCCATGGTATGGTAAGTGACATCTATCCATGATATTCATTCATCCATGGTATGTATCCACCCATGGTATTCATACACAGATGGAATTCACCCATGGTATTGTAAGTGGTATCTACCCATGGTATCCACCTATGGTATCTACCCATGGTATTGCAACTCAAAAAAATGTTATAAATAACAAGCCTCACTTTGTAAAAGGACAGGTTGTCCACCACAATTTAGCTTCTACAGTTATTCTCTTTTTTAATAAAAAAAGTTCTTTGTGGTTTTATTTACTGTGTGTTCTCTCTTTTTTCTGGAATTCTAATTTTGCAGATCTTTCCAGATCCATTTCAATTTTTTAGATATTGGGGGCCTCCCCCAAGATCCGGATCGGAGAGAACACACTTCATTGAAGTCCATTTGTTAGGCTGCACACTATCAATATCATAGTTGGTCATAAGAATTACAGGGTATCTCTATCCTCGGATCTTCGTTCATCACGGTTATGGGTTAACCACACAAAACTATTCTCTTCAGTGGCTCTTCATATCAACAAAGGCTTCTCAGGATGGAACTTCATGCAATGGGGACCGTTGCTTCTTAAGGAGGGAGGAATGATCCGTATGAAAAATGGCATCCACGCATGGTATTCATCCACCCATGTTATACACCCACCCATGGAATTTACCCATGGTATTGTAAGTGGCATCTACCCATGGTATTCATTCACCTATGGTATTGTAAGTGAGATCCACCCATGGTTTTTACCCACCCATGGAATTTACCTATGGTATTGTAACAAAAAAAGGCTATAAGTAACAAGTCGCATTTTGTAAAAGGACAGATTGTCCACCACAATGTAGCTTCGACAAATATTCTTTTTTTTTAACAAAACATTTCTTTGTGGTTTTATTTACTGTGTGTTCTCTCATTTTTTTTCTGGCATTCTAATTTTGCAGATCTTGCCAGATATATTTCAATTTTTTAGATCTTGGAGGCCTCCCCCCAAGATCTAGATCAATTCTGGATGTAAACTTAGTTCCTTGATCTCTCACAATTTCCCCTGGGACACCAAAACGAGTAAAAATATCCTCAAAAAGAAATGAAACTACAGAATTTTCATTAGGAAAGGAAAATGCTTTAGCTTATACCCATTTAGTGACATAATCAGTGCACACAAAAATATGCCTCTTTTGTCTTGATGGTGGGTTGATTGGTCCATCAAAATCCTGAGCCCATATTTCAAAGGGTTCGATGAGTACCTGTGGTTGTAAGGACATTTCATCTGAAGGAACAAGTTTCCCCATTCTCTGGCAACTGTCACATCTTTTAACATATTCCTTGGCATCCTTGAAAAGGGTAGGCCAATAATATCCTAAGAGAAAGGATTTGGTAGGAAGTCCTCTTGTTAGCAAAGTGTCCTCCACATGGCTCATCAGGCATGCCTTCAGTATCTCAGGTATTTCATCCTCTAGTACACATATTGTAATGATGATATCTGGACCTATCTTGTACAATTCCTCATTTACCCATGAATAAGATGCACTCATTTGAATTATCTTCATATTTTCTCTAGGAAACAAATATGATGGTAGTTTTCATGTGGCTAAGTAATTAGAAATGCCTGCAAACAATGGAGATTTAGTAGATATTGCAAAAATATATTCATCAAGAAAGCTATCTTCTAGTCGTGTATCATTTTGAATTCTAGAAAAAAAGTTAGAAACAATGTTTTGTTCTCTAGGTCGATCTAAAATGGTGATATTAAATTCTTGCAATAATAGTAACAATCTTGTGATTCTGCCATTAGTGATAGATTTATTCATTAGATATCTAATTGAAAAATTATTTTTGTGAATGAAAGTTTCATAGCCAGTGATATAATGTCTGAACTTGTTAATAGCATGGACAACAACTAGAAACTCTTTTTCAGTAACAGTATAATTTAACTCATCCAAAGTCAAATTCTTACTTGTATAGTAGATGGCATAAGGGGTCAAGTATTTATGTCCTAATACAGCTCCCAAAGTTGTATTTGAAACATACGTTGAGATATGAAAAGGTAATTTCCAATTTGGTACTCTTTAGATGGGTGCTTCAGAACTCTTTTCTTTCAAAATTTCAAATGCCTTTTGGCACTCAGGGTTCCAACTAAATTCACAATCATTTGTGAGAAATTTGAATAGTGGAGATGCAATTTTTGTGAAGTTCTCTATAAATATTCTGTAGTATGCTGTAAAACCAAGAAAATTCCTAACATTTTTTTGACAATTTGGAATTGCTAATTTGGAAATAACTTAAACTTTAGATGAGTCCACCTGTTACACGTTATTTTTTCACCATGACATTTGACTGTCCATATAGGTATATCACTACCTATATTGTGCTCCCTTAGAAATCAAAAACCCTAATGTTCCTGTATCAAGTCTTGGAATTGGAGAAAAGCTCTATAAAACCCTTAAAAGTATAACTCCACACTTTTTCTAGCCATTTCCTATGGGTCTGCGAATACTTAGTCTATAAAACACAACAACCCCCACACGTTTTGCTACTATTACCTGCGGACCCCTATAAAAATTCAAATAAAAAAAAAAAGTAAAATCTAGAAGCCTAGTTGGTCAAATATTCTCCCAACTGGAAGCTTCTAGAGGCGCGATCAGTTCGATCTTTATCCCTCCACTCATGGAGATTATCCCTTGGTCCATGGAACTAAAATCCCTTCATGAGATGAATCCATCCCCCTTTTCATGGAACTGAAATTATCTCCATTTCCCTATAAATTGAGCTCAAGTTTCAGTCTCAAGGGTAGCTGGTAGATTGTAGATGCTAAAATTGTAAAGGTATTGCTAAAGAGAATTCCCAAAAGTGCATACTTTCTGCACTACTAAATTGTTGTTTGCATGAGAATGATCACACCCTTGTGTCCATAACTCTATGCTGGTATTCAGAGAGGAAGGCTTGTCAAATTGAAGGAGGAACGATTGTTCAGGACCCCGGGAGAAATATGTACGTCATCAAGGCATCATGTTGTAAAATTACTCTTTTTATTCAAGATAATACATATGGATCTCTTTTTCTCATTGATTTTTTCCTATGCTTATTGAATAACATCAATACTTAGACTCCTTAATCACTAAGTTGGATTATCTTTTCTTAATTATTAGATGTTGCAGATGCTTTGATTCTCTTGTCTTGTCTTTGATTGCAAGTTCTACTTATTGATGATCCAAAATGGATTCAATTTTTCCTCCAAATCAAATTCTTCAAATGCAGATGAAAATAGGATCAAGTTGAAGTTCTCATGCGAACGGCGGGTGAAACCGAATTTTTATGAAGAAGTTGTGGCCAGTCAAAGTTTATGACAAATTAGGGCAAAATGACAAAAAGTAAAAGTCAACAATCAACGGTCAAGTCAACGGTCAATATGATGTCAGCAGGACACGTGTCATCCCAGGAATACGCCACATATCCACAGTGATGTCAGTAGATTAGTGACGTGTCAGAGTTTGATTGGTTGGAACGGGCCAATCTTTCGCTGACACGTGGTAGCCCGGATTTTTCCCAATATGGTCTCATTTCCAAAATTTTTGGGATCAGGGAGGATCGAACCCCTGACCTCCCGAAATGGCTACGACTTCGCCGGAGTTTGCTCACCAGAGAGCCATCACATCAATTGACATTGAATTTAAATACATTTTATTTATGTTGTATCAGGTTTCCGCCAGAGAAAGGACCAGACGGTCGAGGTCAACCCCACGACCACCGAAACCTTATCCAAGGTTTCAAGAGCCGCATATATATATATGTGTGTGTGTGTGTGTGTGTGTGTGTGTGTGTGTTTTCTATACATATAATGAAACCACTGAAGATATGACGGAAGGGTCGGGCGGGGGTTTCGACCCGCCGACCTTCCAAAACCATATATATCAAACGCCTTCACACATAGTAGCGGAGCCAATATACCATACGGTGGAGCTTGTAATACAAGCCGCTGAAATTTTATTTAAATAGTAGCAGAGCTGAACCTGTTTAAACCACCAGTGCATAGTCCGAGGTGGTTTTCTGCAGGGAAGGTGGTTTTCTGAAAGGCAGAGGTGGTTTTGAATTTCTCTAGGGGGTTTGGAGGTCACAGTGGCGGAATATAGGCAATTTTATACTCGTTTTACTCGAAATTTCGAGCCCGTCGCAATGGTGAGGTCCATTTTCTCATTTGAGCTTATGTTTTTGAGATCATACCTATAAAATCATTTTGAAGACAAAATAAAGCGGTCAGCACTGGAAGCTAAGGACCCGGAGACGTAGCCAGGAAGTCTAGTGAACTCTGTTATTAAATTTTTTTTGTGTTGATGTGTTTGAATGTGTTTTCATTTTCTTATTTTGTTAAGTTTATTCGCAATATTATCAATATATTGCACTAAATAACATAAGTTTCTCACATAGACGTCAATAATACCTTTTTAATAAATCAGATCAAGTGGTATCAGAGCTTCAGGTTAATTTTTAAAGGTTTGACAATGTCATGTGAAGATTTGAATGCTTACTAGGTCAAAGTTCAAACGAGGAGAAGGAGAACTTGTAGAAGCAAATCCAGAGATTGGAAGGGTATTTTCACAAAAGAAGATGACGGAAGAACACATATTCAGATCAGAAACTCAATTTTTGGACAGCTTCATGAAAATATGTGCGATGGTAGAAGAGATGTATAATGAGTTTAAAAAGGGAAAAGGTGAAGGTACTTCATCACCTAAACCAGACAAAGAATCAGGAAAAAATCCTCCTCCATTACCTCCACCATATCCTCCATCATCACCATCATCGTCATCATCATCTTCTTCTCATAAATCTAGTTCTTCTAAAAATAAGAAGAAGAAATCTTCTTTGATCAAATTAGATGTAAAATTTGATTTTCCAATTTATGATGGTGAGATTAACGCTGAAAATATTGATAATTGGATAAGAAAAATTGAAGTGTATTGCAGGGCACAGAAATTTGTTTCAGAAATAAAGAAGATCCAGCTTGCTATACTTCATCTTGGAGGAACCGCACTTGTTTGGTGGGAAAGCAGGACACAAACATATCTTCAGAAACATGGTAAAATCATTTCGACATGGAATGAATTTTTTTCTGCTATTAAAAAAAAAAAATTATCCTTTGGCTTATATGCAACAAGCTATGATGAGCTGGCAAACATTGTGTCAGTTAAAGGGTCAAAGTGTGCAAAGTTATACTCAGAAATTTCATAAAAGAGCTTTGACACTAGGCATATCATTGGACTCACCAGAAACATTATTGAAATACATGAGTAGCTTACATATTTATTTGAGGCATACCATACTGATGTTTAATCTGAGTAGCTTAGATGATGTATCTGTTCAAGCAACTCATCTAGAAGCTAGGGGTAAAAATGTATCTCATGATGTGGGAAAGTCATCTAAATCTACTGAAGTCAAGAATAAAGAAAAGAAGAAACAAAAATGTAAGGAAAGGAAAGCGAACACTGTGAAGAAAGAAAATCCTACATGCACTCACTATAAGAAAGAAGGACATAATGAGGCACACTATTGGGCACTGCATCCAGAATTGAAGCCTAAACATTTTAGAAATAAAGAATGAAAGAATGTTGCTACTATACAAAAGGACTTGGGATCAGATTCAGGAGACGAAACAACAATTACAGCTACAGGTATAAAAGGTAAAATTCTCAAGAATCTACAAGTACTTCTTCGCATTCTGTTGATAATGAAAATGATGAGAGGAAAAGAAATGAGCTATTTCATATTAGATTCGTTTCCAAGCATACTAAAATTGATACTTTTTTTGATAGTGGCTCTCAAGTTAATTTGATTTTTGAATCAATTGTAAATAAATTGGGTATTGAAACTAAACCTCATAAAAATCCATACCCATTTGGTTGGGTCTATGATAAAACTAAACTACAGTTTACGAAACAATGCAAACTTCATTTTGCAATTGGATCGAAGTTTGTAGATGAGGTTGAATTAGATATAGTCCCATTGGATATATGTGGAATTTTACTAGGGAGTCCATACTTGTATGATAGAGATGATGTCTTCTATCGAAGGGAAAATAAGTATCAACTCACTAAATATGGAATCCAATATTTATTAAGAGCTCATAAACTCAAAGATAACTACTCTCTCATAAATTCAGGACAAATGAAAAGAATTATAAATTCAAGTAAACAATTTTTACTTATGATTGTAAAAGCAAATGATCTTGATAAATCCAATGCCTTTCAAGGCTGTAATCCTAAACAGAAAGCGGATTTAGTTAAAGTTGTTTCTGATTATGATATTCTATTTCAAGAGCCTAAAGGGTTTCCTCCCAAGCGACAGATATAACATGAGATTTATTTGCAGCCGGATTCTCCTCTTCCTAATATTGGAATGTACAGGTTATTAACTCTAGAGAATGCAGAAATAAAGAAGAAGGTACAGGAATTTCTCGATCAAGGGTTAATTCAACCAAGCACTTCACCATGCGGATCGCCTATTGTGTTGGTACCTAAGAAAGAAGGTTCGTGGATAATGTGCATTGATTTCCGAGCATTAAATAAAATAACAATAAAGAATCATTATCCTCTTCCTCGCATTGACAATTTATTAGATCAGTTGAAAGATGTAGTTTACTTCACTAAGTTAGACTTGCGAAGAGGCTACCATCAGATCAGGGTTTCAGAACAAGATGTTTGGAAGACTGCTTTCAAAACGAAGCAAAGACTCTATGAATGGATGGTTATGTCTTTCGGCTTTATCAATTCTCCAGCTACATTCATGTGTGTCATGAATGATGTTTTTAGGCCATTCATTGATGATTTTGTAATAGTCTACTTAGATGATATTCTTGTTTTTAGTAAGACATGGGATGAAGATATAAAGCATGTAAAGCAGGTTTTAGATGTGTTAAAAAGAGAAAATCTCTAGGTAAAACTATCAAAATGTGAATTTGGCAGGACATCTTTAAATTACTTGGGTTATATTGTAGGGGGTGGTGAATTGAAGATAGATCCCTCTAAGGTCGAAGTCATTGTAAACTGGCCTAAGCCCAAGACTGATACAAAAGTTAGAAGTTTCTTAGGGGCAGCACAATACTGGAGAAAGTTTATTGCTAACTTTTCTTGGATTGCAGCTCCTCTACATGCTTTGACAAGTGTGAAAAAAGTGTTTCAGTGGGGAGGCAAACAACATAAATTCTTCAACACATTGAAAGAAAGGATCATTACAACGCCAGTACTAGCACTGCGAGATCTTCAGTAGGCATTTGAGATCGAGATATATGCAAGTGAATATGCCATGGGAGAAGTGTTGATGCAACACATAAAGCTTATATGCTTTCACTCTAAGACATTCACATCAGTAGTAGCTAACTATCCTACATACGATAAGGAATTATATGCATTAGTACAGAGTGTTAAAAAGTGGAAACATTACATAATGGGAAAATAAAAAATCATACATACAGATCATCAACCACTACAATATTTACACTCACAAATTAAATTGCAACAATCGAGGCACTATCGTTGGATGGGTTTCTTACAGAAATTTCATCTTGTAATCATATATAAGAAAGGCATACACAATAAGGTTGCAGACATGTTATCAAGACCAATCATAAATGCATCCACAATTCTTAAGCATAATTCAGCAATGCACGAAAGCTATATTGAACAATATACTCAAGACACAGATTTTAAGGATGTATATGCAACTTTAAGTCATGGCAAGCAGGTAGAAGAACTAGATTATTTCATAAAGGAAAAACTCTTATATCATCTGGGAAAATTATGCATTCCACAAACTGAAAGAGTTAATGTGATTCGAGAAGCACATACTTCTCTAATTTCAGGTCACTTTGGTGTAAGTAAAACAATTGCACAATTACAAAGATTCTGCTATTGGCCACGAATGAATGAAACAGTTTCAAGATATATTAAAGGATGTACTATGTTTGCTATAAGCAAGCCAAGTAACAAAAAATTAGGCTTGTATAATCCACTTCCAATTCCTTCTCGTCCTTGGGAAATTTTATCCAAGGATTTTGTTGGGGGATTGCGAATGTCTAGAAAATGTCATGATTATTTGTATGTAATTGTGGATAGGTTCAGTAAGATGTGTATTTTGACAATGTACTAAATAGGTCACAGCTGAACAAACTGCAAATTTGTTATGTCAAAATGTATGGGTTCATTTTGGGTTACCCACCTCTATTGTATATGATCGATATTCTCGATTCATCAGGAAATTTTAGTCAAGTTTATGGGAAATCATGGACACAAAGTTAAAGAAGAGCATGACATTTCATCCGAAAAATAGCGTCCAGACAGAAGTGGTAAACAGGACAGTGGTACAGTTGCTTCGAGGTTATTATAGTAAGCATCCTAAGCTTTGGGATGATCATTTGTGTTATGTGTAGCATGCTTACAACCATGCAAAACATTCTTCTACTCAAAGATCTCTATTTGAGACTTGTTTTGGTTTTGTGCCAAAGTCTCCCTTCGATTTTTTCTTTGGTAAAGACATATCAGTTGATGGACACAACGATGTGGACAAAGCAACCAAGTTCATTTAACAGATCCAGGAAATTCACCAGGAAGTACAAGAACAACTGGAAAAGAGCCAAGCAAAGTATAAAGCGAGGCACGAAAAGCATCGAGTTGAGCATAGTTTTCAAGTTGGTGATCAAGTCTGGCTGTACATTAGCAAAGAAAGACTTCAAGGGGAAGGTAAAAATTTGAAACCAATTAGATATGGTCCTTTCAAAATTATTGACAAAATTGGTGAGAATTCTTTCTGCCTAGATCTACCAGCTTATATGCAGATCTATTCCGTCGTAAATGTTGAAAACTTTCGATTGTATGAGCCTTCATTGATTGAAGATCCAGAAGAGAAAAGTCAGGTACCTTCCATTGAATATTTTTCACCAGAGTATGTGAACCAGTTGCAGGAGGACACAATTCTCGACAGGAGGATAAGGACTTCGCGACGAGGAGATATAGAGTATCTTCGAGTTGGGCTTAAAGGTAAAAATCCAAGTAAAGAATGATGGATAGAGATTGGAAAAGTGAAGGAAACTTATCCTCACTTACTCGACAAATAAAACCAACTTTTGGTGGTCCAAAAGCTTCCAGTGGGTAGGAGTGATCCAAAATGGATTCAGTTTTGCCTCCAAATAAAAGTATTCAAATGCAGATGAAAATAGGATCAAGTTTAAGTTCTCGTCAACATGATTCCAACGGTGTGAACGGCGCGTGAAACCAAGTTCGTATGAAGAAGTTGTGGCCAGTCAAAGTTTATGACAAATTAGGGCAAAATGACAAAAAGTAAAAGTAAAAGTCAATAGTCAACAGTCAACGGTAAAGTCAACGGTAAGGATGATGTCAGCAGGACACGTGTCATTCTAGGAATATGCCACATGTCCAGGGTGATGTCAACAGATCAGTGACGTGTCAGAGTTTGATTGGTTGGAACGGGCCAGTCTGGGGCTGACATGTGGCAGCCTGGATTTTTCCCAATATGGCTTCATTTCCAAAATTTTGGGGATCAGGGAGGATCGAACCCCTGACCTCCCAGAATGGCTACGACTTCATCAAATTTTTGTCACCGGAGAGCCACCGCATCAATTGACATTGAATGTAAATACATTGTATTTATGTTGTATCGGGTTTTTTCCGGAAAAAGGACCAGACTGTCATGGTCAACCCCATGATCGTCGGAACCTTATCCAAGGTTTAAAGAGATGCATATATTAACATATATATTTTTTCTATATATATAACGAAACCAGCGAAGATATGACGAAAGGGTCGGGCGGGGGTTTCGACCCGCCGACCTTCCAAAACCATATATATCAAACACCTTCACACATAGTAGCGGAGCCAATATGCCATACGGTGGAGCTTGTAATACAAGCCACCGAAATTTTATATAAATAGTAGCAGAGCCAAACCTTTTTAAACCACCAGTGCACACTCTGAGGCGGTTTTCTACAGGGAAGGTGGTTTTCTGAAAGGCAAAGGTGGTTTTGAATTTCTGCAGGGGTTTTGGAGGTCAAAATGGCAGAATATAGGCAAGTTTATACTCGTTTCACTCGAAATTTTGAGCCTGTCGCAATGGTGAGGTCCATTTTATCATTTGAGCTTCTATTTTTGAGCTCATGCCCGTAAAAGAATTTCGAAGACAAAATAAAGCAGTCATCACTGGAAACTAAGGACCCATAGACGTAGCTAGGAAGTCTGGTGAACTCTGTTATTAATTTTTTGTTGTGTTGATGTGTTTGAATGTGTTTTCATTTGCTTATGTTATTTATGTTATTTGCAATCTTATCAATCTATTTCACTAAATACATAATTTTCTCACATAGACGTCAATAATACATTTTTAATAAATCAGATCAATTGAAGAATCCACTTTGGAGCGACAAGATAAAAGACTACATCGAACATTAGATTTCAAGGTAGGGGCATGTCCTCTCTACTTTCTCATTATAATTCTAAAATTGAATTAATCTAGAGAAAAAGGTTTCCAAATGGATGTTTGTTTCTAGCTATTCGTTGAATACTAGGGAGATTGCTCTTGTCTGCAAGAGGGATTAATCTGCATAACAAAATGGTGACTCCTGTTACTGTGTCAACCTCGTTAAAAAAAGAATCAGTTCATCATGAGGATGGTTCTTTTCTTGTGTCAACCTCGTTAAAAAATGAATCAGGCAATGAGGATAGTTCTTTTGCTGTGTCAACCTCGTTAAAAAATGAAACAAGCCCTTATGAGGATGGTTCTTTTCTTGTGTCAACCTCGTTAAAAAATGAACCAGGCAGTGAGGAGAGTTCCTTTTCTTGTGTCAACCTCGTTAAAAAATGAATCAGGAAATGAGCATAGTTATTTTCCTGTGTCAAGCTCATTAAAAAATGAAAAAAATCCTCTCGTAATTGAATAGAGTTTTCGATTAGATCTCGTAAGTGTCAAGTCGAGTCTTTCATCTGATCTCGTAAATGAACCCTCATTCCATCCACCTATTAGTAACTAGTAGTCCACTTAGGTGATTGAAATGAAGCTTGGGGGGCATGTGCTCTAGCAAGTTACGCTTGGGGGGCATTGAAACATATCTCAAGCATGATTTTTACTTTGTTTCAAGCTTGTGTAAAAATGAACAAAACCATTCTAAAGCACAGTTTCCTTTGTTTCAAGCTTGTGTAAAAATGAAACCACTTTCAAGAATAGTTTTCCTTTGTTTCAAGCTTGTAAAAAAATGAAACCTACCTTGAGTCCATTTCGGTTATTATTTTCAAGACTCGTTAAACTCATGAAAATCCCGAGATTATTTTTCTATCTTTCATTCTCGTAAAACACATGAAAATGTCGAGTTATTTCCGTCTTTTCCAGCTCGTAATTTAAAACTAAAAGTCGGCCAACTGAGCATAATTTTATCACTTTTTCGGGCTCTTTAAAATTACGAAAAAGCGAAACCCTAGAGTTCTCTTTTAAGCCCTTTTCAGACTCTTGAAACATGAAAAGATCGTCGAGTACTTGACTATTCAAACTCGTTAAATTAAATGAACAGTCGTCCCTTCAGTATAAGTTTACCCCTTTTCCAAACTGAAATGGACTAATTACGAAAAAGGTATACGTTGACTAATCATGGCCAATAGAGTTCTCTCCTGGATTATTTTATCCTTTTTTGGACCTGAGAGACTAAATTTACGAAAAATAACAATAGGAGTTTTATTATGTTTTTCTTCTGACTCCCTAAAACTGAAAAACACTGAGTTTCTCCTATACTGGACTTGTTAAAATTTAATAGTAAAGGACTTGTCGATTACAAATAGGTCCGAACCACTCCTTCTTAGGGTTCAATTTTAATACTAAGATGGACTCATCCAAAGGATTAGCTTATAGAAACAAGCAAATGTTATCCTCCTCAAGCTTGTGAAAAATAAAGAGGTACTTACCAGTAATAGTGGGGGGAAAAGAGAGAAAAAGAATCCAGTTATCACCCTTGTTTAGAAAGCAGCATGCCACTCTTGAACTCGACACTTTGTCACACTTGTGTCTGGGTTGGAAAATACTTTGTCTAAAAGTTAATCAAACCATATTGAAAGTCTTCAGCCAGTTTTTGGGTATTCACTTTGTTGGTGTTCCCATGTTTTGGCCAGGTTGGAAAGACCAAAAGATGAGACAACATAGAACCACTTTTAGACCTTAAGATCTAGCCCTCCTAGGTCCAGAGAGGGATCTCTCTATATGAGTCAAAGTGTATGTCTTGGAGGCTCTAAGTTATGATTTTAGGCTAGTTATAGGCTCAGGGTTGTTTGTTTGATTGTTTGATGTTTGGTTGCTGGGAATCAGGAAAGGAAGGTCCAATATAAGACAAAGATGAGCATAGAGGGGATTAGGTTAAGACAGATAACTCAGGGAACATCAAGGCCATTGGGCAATGGAGTCAAGAAAGGATTTACTTGTGTTCAATGTGCAAGCTTTCAGTTGGGATAGTCATCTAGAGCATTTGGATCTTAAAGATGATATTTGGAATGGGACATTAAGGAATGAAAATGAAAGGAGGAGAACCATCCAATTCTATCTATAGATCAGGCCAGAGGTCATTTAACTCCAGACCTTCTTGGAAAAAATCAGGGGCAATACAAGGGATCTTGGAAAGGCTTAATTGAGATGGAAAGATCCTAGTGAGGCAGAGACAAAGTTCTAAACCTCCTAGTGTTCTCAACTCATTCAACTAAATCCTAACAAGAACATCTAAACATAGACTTCATTAATTCATACATCAAAGAGCAGGCAATAACATCCACTACACTAGTTAATTCAATTGAAATTAATATTCAGATACACATGTAAGCAGAAAACATAAAAGGCTTGGAGAGCAACAACATAAGGTACCTATCAAGGGTAAATCTTATGCCAAACTTCTGATGCGAGCCAGTAGAAATGGAATGAAATGAAATCAAACACAGAGATAAGAAAACATCACCAGCTGCTTTAGATCAGGATCCAAAGAAACATGCTTTTCATATTAAAAACAAAACCAATCAAGTACATCATTGCCCACAGCTTGAAAATTCAGTCTGAATCACATCAAATCTCAACCTATCTTACAATATTACACAGAGAACTTGTCTCAAGAGGAAAAATCTTGCACTTCTCTGATATCTTGTCAACAACCTTTACAATAATTTCCTTCTGTGTTTTATAGCAGAGGATGAACAGAAGATCGACTTAGGGGGTAGGTGAACACTAAATGTAACATTAAACAAAAAAATGAATGCAGGGCCGAAACCCATTATGTTTGACTGCTGCGTATTTAATCTCTGTCACCTCCCTTGTGAAAGAGTGATCTTCTCCAGATATGATCTTGACATCTTTTGGCTGTAGTACTCCTGGTGATTTGAAAAAAAATAAAATAAACTACTGAGAATTCTGTCATATAAATGCTCTGGCGGTTTTGAACCATTGTCAGGGTGGAAATTCCTTCAGGGACACTGTGCATAATAAAATCTGTATGGGCGCCCTGTACTTGACGAAGAAAAACATTCCGCTGATGAGAAAACCCTGATGTTACCCTTTCTTGTGCACAGGACCTTCTGATCGATCCTCGGGGTCTTCAAACTAGTGCTTTGCCTCTTTAAACTACAGATTTAAGGCTCAATATCTTCATTAGCGTGCCTTAATCTCTTTCGCTTTGTACTGGAACACTCTGTCGTTTCATCTCTGCCTCTGACATGTTAGCTCGGGCTTTTAATGGTGCTAGAAGGTTTTCTATAGAGTTTAAATCCTGTTCTCTTTAATGAACATCCTGTCTTCACCTTCCCGGGTCATTTTTCATCAATTTTGCCTTTGTAAATGATCTTCTTTGATTTCTTTGTCACTGTGCAGAGGCTTCACATTATGGCGGTCTTTTATCATTTACAACCCTGCAAAACACGAAAACTGTGAGGAAAACAACATGGACGGACAATGGATGCAGTGGGGATGCAGGAAAAAGGCTGTGCAATTGGCGACATGGCGGAAAGAATGCGGGAGAACAATGGAGAATCGCTCTGGTGGGGGGTGGCAATCTGCAGAGCGAAAAACAAACGAAAAAACTTTAAAAAACGTGAAATGAATCAACTATATGCAATGGAATGGGAGTATGTACTGAGGATGCACGTGGAGATGATGTGGCGGGACCGGGGACAGTGGAACATTCAACGGCGAAGGAACAAATCTGGACCGTCGGTCGAGGTGGAGATCAACGGCGGAGCGCAACAGACAGTGGGCCAAAGGTACGGGGGCCATGAGTTAAGCAGTGCGCAGCTTCGAGGGATGATAGCCGTCGCATTGGGGCTGACATATTGGACGGGTATTACACATATCGCTTCGCGGCTTGGTCCGGAGGATAATGCGCGATGGGATGGCGGTTTTACCATCGTACAGGGGACACGCGGCGCGCGATAATTGGAATCACTGGGCATTGGAGAAAAACCGCCTGCCGCACATAAGTGGTGCGATGGAAACCGGCACGTTTGAAACAGTGCACGGGCGGGGACCACCGGTGGGGGGACTGTGGACCGTTGATATGATGGGGAAATGAACAGCGATCGCGCGATAAGAAAATGGATGGGGGGAAAATGGAGGGCGTCAGGATGCACGCTCATCATTCGATCAACCAAGATCGACGGATGGAATTTCGCCCGATATAGCTCAGTGGATAGGCGCCTTTTGCTTCAGCAGGTGGTTCGGGCACTGGATCACGTGGAGGGAAAAAGCGTCAGTGCATATGCCGAAAGGGGCTAGGGCCCGATATACAAAGTATATGATTTTTGCACATTTTTAATGCATTTTTAGGGCCACTAAGGTTTAACGATAGGGGAATAATGGGGGGAATTCGGCCAAACAACGGGTGATGGTGGGATTTAAAGGGGATTTTGGAGGGGTGTAGAGGGTTAATAGGGGAAATAGAGGGGAGTGAAGGCACTTTGACAGAAGGAGGAAAAAGGGGAAAAAGTGACATTTTTCATGGGTACAAGAGGTAAATGCAAGCCTTAGGGAAAGGAACTAGCAAAGGGGACTTGCATAAGGCAAAGCACAGAGAGACCTCAAGGATGATGTGTCTACAGGGGAGATGCATTCCTTGAAGGTCTCCAAAATGACATAGCCCCCAACTTGCTTGTCAAGAATTTCATAGGGGGGCTAACAGTGGCTCCACATGGGGATGGCTTCTTCTTGAAGGAGGCAAGAAACCAGAAACGATCTTTGGAGTAGGCCAGATGCCTGCTGCCATAAGCCATATTTCTTCTTTGATTTTTAGCTACCACCATATGAATGTGTTACATCAGCAGAAATATTTTTCCCGATCAAACTGCTTACCCAAACTACAGTCCTAGCATTTTTTCTTCTTCTAGGGTGCATTTAAGCTAGCAGACCCCTTACATCATTTTATTTTGCAAACAGAAAAGAAGCCTATTCTAAAACTACCCTTATTTCTCCATGAGACCAGATTAGACTGTTGGTCTCATTTGATTCTCTACCTAATCTACTACCTGCTGGGATTAAACTTTCCAATAGGTTTCTTCACTATATTCTAAAACGGGAAATTGAAAAACAACCAAGCCAGGATTAGACTGTCTGACTTTCTGGAGTGAAGACTTGTATAAAACTGAAAACAAAACTGTGAAGGCATGAAATCTGCAGTTTTGAAACATCCTTCTTTCTCTGTGACTCAGATTTTGAGCATATTAGAGTCACTTCTTTTTCTTTGACTCAGCTCTGGTTTTGGGCACATTAGAGCTGATTTTCTTTCTTTGTTGGCCCAGACTTTGAGCATGTTAGGACCAGCTATCTCTCTTTTCCTTTCTCTCTTTTTTAGAACATCTTTCTTTGTTTTCTTGAAAGTAAAACTGCAATGGTATGTACAATGAAAATGGAAACTAGAAATGAAAATCAGCAGAAGTAGTGTTTAAGCATCCTGCCATTGATAGGACCTCCAAAAAGCTCTGCACCATCAAGTTCTTGTAGAAAAAACGCATTGGGACCCACAGTGGCCTGGATGATGTATGGACCCTGCCACAAACTGTAAAACTTTCCATGTTTACCTTTGTCTTCTCTTCTTGAGTCCCACTTCAGAACCTTGTCACCAATTTTGAAATCAGAGGCTTTGGTTCTTTTGTCAAATAATTTCTTTATATTCTCCTGAACTCTGACAGATCTGTTATACACCTCCTCCCTTGTTTGCTGAAGATGAATTGTCTGATTTATTCTTCTTATCATGTTGTCTTCCTTTGTCTAGATCTCTTGGAAAAGTTTGATTACTGGAACCCCAAGGCTGGTAGGAAAGACTGCTTCTGCTCCATAGACCAGCTGGAATGGTGACATGCCAATGGAATTTTTTGTTGTAAGCCTGTCAGCCCACAAAGCGTGTACCAATTTTTTATGCCAAGACTTTTTGTTCTCTTCCAGCAGCTTCTTGATGATTGTAACCAGGCTTTTATTTGATGATTCAGCTAAGCCATTACCCTAGGGGTAATAGGCAGTTGAATGACCAAGTGCTATTCCATACCTGTGACAGAAATCAACCATTCTCTTGGATCCGAAAGCAACAGCATTGTCACTGATTATTTTCCTTGGACAGCCAAACCGAGATAGGATGAAATCTTATAGGAACCTAATGATGATAGAATCAGTGGCATTCCTAGTGGGTATGGCTTCTATCCATTTAGTGAAGTAATCTGTAGCAGTTAGGATCCATTTATGTTGTCCAAAGGAAGTAGGATGAATTTCTCCTATAAATTCTAGGCCCCATTGCATGAAGGGACCTTCTACAGTGATGGGTTGTAATGGGAGGGGGAGAAGCTTTCTTCTACCATCAAAGATCTGGAATTTGTGGCAGGCAAGAATCATTTTATGGACATCATTGAAGAGTGTAGGCCAATAGTAACCAGCCCTGAGTATTTTATTTGCAGTGGATTTCCAACTCAGGTGGCCTCCACACTCCTCGGCATTAAATTCTTGTTTGATTCCTTCAACTTCAGTTTCAGACAAACATTTCAACAATAGGCCATTTGGATTTTTCCAATATAGGTTTTAATCCAAAATGCAATAGTTTTTGGCTTTAAGTTTCAGGAATCTGGCCTTAGTCTTGGATAGTTCTGGAGGAGCATTGAGATTGGTGAGCACATAAAGGATATTAGAATACCAAGGATAATTCTGAAACTTCTCCTCAACAATTGGGTCAGGCAATCCTTCCAGCTCATCTAAGGCAGCTATCATGTTAATGTCAAGGGCTTGCAGATTTGATTCAGACATTAATTGGGCCACGCCTTGACCTTTGATCAGTTTGGTGGGCTTTATCTCAAGGTCATACTCTAAGATAGTAGCAATCCATTTGCCCCTTTTCCCATCAGGGTCTTGGGACAAGATATCTTTAACCACTGTATTTGGGACATAGGCTATGGTGTGAGAATGCAGAATGTATACCATAAAGTCTTTTAAGGCCTTTACTAGGGCATAGGCCTGCTTTTCCATAATGTTGTACTTCAAGGGTGCATCCCTCAAGGCTTTGCTGAAGAAGGCAATTGGCTGTTCCATTCCCTCTGTGTTTTTCTGCATTAAGACAACGGCTATTGTGTGTTCAGAGGCAAATGAAAAGATTAGAAAATCCTTTGAGAAATATGGGCTGATCAAGATAGGGGCTTGAGTGAGTGCCAGTTTTACCGACTCAAAAGATTTATTGGCCTCAACAATCCACTTAATTCCGGCACCTTTCTTCAGCATGTTGGTCATTTTCCTAAGGTGCTCAGCTAGGTTGGGAATGAATCTCCTAAGGAAATTGATCTTCCCAATGAAGGACTGTAACTCCTTGATGTTTCTCAGGTGTGTGATTTGAAGTATACCCTCAACCCTTTGAGGGTCTATCCTAACCCCTTCCTCAGATATAATGTGGCCAAGAAGTTTACCTTCTTGCAGCCCAAAAACAGTTTTCTTAGGATTTAAGGACAGACCGTACCTTCTACATTTTTCAAAAAAATTTCTCAGATGTTTCAGATGTTCTTCTTCAGTTTTAGAAAAGAGAGTCAAGTCATCCAAGTAGATAACTATGAAGTGTCCTATCTCATCTAAGAAAGCTATATCCATCGCTCTCTCGAAGGTTGCACCCCAAAGATTCACTTCCACCAAGGCATTTTCACATGAAGTGGTGCTCCAAGAGTAAAAGATTTTTGAGCAGATCTTGTATACAAGAACTTGATCAGATCCCAAAACCACTGTGAGATTCTCTTGTGATCCCTCGACCTTCCTCGTAGGATATGTTCCATTCTGCGTGCAAAGGTAATTGTCTTTCAGAGGCCTGCTGAGGTTTCAAGTCTTATGGCTGTCCGATTCTCCCCGTTTTCTTTCTCACCATCAGTTTGACACCTCCCTCAAACCTTACAGGGACTATTATGCCTGCATCATACATCTTTTTGATCTCTTTCTCTACTGCAGGCAATTGTTTCGGATTGATCCTACGGAGTTTTTGTCTGAAAGGCTTCTGATTTTTATTCAGGGGTATCTTGTGTTGTATGATGTTGGTGTCATAGGCCTTTAAGTCTTCATAGCTCCATGCAAACACATCAATGAATTCCTTAAACAGGTCAATGTATTTTTTCTTCATGTCTGCAAGCATAGACTTAGCCAGTTTAATCATTTTGGGTTTATCTTCAGTGCCTACGTTGCATTCTTCTATGTCTGAGTCTGCATGTTCTATAGTGGGCCTTTTTGCTACGTCATCAAAGTCAAAAAGGTCCTCTAGGGGCACCAGGCCTCTGGGTATCTTCTTGTCTTTGGCCTGTAACACCTCCATCTCTTCACTATCTGCGATTTCACATTTTGTGGTTGAATTTCCAGTTTCTTCAGAAAAGGAATTTATTTCTATGTTACAAGGTGGGGTTTCTTCATCAGAGGATTCTTCATTTAGGCAGCTACTATCAGATTTAAAGTCTGAATCAGAAAATTCAAACTCATTTCTGCCTATCAGGAAATCCTCAATCTGTTTATCTCCTTCAAAAACCTGACAATATTTTTCATTGTCTGGCACTGCAGGTCTGAATTTGGTCTGAACGATGATCTATTGGTCACTAGGGGTTTTAGGATATGAACTAGTTAGGCAAGCTAATCCGTTAGCAATAGTGTTTTGACCTCTAGGGATGAACACTAATTCATATTCAACAAATGTCTTCAATAAATCCAGAGTGTCATTCCTATATGCTCTCAACGTGGGGTGTTTTGATGTATACTCACCATTCACTTGTTTTATGACTAACTCTGAGTCTCCTTGCACAGCTATCCTACGGGCTCCTAAATTCTTTAATAGATTTAGGCCTAAGATGAGAGTCTCATATTCTGCGATATTATTTGTGCATTTGAAATGCAGACTGACAGCGTGGCTCTCTGCATAATCACTCTCTGCATTACATATCCATACCCCTGCTCCAGCAGTTTTCCTAGTACAGGACCCATCGAAATTCATTTCCCATAGGGGTTCGCCATTATGTTGTGTTGTGGGGTCTGCGCTAGGTTGTGGATCATTTTTTTCTTCGTGATATGTGTGGGGCTCAGAGAGTAGACTAGTTGGCTGTTTACATTCTATTTCTGTTTCTGGTTCATTCAGAGTTTCAATTTCAAAACCTTGCCCATGGTTTTCTTCATTGTATTCCTCTAGGGTAGCCATTATGTTAAAGTCCATGGGCTCTAGGTTGTTGTTTGTTTTTCTGTTTTCTGACGCTGGCTCTCCTAAGGATGGGTCGTTGTAAAGAATGAAAGAATCCAGGTCTGTGTGTACAGAGTATAATGGTGAATTTTCAGGTTTCTCGGGGCTACTGACTAGAAATTTCATCTGGGACTCTCTATACAGCCTTCTAAGTTGGCCAAATATAGGGATAGTGGCATATGAGCTATCCATCTGCATCGTTCCTTACAACTTGACTCCCCATGATCTAGATAGCATCATGCCATACTTAGGTGGCACATCTGCCACCACAACATCCATGACCATACATTTGGCAGGAATCTGGGTCAAGCTCACACATAAGTCTTTGATTAGGCCTAGGCATTTCACTCTGCTAGAATCAAACGAATATAGATCTTTGAAGGGACGTGTTATCTCTAGGCCTAGCCTCTCCATCACTACCTTAGGCATTAAATTGTGCGATGCTCCAGAATCATGCATGGCATTGTGGAGTATCTTGTCGTGAATGTTGAGACTGATATAGAAAGGCGGAACTACCCCTTCCTCAAACTTTCCCTCAATCTTTGGACCAAACAGGTGGGCAGGTTGATCATCATTCAAATTTACAGTATCATTGTTTTCCCCTAAATTAAATGCTTTCAAAATTTGGCCTTTATATACATCCTGAGTGGCCAGCTCAGATAATGGTACAGAGATTTTGATCTTCGCAATCTCACTCTCCAAATTGAAGGTGGGCTGACTCTTTAGAATGTTCAATTCTGTTTTGTTTGCCATTGTCTTAGTGGCTGAATCAGCTGGTGATTTCTCACTATGTACAGGGTTAGGGACCGTTTTATCAGGAGCACTAACTGCAGTGCTAGTGCTACTAGTCGGCTGACTTTGTTTTTCAGTGTTTTGGTTGTCCTTCCCTTTGTTTTTCCCAGAACTTTCAGCTGTTTTTTTGTCACTCTCAGCAGTTGCTTTAGAAGTTTTCTCAGGTCTTTTCTTGATGGTAACCTCAGGAACCTTTGGCTTGGAAGTGTCTTGGTTCTTTTTGCTCCTAAGTTCGTACTGTTCTCTAACCTGCATCATAGCGTTTTCAAATCCCAACCTGTAATCCTCAGATTCCAACCACTCCTCATCCCAGTATGAAGGTGAGGGCTGATCTTCCCCTAAATCACAGTTAAGGACTGAGTATTCTATTTCAAACATGTTTATTGTATTCCCTTCAGACTCTTCTATGATTCCCTCATCTTCATCTAGAAATTTTTGGAATGGGGGAATAACTTGTTGATCTGATTATTTTTGTCTGTTGGGAGCATTGTTGTTCGTTCTAAAGTTTTGGTTCTGATTTTGGTTCTGGTTTCTGTTCTGATTGCTAACTGTGACAACCATTTTTTCCATCATTTGTTGCAACTTATCCACGTTTTTGGATAATCTATCATAGTTTGGGTCTGAAGTGGAAGCTACAGTGTCATCCCTATATGTTACCCTCTTCTCAGATCTCAGTATTGCTCTCTTTTCAATCAGGTTTGCCTCTATGTTCACTACTCCTTTCTGCATGTCCTCCAGTGTGGTGTACTCTTTATCCCTAAGCTCATAGGCCATGTCAGCATCAAACCCATCAGGGTATTTGGCCAGGGCCATACCTTGTGGAGGTTTCATGTGTGGAGGAAGAGCATTGTAAATGTTGTTGAATCTAGTGGTGTAATCATGGACACTCTCTCCCACACTCCTCTTAAGGGTCATGTAGTTTGCTAGGAGCTGGCGAGGGTTTGCCCTAACTTCCCATTTGTTTGTGAATGTCTGATATAAAGCTAGGAGGTCATTAATGCTGCCTGGAGGTAGGCCTTTAAACCATTTATTTACATCACCCCCTAAGCTTTGGGCAAATATTCTCATTTTGATTGTTTCATCATCAATTTCCATAGTCAAAAGAATCCTCCATCTTATCTACATGTTGTTGAGCTATGATTGATTCTTTAGCAATGAAGTGTGGGATTTTTGACTGATAATCATTGGGTAAGGGTAGCATGGGTTGAGGTAAAACCAAAGGTGCGTACCAGGCTGCCATGATAATGTTCTGATGAGGTATAGGGTTGGCTTGAGCAGCTGGTATATGGATGACAGGGATATTAGGACCAGCAAAAGTCTGTTGAGCAGACCTAGGGTGGGAGAACCCCAAATTTTGAATGAAATGAATACCAGGCAGTGTATATGGAGGAGTTCCTCTGTCCCTAGTGCATTGACCACTATGAGATGGTGAACTGTGAAGCTCAGGGTCTGGCTGGTCTAGATGATTGAATGACCTAGTTCTTGGTAGTCTATCGGGTATGTCTAGGTCAGGGAGAAAATGTGGTAGAGATACTAGTTCTTCTGGTGCAGAATTAGCTCTATGGATGTGGCGAGAAATAGTTGATCTTTTAGGTGTAGGAGATCCTCTAAGAATGCTCTCAGGGTTATCAACTATTTCAGGTGGGTTAGGATTAGGGAAATCTCTTGTGTGAATGGTCCTGAAAGCCGGAATGTTATATTTCTACCTAAGCAGCTTAACCCTACCTGTTACTTTTGTTGTGGTTGATGTTGTTACGGAGGCAGGTCTCCCAGTGGAGTCTTATGTGAAACCAAGATAACCAGCAGGCCTACTGATCACCAGTGGAGTATTTGATCTTTTAGGAACTATGGAGTTGCCAGGTGGAAGGTTAGGGTATGTCTAAGGGGTCACACTGTCCACCACAGTGCTCAGGCACTATCACCTTTCAGAGATAACCTCAGAACACAACAAACTCTAACCAGAGATTGACTGGGAGGGAATTTACCAGATGTGTCACCTCCCAAAGAGGATGAGATCCATAGGCTACCTGGCCCTGTCCAGGCTCTGTCTAAGAGTGCAATAGAACACAACAAATGACAATGAGGCTATCCGAGAAGAGGTGTGACTAAATGCCAACCTAACCAGAGATTGTGGGTTTTGAATGCCTAGGGATGTTCAAATTGTAATGCACTCAATGGTCCCCAGCGGATTCGCCATTATGTTGGTGTTCCCATGTTTTGGCCAGGTTGGCAAGACCAAAAGATGAGACAACATAGAACCACTTTCAGACCTTAGGATCTAGCCCTCCTAGGTCCAGAGAGGGATCTCTCTATATGAGTCAAAGTGTATGTCTTTGAAGCTCTAAGTTATGATTTTAGGCTAGTTATAGGCTCAGGGTTGTTTGTTTGATTGTTTGTGTTTGGTTGTTGGGAATCAGGAAAGGAAGGTCCAATATAAGACAAGGATGAGCATAGAGGAAACTAGGCAAAGATAGATAACTCAGGGAACATCAAGGCCATTGGGCAATGGAGTCAAGAAAGGATTTACTTGTGTTCAATGTGCAAGCTTTCAGTTGGGCTAGTCATCTAGAGCATTTGGATCTTAAAGATGATATTTGGAATGGGACATTAAGGACTGAAAATGAAAGGAGGAGAACCATCCAATTCTGTCTATAGATCAGGCCACAGGTCATTTAACTCCAGACCTACTTGGACAAAATCAGGGGTAATACAAGGGATCTTGGAAAGGCTTAATTGAGATGGAAATATCCTAGTGAGGCAGAGACAAAGTTCTAAACCTCCCAGTGTTCTCAACTCATTCAACTAAATCCTAACAAGAACATCTAAACATAGACTTCATTAATTCATACATCAGAGAGCAGGCAATAACATCCACTACACTGGTTAAATCAATTGAAATTAATATTCAGATACACATGTAAGCAGAAAACATAAAAGGCTGGGAGAGCAGCAACATAAGGTACCTATCAAGGGTAAATCTTATGCCAAACTTCTGATGCAAGCCAGTAGAAATGGAATGAAATGAAATCAAATAATAGAGATAAGGAAATATCACTCAAATAATTTTTATAGATCAGATCCAAAGAAGACATGGTCATATTGAAAAGAAAACCAATCAAGTACATCATTTCATTTACAACACAGAAAACATTCAATCTGGATCACATCAAAATCTCAACCGTATCTTACACATATACTGTGAGAACTTGTCTCCCCAAGAGGGAAAAATCTTTCACCATCCGATATTCCGTCATCAACCTTACAATAATTTCTTCCTCGTGTTTTATAGCAGAGGATGAACAGAAGATCGACTGAGGGGGTAGGTGAACACTAAATGTAACATTAAACACAAAAATGAATGCAGGGCCGAAACCCATTATGTGTGACTGCTGCGTATTTAATCTCTGTCACCTCCCTTGTGAAAGAGTGATCTTCTCCGGATATGATCTTGACATCTTTTGGCTGTAGTACTCCTGGTGATTTGAACAAAAATAAAATAAACTACTGAGAAATCTGTCATATAAATGCTCTGGCGGTTTTGAACCGTTGTCAGGGTGGAAATTCCTTCAGGGACACTATGCATAATAAAAGTTGTATAGGCGCCCTGTACTTGACGAAGAAAAACATTTCGCTGATGAGAAAACCCTGATGTTACCCTTCTTGTGCACAGGACCTTCTGATCGATCCTCGGGGTCTTCAAACTGGTGCTTTGCCTCTTTAAACTGCAGATTTAAGGCTCAATATCTTCATTAGCGTGCCTTAATCTCTTTCGCTTTGTACTGGAACACTCTGTCGTTTCATCTCTGCCTCTGACAGGTTAGCTCGAGCTTTTAATGGTGCTGGAAGGTTTTCTACAGAGTTTAAATCCTGTTCTCTTTAATGAACGTCCTGTCTTCACCTTCCCAGGTAATTTTTCATCAATTCTACCTCTGTAAATGATCTTCTTTGATTTCTCTGTCACTGTGCAGAGGCTACACGTTATGGTGGTCTTTTATCATTTACAACCCTGCAAAACATGAAAACTGTGAGGAAAACAACATGGACGGACAATGGATGCAGTGGGGATGGAGGAAAAAGGTCCTGCAATTGGCGACATGGCGGAAAGAATGCGGGAGAACAATGGAGAATCGCTCGGGTGGTAAGTGGCAATCTGCAGAGCGAAAAACGAATGAAAAAACGTTAAAAAACACGAAATGAATCAACTATATGCAATGGAATGGGAGTATGTATGGAGGATGCACGTGGAGATGACATGGCGGGATCGGGGACAGTGGAACAGTCAACGGCGAAGGAACAAATCTGGACCGTCGGTCGAGGTGGAGATCAACAGCGGAGCGCAACAGACAGTGGGCCAAAGGTATGGGGGCCATGAGTTAAGCAGTGCGCAGCTTCGAGGGATGATAGCCATCGGATGGGGGCTGACAAATCGGACAGGTATTACACATATCGCTCTGCGGCTTGGTCCAGAGGATAATGCGCGATGGGATGGCAGTTTTACCATCGTACAGGGGACACGCGGCGCGCGATGAGTGGAATCGCTTGGCATTGGAGACAAACCGCCTGCCGCGCATAAGCGGTACGATGGAAACCGGCGGGTTTGAAATAGTGCACGGGCGGGGACCACAAGCGGGGGGACTGTGGACCCTTGATCTGATGGGGAAACGAACGGCGATAGCCACGATAAGAAAATGGACGGGGGGAAAATGGAGGGCTTCGGGATGCACGCTCATCGTCTGATCAACCAAGATCGATGGATGGAATTTCGCCCAATATAGCTCAGTGGATAGGCGCCTTTTGCTTCAGCAGGTGGTTCGGGCACTGGATCACGTTGAGGGAAAAAGTGTGGGTGCATACGCCGAAAGGGGCTAGGGCCCGATATACAAAGTATATGATTTTTGTACATTTTTAATGCATTTTTAGGGCCACTAAGGTTTAACGATAGGGGAATAATGGGGGGAATTCGGCCAAACAACGGGTGATGGTGGGATTTAAAGGGGATTTTGGAGGGGTGTAGAGGGTTAATAGGGGAAATAGAGGGGAGCGAAGGCACTTTGACAGAAGGAGGAAAAAGGGGAAAAAGTGACATTTTGCAGGGGTACAAGGGGTAAATGCAGGCCTTAGGGAAAGGAACCAGTAGAGGGGACTTGCATAAGGCAAAGCACAGAGAGACCTCAAGGATGATGTGTCTACAGGGGAGATGCATTCCTTGAAGTTCTCCAAAATGACATAGCCCCCAGCTTGCTTGTCAAGAATTTCATAGGGGGGCTAACAAGCTTTAGGTCAAATCCTACCAAGCCATCTGCAGTGTCGTTATGTGTTCAAGAGATAGTTCAAATAAACCATTCATTGCAAAAATTTGTCTCCATTCACGTTGACCATCCCTGGGTCAGTCCTTGTAAATATTTCTTCAAAAATTGATCTAATGGTTTCGTGTCATGGGCTTTCCTATGACGGGTCACTTTCTATCGATTTCAACTCATCATCTAGAAATTTGATCTAGAATCCTATCAGTACCTTGGGATCCGGATGCCCTAATGGTAGGTTTCTCGCCTTCGACAATAGGTTGCATCATTGACCTTCGATCGAACGATTCTATAAGTGTTCGACTACAAATCATTCATTCAAACTTCATAGATTGTACTGGAGTACTTTGAGAGCCATTTTCATTATTGATGGTTTCTCTCACACTTGTTAACAGTTCACATCACTAACCGATAATCAAATGGTTTCTACCATGTTCGACTTCGACACAATAAATCACATGGATAGAATCATACTAGTTCGGGAAGCGGAAATCAAGACCCTGGATCTAGTTTCCACTATCCAGGCTACGAGGAGTTTTATTATTCATGATACAGTAGACTACTCATGACAGATGGCTATGCCCATACTATGTCTACTTTGATGTAATATTGAAACCATATATGTACCAGAACATTTGGTTAGTTTTGATCTGAGTATGGAAATGCCTACCTCAACAATGATATATATATATATATATATATATATATATATATATATATATTTGCATTGAATGTTTTTACAAGTTTTCGACTGGTGTCTCCAATCCAATCCTCGGAATGATAAAGCACTTCACTCTTCAGAATAACCTCAAACTTCACACTTTAGGGGGCAATCTATTACACATTATTTTGTCACCATGAAATTTGGCTATCCATATAGGTCTATCACTACCTATATTGTGCTCCCTTAGAAGTCAAAAACCTTAATGTTCTTGTATCAAGTCTTGGAATTGGAGAAAATCTCTATAAAACCCTTAAAATTCTACCTCCGCACTTTTTCCAGCCTTTTCCTGCGGGTCCATGGATACTTGTTCTATAAACCGGAGATACCCCCGCACATTTTTCTATTATTACCTGCGGACCCCCATAAAAAGTCAAATAAAAGAAAAAGTAAAATCTAGAAGCCTAGCTGGTCGAATATTCTCCCAACTGGAAGCTTCTAGAGGCGCGATCAGTTCGAGATTTATCCGTCCACTCATGGAGCTTATCCCTTGGTCCATGGAGCTCAAATCCCTTCATGAGAGAAATCCATCTCCCTCTTCATGGAACTGAAACTACCTCCATTTCCCTTAGGGACAAATACTAAAGGTGAGACTCATTGACTGTCTGATATTGGATACATAAAGTTTACATTCAACAGTGTTTGTAGTTCTTCCTTTAAAATTTCCCTAATATTTGGATTCATTCTTCTTTGAGGCTGTATGATTGGTCTAGAATTTTCCTCAATATAGATATGATGTGTGCAAGTTCCAGGGTTGATTCCTTTCATGTCAGTGTACTCCCATGCATATGAAGAAGAATGTTTTTGCAATGTTTTTACTAACTCTTCTTTTAGAAATTCCTCTAGGTTTCTTTTTATGTTTAGAGATTTACCTGGAAATATTTCAATTTAAGAATTACAAAATTCTTCCATTGACTATAAAGACATATGCCTGGATGATAAGTATTCATTATGAAAATTTTGACTAGTCTCACATTGTGAATATGGTTCATGATTTTCTATTGAATTTAGAATTTTATTTCCTTCACTAATGTGTGAGATAGTAAAAATAGGTTGTATGCCATTGTCATCATCCATCCATTCTTCATTTTATACTTTTATCATTGTTTTTTTGGAAGATGTAAAGTGAATTTCTTTGTTGAACTTCCATCAGAGATAAACATATCGCCAGATCTACAACTGATGAAAGCATCAGTTGTGGTTAACCAAGATGTTCCTAATATCAATGGATGTCCTCCTAAGTTATTGATGCTGCCACAGCAGCAAAAACCCACATCTACACATATAAAAATGCTTTTCAAATTCATACCCAAAATAAATCTTAGAAAGGGGTAACCTTCATAAGCGGAAGTTGTTTTCCTTTTATACCCTATGGTTAAAAACCATATACCAAAACCCATTTCATGAATTTCAAATCAATATATCGACTTTGGTTAAATTACCAAAGATGCCAATAATAAAAATATAAAATTTTCGGCCCACATTTACCAAACCATCATATATTCGAGCCCACGCGGGCATTTCATTGATTCATTAGTTCGACTTTGGGTAAAACCCAATACACCATAATAATAATAATATCTGGTCCCACAGCAATTTCAAACGTACCTGTTTCCACCGTCGGGTCCACACCTTCATTAACCTTTGCGCAACTTCGGGTGCAAGCACCGTCGGATCTCCGATGTCTATGATCGGACAGATATCACATTCAATTAACCCCAGCACTTTATTTCTCCAAAGCAACGTGAAATCGGCGGTATTGAAATTCCGTCAATGCTACGTGTCACACGCTGAATGCTATCGCGTTTGATTAAGGATTTACCATTTACCATTCTCAACCTACGTGAAAACCATCTGTTGTTTTCTGAAACCACTTCAAGGTTCCAATCACATAGTTTCGCCATGCTTCCTCTCCGCCTTCAAAGTTCCACTCCTTTGACCGATCCAACTTCTCTATTCTACTACGCCATTACTTTGTGTTTTTCCTTCTTTGTTCAACTCATGATTTCGAACAGGCCATGGTTCCATCCTGAAAGGAATTCCACAACAACTATGGCAATTTCAGAATACGATTTTTCTTTGCAAACTGAGATATCTTCTCAGTTCCTCTCTTAAAGTTTAACCGCAAATGAATTCCCTGCAATCATTTATTTTCCTCTTTCATGCAGAATTGTCTCCATCATAGCACAATTCAGAAATTGAAGGGTTCGTATTTGAAACAATTCTATCTCCATCGATCTAGTAATCCAACATTCATTTCGTCACTGGATCTTCTTTGATGATCCCGAGCCATTGTCATCAAAACACTGTCACATGATTTTCTAAAAGGAATCCATTGAATTTTGAATGAATTCAATTTCATAAAATTTGATTTCTATATCAGATTCTTCTAAAATACCCTGCACACTCAAATCATCCAAATGCATGCTCTGTTACATACACACATTCATAAATGCATTAACAAATTACAATTCGTAGAAACTCACAAATTGAGTTTTTGTATTGACAATCAAATATTTACACAGGACTCTTCCTCTAGCCTAATCTTTTGTTGTATCAGTGGCATTTTTTTTTTTTTACAGCCCGTAGTCTTCCAATCCAAACGCTATCATCTCAATCCTACTCTATTTCTACTTTTTAATGTCTTGAGGCTTATCATTTTTATACAAAATGTTCTGAAACTATTTTTTGGTTTCAGATCCTTCATCCTCTCAAAAAAACCCTGAATATCCTCTAACTCCTCATTTACCTCAACTAACCCCTAAGGATCCTCTTTCCTCACAAAATCATGAAACCAATTCTAATTTATGATTTACCATTAATTCCTAAATCTCTCAATCCCTATACACTCTCAACTAGCCTAATTCTCTCATGTTCTCCAACATTCGAGAACATTTACAAAATTCCTCACAATATTTAATTAATTCTCATTAAAATCACTCAAAACATCACATAAGAAACCAACTCCCTTGAAAACACAAAACCCCTAAGTCTATTAAAATAAAAGGAATTTTCTTGAGCCTAATGCTTCGGCATCAGACTCCCAAAGTAGAAATTTATCATGATCTCCTGATCATGTGCTTCCAATATTTGCCTCCTGGATCCCATACTTTGTTTTGCTGATGTCCATAAGCTGCATTATTCTTCAGGTGCACTTTTCCATGCTTCCATATTTTATTTTGCATCTTGCCACTAGCTATGCTTTGACAATCTCTTCTTGTCTTTTCCTTGCTGTTGTTACTTGGCTTTCTTGCTGTTGTCTTCCTCTGAGACACCTTCATCATCAATATTCTTATGCTTTCAATCTCTATGTCTAGATTAACTTCTAAAGGGTAACCACTCTGCCTTTTTTTATACTCTATCCATTTACTTTCAATTTCTGTTGTAAATATTTCTCTGGACATTTCTGTAGATGTTTCTGCATATGTTGCCTTTGTTGCTACCTCCCAAACTTCCTGAATATCTCTTAAGATATCTCCCTCTGCAACATTCTTCTTCTGCTTACTACCTACAAATTTATTTTCAAAAAATAAATTATCTTCTGATTCTTTAATCACAGCAACATAATCATTCATTGTTCCTTGTATACTAGCAAGCATAATCAATTTTGGCAAACTAGTATCTGCTCCTACTTCTTCCATAACTCCAGACATTTCCACTTCAATGTCTGCAATTCCTTTCTCTGTCACAGTTATTTCCGGCAAGAATTTCAGCCATTCCCTTTGTACTTGTTTTATCTCAACCATATCATCAATATGCTACAATTTAGTTTCAGCATATCCTTCTTCTTCCTTGGCAACCTTCAGTGATTTTCCTTCACCTCCTTGATTGATTCTGGCAATCAATTCAGATTCTTCAAACACTGTATCTTCATCCTTTATCAGAATAGAATTCTGATTCTTCACCACTATGGCAATTCTAAGAATATGTCCCATAGTCTTTTCTTGGTCAATCAGACAAGCCAACTCCTCCTTGTCATCAACAGTAACAAGTTCCTTCATATGAGACATGACTGTCTCACCTTCCTTGGAATTTATGAGTTCCTTCTTCTGCAACAGTTCATATTCATTCAAGACAATTCCAAGAGATGGATTGTCTTCTGCAACACTTGTAAACATAGTCAAATTATCAATTTCAAAATTACAAGACCCAATGGTCTCATTTGATGATCCAGTCACCAAATCTTCTTTTTGCAGTTCTAAGTCTCTTTCAAGACTTAGAAAATCTCCATTTTCTTTCTTCCCAGCTTCCAAGGTTATCTCCATTGTGCCAATCACCGTGATAGAATGATGATCCTTTACTATGCTTTCAGCTAACATAGTTTCCTTTTCATTAGATTCTCTAACATTTTTCATTTTTTGTCCTTCTTGGCCTGCATCATTAACACATGAATTATCAGTATTAAAAATACAAGGTTTCAATGCCTCTTCCTCCTCTGGCAACATTTCAGTATGCTGCTTTGATTTTTCTTCTAAATCCTTTGTCAGCACATCAGTATGCTGATTTAAATTCTCCATGAGACTGTCAACTAGTCTCTCCTTCATATTATCTGTTTCAAAAATGTCTCTCTGCTCTGGTTCACAATAATGAATTTCTTCAATTTGCTGAATCATTCTTACATCCTTATCCTCTGTTTCCTTACTGTCATTCATGAATATTTCTCTGTCTTTCACATTCAACAATTTGTCCTGAGTGTAGATCCTCTGCTTTTCCAACTCTCTTCTTTGAAGATCTAACTTTCTATATAACTCAACAATTTCAATTGGGGTAGAATTTGGAAACTTCACACAAATTTCCATACCTTCACTTGTTGTTGACCAATCATCAAATGGTCTTTCTTCCTCTGTTTCAATACTCTGCTGCTTATTTCCATGAGACCCTTCTGTCTTCATTTCTTCCTGAGATCTTGCCATCTCAGCATTAATCTGAACAGATTTCAGATTCAACTTCTTCTCCTTAAAAAAATTTAAAGCTTGTTCATCATCCTGTTATGTACCTGCAATCATACACAATTCATTAGTTTGAAAAACACAAGACTTTTTAGTCTTCTTTGCTTCTTCAAGCATTTCTCCTTGAACAGATTTGCATGTGGAATCCTCAATTTCTATCTTTGACTCAAGAAATCTGAGTTCTTCCTTCCATAATGAAATCTCCTTCTGCCTCCACTTCATTTGTAATGGGTGCCAAATTACCTTCTTTCCCTTCAGTGGAAAGATCCATCCTCCTCTCTGGTTTTCCTCTTCTTGTAGCCATCCCTTTAGTACCTCCAGTTGTACTTTCATTACTACAATATCTCTTTCTCTATCCTCATCATTCATCTTATCTCTGTGGCATTCTTTAGAACCTCTTCTCTGGTCCTCCATGATCATCTTCTTCATGAGCTCCTCACTCCCTATGAGTTTTACTAAGCCTCTACAATAGCAAGTTCTCCCTGCTGCCACTTACCTCACCAATCCCTTCTCTGGACATGGTCTTTTGGCAAGCACTGGTTCACTATCTCTGGAACCTCTTGATCACTCTCTTTTGCTCTCTCTAGGCTTATATCCTCAACTCACCTTCTCTTGAGAACACTTTAGCTGTTCTCCCTATGCAACCTTTAGCTGGAATATTAGGTTCACTTCCATCATCATCAAAATCTTTGTCTTCATCTTGTCTGCAACCAGAATTCTGAAATCACAATTTTCAAACAAAATTAAAATTATCTCACCTTCAAGATATTTGCATGACCTTGTTCTCTTCATTCACTTGTACTTTGATTAGACTATCTTCATTTATTTCTGCAACTGCCTGTTCACTTCAATTCTGTGTATCTTCCGCTTACTAGATTTAGAATCCAATCTCCTCTTATTTTTCCCATCACACATGCATTTAAAAAAAAAAAATCTTTAATCTTCAAAAGAGCTTTTCCTGCTCTGATACCAAAATGATGTTGCCACAGCAGTAAAAACCCACATCTACACATATAAAAATGCTTTTCAAATTAATACCCCAAATAAATCTCAGAAGTTGTAACCTTCATAAGCGGAAGTTGTTTTCCTTTTATACCCTATGGTTAAAAACCATGTACCAAAACCAATTTCATGAATTTCAAATCAATATATCGACTTTGGTTCAATTACCAAAGATGCCAATAATAAAAATATAAAATTTTCGGCCCACATTTACCAAACCATCATATATTCGAGCCCACGTGGGCATTTCATTGATTCATTAGTTCGACTTTGGGTAAACCCCAATGCACCATCATAATAATAATATCTGGTCCCACAACAATTTCAAACGTACCTGTTTCCACCGTTGGATCCACACCTTCATTAACCTCTACGCAACTTCGGGTGTGAACACCGTCAGATCTCTGATGTCTATGATCGGATGAATATCGTATTCAATTAACCCCGGCACTTTATTGCTCCAAAGCAACGCGAAATCGGCGGTATTGAAATTCCGTCAATGCTATGTGTCACACGCTGAATGCTATCACGTTCAATTAAGGATTTACCACTTACCATTATCAACCTACGCAAAAACCATCTGTTGTTTTCTGAAACCACTTCACGGTTCCAATCACATAGTTTTTCAACGCTTCCTCTGCGCCTTAGAAGTTCCACTCCTTTAACCAATCCAACTTCTCTATTCCACTACGCCATTACTTTGTGTTTTTCCGTCTTTGTTCAACTCATGATTTCGAACAGGCCAGGGTTCCATCCTGAAAGGAATTCCACAACAACTATGGCAATTTCATAATACGATTTTTCTTTGCAAACTGAGATCTCTTCTCAGTTCCTCTCTTAAAGTTTAACCGCAAATGAATTCCCTGCAATCATTTATTTGCCTCGTTCACGCAGAATTGTCTCCACCATAGCACAATTCAGAAATTGAAGGGTTCATATTTGAAATAATTCTATCTCCATTGATCTAGTGATCCAACATTCATTTCGTCACTGGATCTTCTTTGATGATCCCGAGCCATTGTCATCAAAAAAATGTCACATGATTTTCTAAAAGGAATCCGTCAAATTCTGTATGAATTCAATTTCATAAAATTTGATTTCTATATAAAATTATTCTAAAATACCCTACACACTCAAATAATCCAAATGCATGTTATGTTACATACACACATTCATAAATGCATTAACACATTACAATTCGTAGAAACTCACAAATTGAGTTTTTGTAATGTCCCTTTTTGGGGATTCTCAAGATTATAGGTCAGAGATGGAATACAGAGGCATTTACTGGTTATGTCACCTCTGAAAAGAGGGTGAGAACCAGAGGCTACCTGGACAACTGTAGACTCTGCCTATAGAACTTGGAATAATCCCAATTCAGGAATCTCAACAAGGCCTTCAATGAAAACGTTGTATAAGAAAATCTGAGCAATGAAAACGCAGATCAGGGCTGGGATCCCCTCATTCAAGCTGTATGTGACATGTGTATGCAATTTCAGTAGAAAAAAATAATTTTAAGCATGTTAAACAGATCTCCCGGGAACAAGACTAGCTAGAAATCAACCAAAGAGAGAGACTGCTGCAAAATGAAAACCCCAACTACTAGAATTGCGCAGATCTGACTGAAACTCAGAGGAGGTTAGCCAAAGGTATGATATTTCAATAATTTAATATTAAATCAGAATTACATATTAGCTTATTGCCTTTACAATTGATTACAAGAAGAACTAGGGCAAGATCCCTTCAGAAATAAGAGCTACAACTAGAAATAAACTGCAAAAATACATAGACAACGTTATTTTCCAGGTGGTTCAGCTATTGTACATTAAATTTCAGATCTAGGACAGATCTAGGGATTAAACATCAGATCTAATATATATCTAGAAACTACAAGACTTTAAGAACAAGATCCAATTGGAATTACATCAAAATACTGCATATCAAGTTGTAGATCTGAATTACAATACACTGTGCTGCAGAAAACCCAGAAATTTCTAAAGATAAATTTTATTACTGAAATATATCAGATCTATAGAGACATGGATCAGCAACCCAATCCACGGATCACCAAGGGAAGGCAAGCCTAACACCAAGGGATCTTCCTCCAAACTGATAGCAAACTGAAATAACAAAGCCCTCTCACAAAATAACGCAGTATGAAGCAGAAACTACGCAGAGGGTGAAGGAGACTGAGTACATGGAATGAAAAGTACAGATCTGATATAAAATGTAGGTCAGCTAACTCCTTGGAGGCTGAAGAACACTCTCCAATAGAGAAAGCCTCTCAAAAACAACTAGATCTAAACAGATCTACAATGCCACTTGCTACAAAGATAGCAGCTGCAAAACCCTCAATGGGCCAGCGCTGCTCATGAAAGATAGAACTTGGTCTCAAACCAGATAGTGGCCAACTTCAGCAAGGAACTCCTTCAATGATCCTCAAGGGAAGAGATGAAATCCCTAAACAGGAATTCTAATCACAATCCTCCACTAAACAGCAAAGAATGGTATTTGTCTAAGCAGACAAGTACTTCAGAAATATAATTCATCAACAACCTCTTCTTGTGTCTTCCCCTCCTTTTTATAACATGAGATAGCCTTTGCAAATCCTAAACCACTTGGATGAGTTGGTCCTTTTCACATTAGAGGCTCCCTTCTAGAATTGTGCAACCCCTCTTGGAGATGCATTGAACCTAGACAGCGCAGTTGATTTAGTCAAGGTGGACCCAATCTTTGGCTCAACCCTCCTTCACACCTGCAAGTGATTATTTACATAGCCTAGATTTGAATTTTTTCACATGGGCATTGATTTATTAGGAGTTTTACATGTCCTCCTTTATTCATTTATTCATAAAACATAAATTAAATCAAAATTCAATGTCTTCTCTTAGCTAAGGCTAAGTACGGACATTACAGTTTTTGTATTGACAATCAAATATTTACACAGGACTCTTCCTCTAGCCCGATATTCTGTTGTATCAGTGGCCTTATTTTTTCTACAGCCCGTAGGCTTCCAATCCAAACCCTATTTTCTCAATCGTACTCTATTTCTACTTTTTAATGTCTTGAGGCTTATCATTTTTATACACAAGGTTCTGAAACTATTTTTTGGTTTCAGATCCTTCATCCTCTCAAAAAAACCTTGAATATCCTCTAACTCCTCATTTACCTCAACTAACCCCTAAGGATCCTCTTTCATCACAAAATCATGAAACCAATTCTAATTTAGGATTTACCAATAATTCCTAAATCTCTCAATCCCTATACACTCTCAACTAGCCTAATTCTCTCATGTTCTCCAACATTTGAGAACATTTACAAAATTCCTCACAATATTTAATTAATTCTCATTAAAATCACTAAAAACATCACATAAGAAACCAACTCCCTTGAAAATACAAAACCCCTAAGTCTATTAAAATACAAGGAATTTTCCTGAGCCTAATGCTCCGGCATCAATTATTCTTGGGGATTAAGATCATAAAGTCAACTGGATATTCCCAAGAATCTAAGGATACATAAATATATTCTAATACACCATCAAGTTTGATTACTGATCTATCTGCTAGTTGTAGTAATGTTGGTGTATATTGAAGATTTGAAAGTTTTAGTTGTTCCATAGTTTGTTTACTCATGATGTTTATGGTTTCTCCTAAGTCGATCAATGTGTTTGGGATCTCAATACCATTGATGTGTGTTTTAACAATGGGACTACCTGGATCTAAAGATTTCTGTATGGTTGTTTTTCCCATCATGATATCTGCAATTTTTCCCACTAATTGTATTCTTTTTACTTCTTTTGTTTTTCTTCTAGATTTCTTTATATTCAACTCTTTTATTTTTTTTGCAAGGATTGGAATTTCTTTAATGTCTTGTAACAAAGGTATTTTGATACAAAAATTCTTCAAATCATATAATATATCATTTTTAGGCAATATGATTTGTTTTTCTACCCGTTTATCAATTTGTAATCTTTTAGGGAAAGGAGGTTTTGGTATAGATACTAAAGTTTTATCTATGATAGGAGTTGAGATTATTGGATTATCTTGTGTTTGACTTTTAAATTTTTTATTTTGATGAAGAGATGTCTCTTCTCCAGAATGATAATTTTTATTTTGAATATTTTTATCTTGATGAAGAGGAATCTCCTCATCAAAGTGATAAGATTTTTCCTGAATAACAACAGAAGGAAATTTATTCTCTAATATCCTACCAGTTCTAAGTTGAACATTATTAAGATCTAGTGGAGTTACCATATAAGTCTGAAAATTTTGCCCCTCCATGTTATAAATAGGTTGTGAATTTTTATTGTTTGGGTTTGGAAGTGGCTGAGCAAGTAGTAGGTTTGGCCTTTGTGGAAATGGTAATGAAAGTTGTGGATTATGATTTGGAAATTGAAGTTGTTGACTAGTTTGAGAAAAATGTTGTGGTGGATAGTTCAGATAAGATTGTGGATAGTGGTGATATTGAGAATATCTACCATAAGGATTTTGCATTCCTTATGTCCAAGGTTGAGATTGAGACCAAGGTTTTTGCCATGACATTGATGAATTCCAGTTATTCTGTGGGGGATGAGTATAAATCTGAGTGTTAAACCTTGAGTTTATGGTCCTTGCCATGGTCTTCTAGAAACAAAAAAAACAAGGATCTACTTGGTGTGGGGCTATTTCCTCTTGGAAAACAACTTTTAAGCCCTGGAATAGAACGGAAATTTTTCTGTTTGATGATTTTCTATACATATGACACAAGTCTCTATGATTTTTAAATCAAGAGGACATTCTCTTAAGGCATTTTTCTTTCTAAATTTAGGACAGAATATAGATAAGGCATCACTTTCATCTCTTTGCTTATTTTGTAATTTTAGGGTATTTATTTGTTCATTAAGACTCCCTAAAATATGTGTTTTAAATTCATCAAGAAAAATTACTATTTCAGCCCTACATATTATTCCAGCTGCATATTTATTCACTCTAGAGAGAATAGGATCTCTTGAACTTCTCCCAATTCTTGACTTCCCTCTTGAATTATCTATGCATAATTCATAGATTTCAGGTAATGATAGTTGAGAAATGTCTCCCTTTCCCATCATATTAAGAATATCTATCCATTCATCTCTAATGGCTTTCAACAGGAGATATTTTAAAGTATTTTCATCCAAATTTTCCATCCTAACCCTTTTTAGATTGTAACTGAATCTTTCAATTAGGTCCTCTAAGTTTTCATCTTCTCTTTGCATCATCTTAAAAACTTCATATTTTTGATTATGAGGTGTGCAATAATCCTTGTAATTTTGTAAGAATGCATTCTTAATTTCTTGCCATGTCCTAATAGAATGTGTTATTAAGCCCAAGAACCTTAAGTGTTGCAGGAAACAATTTCAACTTTTGAGAATCCAATAAGTAATCATATGATCTATATAAAACTTCAAATTCAAACATAAATGTTTCAGGATCTTCACTCCTTAATCCATGAAAATTAGGGAGGATGGAGAGTGAGATATTCTTCATTGTGGTAGTTGTATCCTCATCTAATATATGCAATCCAAAAATATCTTCTTCTTCTCTATTTCCTCCTCCTTCTCTTCTTTGTTCTCTTTCTTCTCCCCTTCCTCTTCCTCTACCTCGTCCTCCACCTCCAATCCTAGGTCCACCTCCTCCTAGTTTTAATTTTTCATCATTCAGATTGTGTACTTCTCCTTCTCCTTCTCCAGCCATTGTAGATTTCTCTTAACTAATATAGGTTTCTAAATTTGGAATTATTTGTTCCTCTTCTGATTCTTCTGGTTCCTCTATCAATGGTATATTAAATAATACTTCTTCCTCTTCTCCACTAGGAATTTCTAGCTCTTGGAGTAAGAGTTGTTCTCGAGTAGAGGTTAAAAATATTACTCCTTATGTTGGGGATATAAGGTCTTCTTCTTCTATAACTTCTTCAGTTAATGAAGTTGGAGAGTCTTTAGGCTGAATTTACGATCTTAAAACTTCAGGAAGTCTATGTCTTACTACTAAGAATGAAATACGAGTTTGGGTGGATGGTGTGGCACTATGAGGTCTTGATGGAGTGAGTGGTGTTGTTGGGATCAAACTTCTACCTCTAGCTACAAATATACCCCTAGAATCTCTTTCTCTACGCATGTCATTTTTTTAATGTTTTTTTTTTTTTTAGATTAAAAGATAAGCCTCCTAATTACACTTCCCCGGCAATGGCGCCAAAATGTTTAGTCAATTTAATGTCTTAAATTACTATCATAAATTATCGACCAAAGTTAGTAATCTTATGAAGTGCAGGTGCACTATATATGCTAAAATCCTTTTCTCACTTAATTCGTTATGTTGGTTTTATATGTTGTTTTTAGGATTTTGTGTTTGTCTTGAATGTCTAAATGAAATTGAGAAACTAAGAACTGAATTATGAAATGAAATCTAAACTTAAATATCAAAGCTTATGATGATAATTCTACTTTAGCTTATCTAAAATGATCAATTGAATTCAAGGAAACTAGAAACAAGAAGAAAATTCAATCTTTTTGTATGTTTTGGAGTTTTTATGTAAACGAAATTAAAAGCAAGAAATCACTAGAAAGTAATCACACTTTAAAGAAATATTTTAATGATTGAAGAATAAAACTAAGAAGGAAGAAAAGGAAATGTTTAATGTTTATCTAAGAAATAAAATTAATCTATGAATCACTCTTAAATAAAGTATTCTAATGACTGAAAGATAAAACTTGCAAGAAGGAAGAAAAGGAAATCTTCATCTAAGAAATAAAATTAAACTATGATAAACTTATATTGCATAAAAAGAAATTAATCTAAGTGATAAATCTTAAGCTATATCAAATCAACCTATGCCGGAAACTAAGATAAATTATCTCTAAATATATTCAATCAAATAACAAAACATCTATCTAAACTATCTTTAAGTATATTCAATTATAAACAAAACATCAATCCAAATTGTTTCTAAATCTAGAAAAGCATATATCTAAACTATCTCTAAATCTATTCAATTACAAAGCTAAGAATCTATCTAAATTATCTCTATGAAGCATATTATCTATCTGAATTAACTCTAAGCCCATTCAATTATGAAAAAAAAGCATCAATTCTAATCATAACAAAATTATGCAAGTGGAAATAAAAAACAATGAAGTAACAATATCAAATTTAAGCATCTATACTATGGAAATTTGAAAACTATTTGCAATGAGAAAGAAAATAGAGCATATGTCTATTGTACTAAAATGGAATGCATGTTTAATCTATGAAATGTAAATAGAGAATATGTCTACTGTGAAAAAATGAAATGCATGTCTAATATACGAAATGAAAATGTAAAAGGATTTATGCTACCAATTACGATACGAAGAACAAGGTAAACAGAGCGTCTATCTATGTGAAAAACACAGAAAAAAGCATAAGAAATTAAACTACGAAATGACAAAAAAATAAACTATTAAACCTCTTCTGTGTAGGGGCCCTCCACAACAGAATGGTCTTGAACTTAATGGCAACTAACTACGCATCGATGTTTCCAGAAACACCTTCTCCTTTGATTAAAACATAGTTTTAATGTATGACAATTTTACAATAAAATCGAGCTTGTTTCAGGTTTACACAGCACGGTATTTATAACAGAGTCGAATTAAATGTTTCAGGCTATCATGCCTTTGGAGACTATTAGAACCCTGTAATTTACAGTATCACAAGGTGACTATGTACTTTCTCTTTGCAAATTTTTCATATTGTACGTAGATGTCAATATTCAAAATCTTTTCCAAAGAAAGAATCAAAGGAAGCAAAGCTAATAGAGAAGCAGTTAAGGGAGAAAAAAATCAAAATCAGAGTCGTGAACGTGATTGGGTCAAGTCATGCACGCGTTCGGGTCGAGTCGTGAACGCTAAAGCAGGTCAAGTCATGAAAGTGGGGCAAGTATTCTACGAACAATTAAGAAAAGAACGGGCGTGACCAAAGAAACAAGTTCGGAAAACCAAAGTAAGGGAGAACTGAGGACCGTTGGATCTAAGCAACGATCAATGACGGAGATTCAGTTGCAATCGCAAATTACAATTTTTTCAGGATGGGCGCAAGGGTAAAGGTTAAAGTCATAGAAATGTGATTTGCGATGAACTGGGACCCATTCACCCTTTCACCCGCCACACCTCCTTTCCATTTCAATCCCCTTAAAAAATAATTAAAGCTTACCTTTTTTTCTGCCTTTCCGCTTTAGCCTTTACCTTTACCTTTGACTGTTTCCCCTACCACGTCACTTACCTTCTCCCCACACTTCGCACTTCGCGTCTTTTAGAGTTTTCTTCCGCGCTTATAACTAAAACTTAAGAGTTGTGATCTGCGCACCGCGGTCTGGTCTCACCTTCCCTCCACGTCACCTCCCTCTTCACATCGCATTTCCGGTTACATTCTTCATAACTTAAACTATAAATATTGCAAAGTGCATGGATGCAATGCGGCTTTAAAACTAAAATCTAAGCATTTTCAGGTCTGGGTATATGATTTTTTACGTTGTTTTGTTTGAAAAAATGGTTGAAACACGGAATGAAGGATTCGGGTAGCAAATAAACACCACAGGTCGAGTCAGGTGGAAAACGGCATTCATGTAGAATTTTTATGTTATGACGGTAGAAATGGAAAAGGCAGCAAAGCACATCAGCACAGTCACTAGTCGATGAAAAATGACTAGCCTTGCACCAGACTTAATTACCCAACGCCGATATTTTGAAAAGTAGAGCCAGATGTCAGAGCCATCATTTGTTTCCTCTTCAGGATCATCACATACTACCTTCAAGCCTACTTTTGATTTACGAAGAGCCGCCTGAGTTTTGCATTCTTGAAGGGTCACCAAAATTAATTCCACAAGCAGTGTTTTGTCAGAGATTTTCTTTGTTCGGGCCTTGCATTTCCATACTTGTTTTATTTTCAGTTGTTTGTAATAAATTAAGTTTTCCAAAGTATATTAGGGAAACTGACTCAAGTTTTAGTTAACTACTTCTTGAATTTTCATAATCAAGTGTTGGAAAATTGGACCATGTTGGAGCTTGCATTGTAAGAAGTATTGGAACTCTGTAGCAGTTTGAGCTGGGAATCAATAATAAGAGACCATTCACAGGATTCTTGAGCTATGTTAATGGTGATGTTATTTCCTCTATATTAATTTTTTTCCTTTTTCTTTTCAGGATGTGCATCAATTTATCTGATTTCAAAACAAAAAATTTAGATTAAGATTTGCTAAGAGAGCACCTTAATTCTGTCTGTGTTTTTTATCTTAATGTTTTCCTTTGAGACCTAAATGAAAAATTCAAAGACGGTATGCTTTGCATTAATTTTAACCTTAATCTCCTTCTCCCATCTTATATTCACACTGCTAGTAAGATCCAATCTACATAGTTAGCTTGCCCTGTGAATGCCCTTGAAAAGTTAATGCACAATTCTGCCTTTTATGGCTCCATATCCCAATGGATTAAGTTTTATAGCTTTTTCTGTCCAACCACCCAATCAATCAAAAAAACAACCCTCATTTCTATAACTAACCTAATATTAGCACTTATAATCATCAATTTAAATCATAAAAAATAGAGAGAGCCCTCTCTGAGTCTAGGAAGGCTAGGTCCTGAACTCCAAAGTGGTTTGATGTTGTCCTCTGTCATTTGTTCTTGCCAATCTTACAAATTACGGGGTGAAAAGATAATGGCGACCATACTAGGGACTAAGTTATTGAAAACGCTTAGTGTTTATTCATAACTCAGAAACCCCAGTCAAAATTAGATGATTCAAGTATTTGCCAGGATTGGTATTTGGTTGTTGATGGTGGACAACAGCTAGCCACAAGAAAGTTGAAATCATCCACTTGACGACTCCAATTCAAACCAGTTCCATTCAAAGACTCCACTGGAGGAAGGACCTGAAATATGACCAATAAGCCTAGAAGGAGAAAGTATTCAAGCCCAAATTGGATTCAAGAAATTGTTGTTTTTTTATTTGTAACTATATTCTATCCTACTTTAAGCCTGATCAAGAGTATACTACTAAGATTTACATCGATCATTGGCAGTTTGATGAGCCTCAAGAAGCTAAGCCCCAAATTGTAGACCATGTACATACTTTTACACCTTTGCATATCCCTGATGCAGTTGTAGAAAACCCAGTACATGAGCCTTGTACTTCATCTCCTGCTCTTGCAAAAGCTCCAAATGGTTATAAGCCTCCTGCTTTACTTCCTATACTTGTAAAAGTCCCAGACAGATACAAGCCTCTGGTTTTTCCTCCTATCCTACATGACCTCCCTGCAAATTTGATCAATAATCTACCCATATTTGATGGAGAAAATGCAAAGATCACTTCCGAAAATCACCTTCAAAATCTTGAGGATTTTCTTGATCTGTTTGAGGTGGGAGAAGATGATATGCATACCAGTATGTTTTCCCTGTCATTGCAAGGAAAAGTTAAAAGTTGGTTTAAAGATCTTCCAGCTACAAGCATTAGCAACTTTCATCAATTTACTCAAGTTTTCCTGGATAAATGGGTGGTCCTAGGAAATGTTTTCTCTCATCATGGAAGAGTATAACCATTTAAAAAGACAAACATGGGAGACAGTACAACACTTTTCAGCTAGGTTCAATAAGGTATACCATTCAATACCTGCTAAGATAAAAGCCACCCCCAGGATGGGCTCTCTTGCACTACCCAGATGCATTTGACCCAAAGATGGAATTCTGGCTAAGAGAAAGGGACCCTGCAACCCTGGAAGAAATGAATAATGTGGCAATTGATGTGGAATCCAACTTGCTAAACAAGGAAGCAAATTTAAAAGCAATGAAGAAGGAAAAAATAGAAAAAGATAAAGTGATATCTTCAGGGATAAAATTAGAAGTGTTGACAAACACAGTCAACGAGATGATGCATATGATTAGCAGGAAAGAGGAACTTGTTGTTCAGACACTTCATGTTCCATTAGTTCTGGAAAAGACAAACATCAATGTACTCTAGCAGTTTTCAACCCATCCTGGACACCCTAAAACAATAAATTATGGTTTCATGTACTCTATCCACAACACAGCCAAAGAGGAAGTCCAAAATCAGAAGGAGGCAGGGAAATCCTCAACAACAATGTACACGATAGACGACCTTGCATACAGAGGTAGCCATCTCGAATATGATTATCAAGAGGAAGACTATAAGGTTGAGGTTGAGGCTAATTGTACAGAGAAACCAACATTGTCTCCATGGGAAGAAGAGGCTTGGTCACCACCATGCAAAGACGGAAACCAAACTCTGCATGTTGAGAAAGATTGTAAGGAGGAAAATGCAGGAAGTTGTCAAGTAAGTACAAAATGTCTTCCTCTATATTTTTCCTCACTCTTAAGAGAGAATTACAAGTAGGTTGCAAATAGGAAGGAGGAGGAATGCTCTAATGAGTCAGTTGAGGAAAAGAGGGAGGATACAAAACCTTTTTCAGATCCAGAAGTTCTCCCCCTGAGTCATCTTAAAATCACATAATCTTAAAAAGAGGAGGGACCAATACATCTTGAGTCATTACCCTTATGTTTCAATTCATTTCAGATTGTGAAAGGGAATCTAGATCACATTCTAGTTGATAATCAGAGGAGAAGAGAACTCTCTCACCAATCAGATGAGGAAATCATGGATGATAAAATATATGTTTTAGATCCAAGGTTTCAACCCTTGAGTTATTTTGAATGTCAAGTAGCAGATGAAATCACAGAGTCTGAAACAGATGATGGATTGATCTAGGTTGATTCTCTACCTTTGTGCTTTAATGCATTTTAGATTATTAAAGGGAATTGGGATCACATTCTAGCTGATAGTTATAAGAGAAAACATGAGGTCTATGAAGAACCAACACTACCATCTAAAACACCACATGACCCAATAGCGGACACGTTGGATGGTTTATGCTTTCAAAGTCAATCTTCATGTGTTTATAATGCTCTCAAAATCTGCTATGATATGGATATGATATGACAGTCTTCCCCATTGTCTAATTCTAGAAGTAGTGGCACAACACTCATCAGGTAGCATGCAAACATGTTCCGAGTTGATTGAAGACCAGGAGAGCACATCTGCAGTACCAGGATATGAAGCTGAGTGCACTGACATTAGGGGAATTTTGAGGTCTAAAATGGGCCTCCTAAGGAAATAATAAAATAATAGCTAAACCAATAAAATAATATCTATGAATTTTCAATTCACTTTTTGCACCAAAATCCATGTAACCATGGTTAAATTCAATTCAAAAGTTGTACCAAAATAAAATTAATAAAAAAATTGTATTGATGTGACTATAAATAAGAATGAGATTTTGAAGAAAAAGTCATTATCATTACACAACTAATGCATTTGTCCTTTGTACTTAAATAACTTAAAATAAAATATTTTTATAAATTCATAAAATATTAATTATAAAATATACTATTAATTAAAATTTATATTATTTAAATTATATAATAACATGTAATTAATATACTATATTAAAATAATATAATATAATATATTGTTTTATGTATGAATTTTATATTACATATTTAATTGATTTGATTTATAAGTAAATATTTGAAAATATACAAATATAATATTTATTGAAAAGTGTGTAAATACATGAAGATTGTGTAGGGATATGCATTGTTTCTTTCAAAAAATATGAAATGACAATAATAATATTTTATTCAAAAAATGTGAAATGACATTTATTATGAGTACTTTACTTTGACTTTAGAAGTACTTAGTGCACTACCATGGTTAACCATGAGGTTTTATCCACCATTGAGAATGTGACAAGTAAGTACATTTAACTCAAGCAATGCCACATCAACCATTAGGGATGATGTCATCCCCTAAAATGTGATTTATTCTCATAAAGTGAATTTTGATTGTACATTTCCCTTAGGAGGCCCATTTTAGACCTCAAAATTCCCCTAATGGTCAAAATACCCATAAATGAATCAAGAGTATATTGTTCCAGTGGTTGTCTATATGGAGGAATTGTTCTTTACAAAGCCAACACATATTTCCAACATGCCAGTTGTTTTTCAAAGGTACCAAGATCCATGCAAACAAGATCAGGTCGGGAATTTCTATCAAACATCATTGTCAGGTTTGTCTTTGAACATGATGAAGAGCAATGAAAGAAAAAAGGTATTAGAAAAATTGCTTGACTGGCTGCACTGGAATTATTCTATTGTTTATAAGGGAAGCCATTTCAATAGGGTAGGGCAGGTAGGTGTGCAAATAAGCTCAGTATTTGGAGCAGTTTTCCAATTTTAGTTTTAGATTGTTTTTCATTTTCAGATCAATGTGTTTCAGACTTTAGTTCCAGCACATTTCTGATCTCACCGTTTAAGTTTTCAAGGTGCATTAGTATGTTCATCTTGATGGATTTCGGTGTTGAGATTACAACAAGATGAGGAGCTTAGTGGAAAGGAGTCACCTTCACTAAGTGGGCCCGCAAGCTATTTTTGGCGCAAAGTCTATTTTTAGACTATGTCTATTTTTAGACATATGGATCATGTTCTATGATGCAAGATGTTATTTGTGGATGGTTGGTCAAGTTGGAAAAATAGATGGACTTCTATTTTTAGACATATTGGGCGGAATCTATTTTTAGATTGCCAGTCTAAAAATAGATATGTCGAATATTATTAGCTCTCAATAATATTTGGACTCTAAACATTATCTTATCCTCTTGGAGCACTTCAATTTGATGCCTGGATGTGGCACATGCAGCTGACAGAAGGAATTACGCTATTCCTAGGGTTTAGTGGAGCTATTGCATGGTTGACTTCAGTTAGGAAATCATGCACAAAGTTTGTGGAGTTGATTGGTAAAGCATCGAGTTATCTTGGCTATTCAATCTAAACATAGTTGAGTCATTTAGATCTGGCTTTAATCAGATTGATAACATAGATGGTGTGAATTACTTATTAATTAATTCACTAATTATAAACTCATTAATCAACTAAATAATGCATCAGTTAACTTCAGTGCATGGACAGTTTCAGTGGAGACCAGTGCAGAGATAGGTGAAAGAGCAAGTTAACTATCAGTTGTGACTATACAGTTACTATTTGCAACACACAGATAGGTGGAGTAGCCCATGAGGATTGCGCAGTTCAAGCCAAGTGGTTTATATATTTAATAAAGCCATCCCATAGCATTGAAAACGCAATAGAGGCTGGCTATCAAGTGGCTAAGGGTTGGAGCATGAGTTTTGCTAGATCTAGCTTGATAGTGTGTAGCAATTGGAGGTAGTGCATGAGAGCTTGTGAGGAGTTTTGTACTATGATTGTTACATGATCTCCATGACATATAATATACAGATGTTTGGGGTTTTCAGCTTTAAGCTTTCCCATTAAATACTGTGTTCATATGTGTGATTGTTTGTGGTTTTAATGTATGCATGCAATTGATTTTATTTCCGCATGTGATGATCAATGGTAGAAGAGATTTTGTATTATGCATGAAGCTAAAATAGTGTGTGATCATGAGAATCTCGTGAAGAATATCTCATTATTCAAATTTTGAAGTAGAATTGGAGCAAGATTGATCATTGAGCACCGAAACATTAGCTAAGGAGTTTTAGGCTGTGGAACATGTGTACGCAAAGAGCTGTGTCGGTTAGAGATAAAGTTCACGGGATTAAGTGGGGAGCATAGGCCCTGAGGGCAACAATTATGCTAATTTCATGGTAAAGTACACAGATGGAGGAATCGATTTAGATGACATAATAAGGAGTTCATAGATGCAGAAATTCCAAAGTCACACTTAGAAACCTCCATACACTTGAGGTCAGTAAAAATACAAAGGTAAAGGCTAAAGGATCGCTGGAGGGCGAAGACTGCAGAAAGCCAGAAGCTCATGGTAAGGCTTCTCCATTCTTGATGTGAAAAGCCTTGACATACGTGACTTAAAGTGACAGATGTCACTGAGGAAGTTGGCGTCAAGTTGATAAACTCATAAACATAAATATGGAGAAAGGCGACAAACAGATGCCCAAGTACTCACAGAAGTTCATTCTATAATGCACAGGATGAGCTAAAGTGGGAAGACCGATGATGAGGACTTGGTGAGCTTGGCTCTCCTTGGGCTTCCGAAGAGTTGGTGTTCTATCAAGATCACGCCAATTAGTCAGAGAAATCAGATGGGCTACTAGTCGGATCTTGTGCAAGAGGAGATAAGGCGGAGTACCAGGGACGGATCATCATCAAAGAACTCTGATGAAGAGAATTTCGCTTTGGCTGCCAAAGCAAAGAAGGGGAAGAGCAAGAAAGCTTTCATTCCGGTGCGAAAGCAGAAGCAGACATGTCCAAGGTGAAGTGCTTCTAACACACACACTGATATTGGTTTACCACTTTCCACGAAGAAGAAAAGGAAGGCTTGAACTACCCAGAGAGGCCTATTCAGCTGATGGATTTTTCACCGATCTGATGCTGGCTTTGCGTGGTGGGGACTGGGTAGTTTGTGGACAAGGGTGCTCTTTTTGCTACAGAGATCAGATTTTGTTTATCAACTGATGAGAAATATCTTGGAGTGCACATCGAGATGTGCATGACAGAGGCTAGCATAAATGTGATTCTGCAGTCATTTCCTTTGAGAGGGAGTCTGGTAAACCCTTCATATTGAAGGAAGTGATGCATGTTCCAAGATTGAAGAAGAATCTTATCTCTGTGGCGATGTTAGAAGACAAGGAATATGATGTTGTCTTTAGCGAGGGAAAGGCTTTCCTGCGCAGTAAGGCAACTGGTGAGACCCTGAGGATAGGGGTTCGAGTTAAGAACCTTTATCAATTGCAGGTAGATGGCTGCACAGCAATGGCAAGCAAGGCAGAAGGAGTGGTGAGCCGGGATGATGGCGAGTTGTGGCATCAGAGATTGGGCCACCTTCACCATGGAGCTTTAGAATCTTGCGACGATTTCTGCGGGCTTCCTAAAGGCACTCTTGCGCGATCCCGGATCGGTGCGGGGGTGTACCTTGGGAAAATTTGTGAAAGCCACCTTTCACGAGAAGGATGATCGTGCCGACGATTGCAGAGAATTCACACAGACGTGTGTGGACCTTTCTCAGCAGCTTCGACAGCAAAGCACAGGTATTATGTGATATTTGTTGATGATTTTTCTCGTAAGTGTTGGATCTTCTTCATGTAGAAGAAGAGCGAGACATACTCAAACTTCTGTGAGTTCAAGGCGCTGGTTGAGAAAGAATCGGGGAAGCAGGTGAAGGCTATTAGGAGTGACAATGGTGGTGAATTCATCTCTGGTGAATTCAAGGACTTTTGCAGCACAGAAGGAATTCGAAGAGAGCTCATAGGACCTCATAACCCATAGCAGAACGGGGTTGCTGAGAAAAAGAACAGAACGATCATGGGTGTTGCACGGGCGATGTTGCATGATCAGGGCCTACCCATTCACTTGTGGGCGGAGGCATGCAATACTGCAGTATATGTGCAGAACCGTTGTCCTCACAGGATACTTGGCATGAGTACACCCGAGGAGGCATTTTTTGGTAAGAGGCCTGATATTTCCCATTTGAGGATTTTTGGTTCACCTGTTTACATTCATGTGACAAAGGATGACAGGAAGAAGTTGGAGCCGACTGCGAAGGTTGGGATATTTGTGGGGTACACTGATACGCCCCACAACTATCGTGTGTATTTGCCAGACAATCGCAAGACTGTTGTGCGACGGGATATCAAATTTCAGGAGGAGAAAGCCATAAAGTGTTCGCTTGAGAGGGAGCCACACTTGCATGCAGAGGAGGAGCTATTAGTTCCTAAGGATTAGCTTCAGGATGTGGATCAGCCACAAGAGGAATTTCATGGAGTGGAAGAGACCACTCATGCAGCGCCAACCATCAGAGGGCGGAAGTGCACTACAGAAGCTAAGCGACTGGCTCAAGATGCAAAGAAGGTTGTAGGAGCACCTACATCACAGCGCAGACAGAGACAGTCACCTGACTGGTATACTGGATACATGGCTCTTATGAGCAAGTGTATTGTGACAGAGCCATCTTCTTTTGAAGAAGCAGCGCAGGAGCCCACATGGGTAGATGCCATGGTGGAGGAGTATGACTCCATTGTCAGAAACAGTGCTTGGGAGATTGTTCCAAGGCCGGTGGGTAAATTAGTTGTAGGATCAAGATGGATCTACAAGGTAAAGCAAGCTGCTGATGGGAGTGTCGAGAAGTATAAGGCAAGATTTGTTGCCAGGAGCCTTTTTCACGGATAGAGGTGATCGATTATGAGGAGAGTGTTGCACTTTTATTCGCAATGAAGCGGTATTCTTCATACGGACGATTCTGTTCTTTCTCTCTCGGCGATGCGAGACAGAAGGGGTGGCATATTCATCGGATGGATGTGAGTACGTTCCTCAGTCCATTGAGGAGGAGGTGTACGTAGAGCAGCCCGAAGGTTTTGAGATCTTCAGCAGCGAGTCGCATGTGTGCAGGCTCAAGAGAGCGTTGTATGGGTTGAAACAAGCACCTCGTGCTTGGTACACACAGATAGACAGTTATTTCACTGGACTTGGATTCTCCAAGAGCGAGGCGGATCCTAACCTATACCAGATTGTGGTGGAGGGTAAGTTGCTGATCATTGTACTTTATGTAGATGATTTGATTTTGACAGGTGATGAGCTGTTGATACTCTCATGCAAGGATGATCTTGCAAAAGAGTTTGAGATGAAGGACTTGGGCCTCCTTTATTATTTCCTGGGATTGGAAATTTGGCAGCGCAGTGATGGACTGTTTGTTTCTCAGGGTAAGTATGCCCGGGAGATACTGGAGAAGTTCAACATGCATGGCTGCAAGCTTGTTGATACTCCTCTTCCTGGTGGTTGGAGGAAGGAGGATGCTACTTCAGCGAAGGTAGTGGATGCCACTGTTTATCGACAGTTGGTGGGGTTGCTTATGTATCTGGTCAATACACGACCCGATATATGCTATGCAGTTAACTAGCTTTCACAAGCTATGGTTAAGCCTACCAAGCTCTTCTGGAAGGCAGCCAAGCATGTATTGCGTAATCTCAGAGGCACATCAAGATATGGATTGTGGTACAGACAGGAGGATGAGGTGAAGCTGTGTGGCTTCACGGATGCAGATTGGGTAGGGGGCCCAACGGACAGAAAGAGCACATCTGGAGGGATTTTCAGTATCGGGTCGACAGCAGTTTCTTGGTACAGCAGGAAGCAGAGATCCATGGCACTCAGTTCAGCAGAGGCCGAGTATATGGCAGCGAGTTTGGCTGCATGCGAGGCTATATGGATGATCGGAAGATCCTAGTCAGGTTGTTCTGTTCACACTTAGAGCCTACTGTGATTTATTGTGATAATCATAGTTGCATAAAACTCTCGGTTAATCCAGTATTTCATGATAGATCTAAACACATTGACATTCGGTATCATCATATCAGAGATTGTGTGCAGCGGAGAATCATGTTACTTTCATACATTCCTACAGAGGATCAGGATGCTGATATCTTGACGAAGGCGCTCACCAGGAGCAAATTCGAATACCACAGGGGCAAGATAGGGGTTGCAGATAATCCTTATCTTGTTGAGAGGGAGTGTTGAGATTGCAACAAGATGAGGAGCTTAGTGGAAAGGAGTCGCCTTCACTAAGTGGGCCCGCAGGGTATTTTTGGCGCAAAGTCTATTTTTAGACTATGTCTATTTTTAGACATATGGATCATGTTCTATGAGTTGCAGGATGCTATTTGTGGATGGTTGGTCAAGTCGGAAAAAATAGATGGACTTCTATTTTTAGACATCTTGGGCGGAATCTATTTTTAGATTGCCAGTCTAAAAATAGATATGTCGAATATTATTAGCTCTTAATAATATTTGGACTATAAACATTATCTTATTCTCTTGGAGCACTTCAGTTAAGTGCACAGATGTGGCACAGGAGCTGACAGAAGGAATTACGCTATTCCTAAGGGTTAAGTGGAGTTATTGCATGGATACTTCAGTTAGAACTCATGTGACAGAGTTTGGTGGAGTTGATTGAGGAAGTTAATGGAGTTGTGTTCAGTTTAACTAATCTAAACATAGTTGAGCTATTTGTATCTAGTTTAACTGATTGATACAATTAGTGAGAGTGGTGTGAATTAATTATTAATTAATTCACCAATTATAAACTCATTAATCAACTAAAGAATACATCAGTTAACTTCAGTGCATGGACAGTTTCAGTGGAGACCAGTGCAGAGATAGGTGAAAGAGCAGGTTAACTATCAGTTGTGACTATACAGTTTCTATTTGCAACACACAGATAGGTGGAGAAGCCCATGAGGATTGCGCAGTACAAGCCGGGTGGTTTATCTATTTAATGAAGCCATCCCATAGCATTGATTACGCAATAGAGGCTGGCTATCAAGTGGCAAAAGATTGGAGCATGTGTTTTGCTAGATCTAGCTTGATAGTGTGTAGCAATTGAGGGTGTGCATGAGAGCTTGTGAGGAGTTTTGTACTATGATTGTTACATGATCTCCATGACATATAATATACAGATAGTTGGGGTTTTCAGCTTTAATATTTCCCATTAAATATTGTGTTCATATGTGTGATTGTTTGTGGTTTTAATGTATGCATGCAATTGATTTTATTTCTGCATGTGATGATCAATGGTAGAAGAGATTTTGTATTATGCATGAAGCTAAAATAGTGTGTGATCAGGAGAATCTCGGTGAATAATATCTCAGTTATTCAAAATTTCTACATGCAGTGGATAAGTTCAATTGTAGTTTCAGTTCAGATTTCAGTATGCTAATAAGCTAGTTGGCCAAGCATGTGGTCTATTTTATCAGTTAAATCCACGAGGAATAATCAGCTAGTTTTCAATCACTAAGTTTCCTAATAGATCAAGATACAAGTTGTGGGATCAACCCAACGGATCAGGCTACTAGTCTACGGTGTTCTTGACACCCCCTGAAGGAGATTACATCCCCAACTGGAGCCATTGTTAGAACCCTGTAATTTATAGTATCATAAGGTGATTATGTACTTTCTCTTTGCAAATTTTTGATACTGTACATAGATGTCAATATTCAAAATATTTTCCAAAGAAAGAATCAAAGGAAGCAAAGGCATAAAGAAGAAGTTAAGGCAGAAAAATATCAAAGGAAAAGTCGTGAACGTGATTGGGTCAAGTCATGCACGCATTCAGGTCGAGTCGTGAACGCTAAAGCAAGTCAAGTTGTGAAAGCGGGGCAAGTATTCTATGAAAAACTAAGAAATGAACAGTCACAACAAAAGAAACAAGGTCGAAAAACCACAGTAAGGGAGCAGTGAGGACCATTCTATCTAAGCAATGATTAACGACGAAGATTCAATCGCAATAATAGATCACAAGTTTTTCAGGATGGGCGCAAGGGTAAAGGTTAAAGTCAGTGAAATGCGATTTTCGATGAAGTGGGACCCATTTACCCTTTCACCCGCCACACCTCCTTTCCATTTAAATCCCCTTAAAAAACCATTAAACCTTACCTTTTTTTCCACCTTTCCGCTTTAGCCTTTACCTTTACCTTTCATCGTTTCCCCTGCCACGTCACTTACCTTCTCCCCACACTTCGCACTTCGCGTCTTTTAGAGTTTGCCTCTGCACTTATAACTAAAACTTAAGAGTTGCAATCTGCGGGCCGTGGTCCGGTCCCACCTTCCCTCTACGTCACCTCCCACTTTGCATCGAATCACCGATTAAATTCTTCATAACTTAAAACTGTAAATACTGAAAAGTGCGCGGATGCGATGTGGCTTCAAAACTAAAATCTAAGCATTTTCAGGTCCAGTTATATAATTTTTTAGGTTTTTTTGTTTGAAAAAAGGGTTGAAACACGACAAGAAGGATTTGGGTAGAAAATAAACACCACAGGTCAATTCGGGTGGCAAAGGGCATTCATGCTGAATTTTTATGTTATGACGGTAGAAATGGAAAAGGCAGTGAAGCACATCAGCATAATCACTAGTCGATGAAAAATGGCTAGCCCTGCACCAGACTTAATTACCCAACGCCGATATTTTGAAAAGCAGGGCTAGATGTTAGAGCCATAATTTGTTGTCTCTTCGGGATAATCACATGCCACCTTCAAGCCTACTTTTTATTTATGAAGAGCCGCCTGAGTTTTGCTTTCTTGAAGGGTCACCAAAATTAATTCCACAAGCGGTGTTTTGTCAGAGATTTTCTTTGTTCGGGCCTTGCATGGCCATACCTATTTAATTTTCATTTTTTTGTAATAAATGAATTTTTCCAAAGTATATTAGGGCAATCAACTCAATTTTCAGTTAAATACTTCTTGAATTTTCATAATCAATGGTTGGAAAATTGGACCCTGTTGGAGCATGCATTTTAAGAAGTATTGGAAGTTTGTAACTGTTTGAGCTGGGAATCAATAATAAGAGACCATTCACAAGATTCTTGAGCTATGTTAATGGTGATGTTCTTTCCTTTGTATTAATTTTTTTCCTCTGTCTTTTCAAGATGTGCATCAATTTATCTGATTTCAAAACAGAAAATTTAGATTAAGATTTGCTAAGAGAGCACCTTAATTATGTCTGTGTTTGTTATCTTAATGTTTTCCTCTGAGACCTCAATGCAGAATTCAGAGATGGCCTGCTCTGCATTTAAGTTGAACCTTAATCTCCTTCTCACATCTCATATTCACACTACTAGTAAGATCCAGTCTGCATAGTTAGCTTGCCCTGTGAATGCCCTTGAAAAGTTGATGCACAATTCATCCTTTTATGACTCCATAGCCAAATGGATTAATTTTTACAGCTCTGACTGTCCAAGAACCCAATCAATCAAACAAACAACCCTCATTTCTATAACTAGCCTAATATCAACATTTATAATCATCAAGTTAAATCATAAAAAACAGAGAGAGCCCTCTCTGAGTCTAGGAAGACTAGGTCCTGGACTCCAAAGTGGTTTCATGTTGTCCTCTGTCATTTTTTCTTTCCAATATTACAAATTACAGGGTGACAATAGAGACTAATCAAACTATGCATAGAAATCTAAACATAAATGTGATTTTTTTTGCTTTCACGATTTTCTACGTGGAGAGAAAATCGTGAAGCTTAATCTTCACAATCGCGTGTTTCGTCTCTTGCTTTCACTGACCCTTTGACCACAATCCTAGGCACTTTACTTCTCTATTATGGACAAGTAGATAGGGTATAATCCATGAATGGATCATTTTCCAAGTGCCCATGTACTTATCTCCTTCGTACATTCTTCAGAACATGTTAAACCATGCCAGTGGTTGTAGAAACGGAGATTAGCAGTAGAATTGCATGAATTTTGTAGCTAAATACAAGTTTTATTAAAATAATAACAAACATTTAAAATATGAAAAATAGATCATTGAGGTACCTTACCAGGCTAAAAATGTGAAAATCAATATTGATTGAGCTTATGGAGTTTGACAAAAAGGAGGAAAAGGTAATGAAATGGATGTCAAAATTGAGAGTCTTGAGGCTCAACATCAGTGTACTATTAGTTTTATAATCATCGAAATTGTACATGTGGTACATGCAAGCAGAGGAAGTAATTATATGAATTGCGTATTTGTGGATGGGAATTTCCCTAATTTATAGGGGCTAATTACCCAAGGAAATAGGGATCCTGGCAGGCAGAAATTTGGTTAAGTATTGGACAAGGCTTGTCTAGGAAGTAGTGAGACATATAGAGATAGTGCAGAGGTTTCTCAGAAAAGCATTGTAATCTTCTCATATTTTCTGACTAATGAAATATACTGATAGTGGGGTTTTTAGTTGTTTCTTTCCCTAGGAAATAATTGTGTAATGTGTGATTGAAATTATTTCTCTTGTATGCTTTGTGATTTCACGATTTTAATTGGTTTCCACATTTGATAGGGTAGATTCAAGTCTATTGTTTTAGCATATTACAATTAGAAGTTTGAATCTACGTGCATTTTCTACATCTAAATCACAATCAACTTAGGGTCCCCTACCGTAGGAAGGAATTGGATGATACCTTGATTAATTCCAAACTGAATAAATTGTTTCCTTATAACCCTACAACATTTTTCCCTTATGAAATCCCATGTGGCCTTATAGAACTCATTTAGGATTCCTTCTTATGCCAAGGATTTTCATCAACTATCTAACATAGAGGAAGTTTCAATTCATATGGGAATATGTCCTAATCACACAAATTCTTTTTCTCCTATATTCCCTTAATAGGGACCATGTTTAGGAAACATTTCATGGATACCTCACATTCAATACAAGACCTTGAAATAAAAAAATCATCTTGCAGTGGATAACAAAAACATATTCAATCCATGGTTGGTCAATGACCCTTTCATTCTCTATATTAAGTGAAAACATATTCCCTTATATTACTTTGATTTCCAAAGAATCAATGCAAGTTTTTGTAAACTTACCCAAAATCTTGAGTTAGTGAAAACAAGCTCAAAGCTAGATACCCTTGGCATCACAAACTTCATAGACACTTATAAGGTGGTGAAGTATATTGGTTCACACTTATCTTCATCATAAAGGCCAAGTTGAATGGCCAAAGACAATGTCAAATTCTTCCGAAATGACTCTATTATGATTGCACCTAATTATATTGATATTGCAAACATAGATACAAGGAAGGATATTGTTATAGTGATAATATCCTCCCACCCTCACCCTAAGGTGTAGGAAACAATTTATAAACACTTTCAATACAAGGAATATAATAAACGATTTTCAAGTGGTTATATGTTCAAAGTAACACGTGTCTCATGCATGTACACCATTTCAACACCCCAAAAAATCATAAATCAAATGTACTGGTGGTTAGAGAGAGTTGTGCCATCAACATCCATCACCATTCCACCCAAAGAATCAAAATATAAGGAAATTTTCTTTTAAAGTGTGGCTTTGGAAAATATTTGCAAGATCCTGCCATAATATTTGAGAAAATTGTTCAAGGTAAACCACAACTCTGCAAAGTAATGGCACCAAAATTTGTTGGGGTCATAATTCCCAAACATTTGGGACTTGAGGACTATCAAAGCTTATTTTCTCCATGTGAAACCATTTCCACCAATGCCCCTTTATCCTATTGGTTTTCCATCATGTTCAAATCCATATAGACCAAAAATGGGGCGTCTAAGGGTGCATAAATCATCCACTTCCAAAGGGTTGGTGTCACATACCCAACCAGTCTGCCCAAATTTTCACCTGACTTGAAGCACCCAAGTTGTCCAATTCTTTTAGCCATTTGGAACCACGACATTTACAACTCTGTGACTAGACCAAACCAAGTGTACTCCGCCCAGTCTACACCTCTTCATTTAGAGTGTGCCCATAACTTGACCCTAATCTGATGATTCAAGTCCTTCACACTTAAAATCTTACACGAAACAGATAGGTGCATGCCTAATTGTGACCTACCATGTGGAAACACTTAACAATTATCTCATTCAACAACTCAACAATTCATGTCAACTCTAAACAAGTATTAACGAGCATTCAACACATATAAAATGACAAAAATATATGTTAGGAAGCACCATTCATGCCTAAGACCCATTTCATAAATATGATATATATGTTTACAACATAATAATTACAAGGGAGTTTCATCTCTTATGATAGACAAACAAAAATTTGACTAAGTCGTCATAACAACTTTCCTTCGTCTACATCCTTCTACGAATCATTTCCACAACTAAACATGCTCACCCAACACTATTTCAATGTTTTGTGTAGCTTGTAATTCCCACAACCGCATAAAAGAAACCATAGGTCAAGTCATTCAACTTCTTATATATTTCTTTGTCTTTTTTAAACTTGCATTTTTTTATCGTTCCATGATGTGTTAGCTCATCCCATTGTGCCACTAGTTATATGTGAAAAATACCACAACGGAATCCTATTGCAGCAACTGGAAATTATTCTCCTAATTGTTAATTTTATTTAACAAGTTATTTATTTTTTGTTACGACAAATATTGAATAAATCACACTGCAATCTACACAAATAAAATTGTGGAAGAATAAACGTTGGAAAAAATTATAGCACACACACATAAAGTTAACACAATTATTTTTGGACGAAAGTCCCCGAAAAAACCAAACTTGGGAAAATCAGTGCAGCAGCTGAGGGTTTTATTATTATGCAGTAATGAAAAAAATTGAGTACAACTGGATGCCTAAATTCTGGCAAGCCTACAGAGAAAAATACAGGAAAAAATCTAAAGAGGAACTTTTCCCACCCCACAAGAAATATCCTGACACGGCTTGTCTTCATAAATACGATCCTTTGACCCTCTGTGTCAGCCTCTTCATAGCTGACTAGACGTCTAGCCTCTGAATGATATTTTTTGAAGTCATTATGCCTTCTATTGTCTAGAAATATTCTTCTTCGTCTCTCTAGGACTACTTCCCGACCTATGGAACTAAAAACGTCTCTCATTCTTAGCAAATCGATTTTTCCTCTAGAGACTATTGCATTGCCCTAGTGTCAACATCTATGTGGCTCTTATGCCTCTCTGCACATGCACTCGCTGGATATGGAATTCCTCCTACAACCTCAATGTCTATGCCCCTCTCTCATTGCTTCAATTTCTTTGACTCTCTTTCTGACAACTGACAATTGCTACTCTGGAAATAAATCTACCAATGAAATCGAACTCTCTAAGTGATTTCTCCATCACCACATCAACCTCCTCTTATAATACTCTATTGTAGCACCAACGACCAAGGTTAAAACATAATCGCTGGCTAGGATCATCTTGGATTCGATCTGTGTTAGTTTCTAGACGATTCTCACCTTGACTTAATTAATTATGATTAATTAACCATATTCCATAAGTTTAGACTTAGAAAATATTTTAAAAATGGTTAATAATCTAATCAAGCCACTTATAGGTGGAATTTCCATAAACGATTTATGGTTTTTGGAGAACTCATGTATTCTATCCTCTCCACAATTTTTTGTGGCTAGAACATATTTGTTGCTACAAAAAATAACACTCCCTCTTAGTGAGGAATGTGTTCTAGTGTTGCACCTGCTACCACAACACCTTGTCTCTGCATCAAATCTTATCATGTTGTTGATTCCTGTCTATTGTTGCCCACCAACCATTGTGCAACCCTGATATGAGTTGCATCTGTACTGCTACTGACCCAGCTAAACTTCTTCCAACACTACATTTGCATTGCAACTCCCTTTAATATGTTGCTTCTGCAACTGCAACATCTGCAACAGAAAAATATCCAAAATACTGAACCAACTGTGTTCAGTATGATGCATTTGTCACTTGAGTCCTAACTGCTACTAGAATCTGCAATGTTGTTTCTGACTCTGCATTGTGCCACCTACACTGTTTCCAACTCTACACTGCGCTCCCCGGCATTTGACTGCTACTAGTCTCTCCAATTTTCACTCTCACATCTGACTAAACCAACTGCCACTGGTCCATCCTGGTACCAAATATTTTGTGCCCCCATAGCCAGGTGCTAATCCAAGAGGTGGAAACCTTAAGGATCCTTCCCATCTATAGCCCTCTAGGGCTACAAACCCAAGTCACCTCACCTTACTCCTGGAGGTATGTCATCGAACATCATGAAGACTTCCTCTTTCCTGGAGGAAATCCTATCGAGATCTACAAAATTTTCCTGTTGGTCTTGCTTCTCCTCCTTTTCCTTCTTCCTAAGAGGAAACTAGGTATTGTAGTGTCCTATCTCACCACACCTTAAGCATTTTACCTTTGACATGTCCTTCGTCTTCTTCCTATGTTACCCCTATCCCTGACTAGGACCCTTAGATGTAAGGGCCACATTATCCTCCTCCTTCACCTGCTTCGATCCATTGCTACTTCCACTGATGGATTTATTCAAAAGAGCTCGTCTCATCTCCTCATTTTCCAAGGCATCCCACATCTTATCCCATCCAAGTAATGTGTCTCTACCCAATATACTTTGGATTAATACATGCCAATACTCTGAGACACTATTGTGCACCAACTCCACTAGCTCTGAAGCTTGAGGCCTTGCCCCAACAACCGACAACTGATCCTGGGCCTCATGAATCCTGGCGAGGAAAGGGTCTATTCCTTCCCCTTTCTGCATCTAGATGAATCTCAAATTCTCCTCGAGGTACATCTTTCACTGCTCGGAAGTACCCTGATACAACGTGGCGAGAGCATCCCACATCATCTTGGCAGTATCCTTGCCAGCTATATGTGAAACAACATGATCTTGGACGCCATCTAAGATCAATAACTTCGCCGATTCCATCTCCTTTATGTACTCCTTCAACTGATCTACATCTGTGGGAACTACCACCACATTATCGACATATGCCTTTAGTCCAAATTCATCTAGAAGGAAGGATATTCTTGAATTCCAGATGAAATATTTGGAAGCATCGTCAAACTTGTCTTGATATCTCAACCCTGTAGTGGCCATCTCTGAAAAAATGTTTAAAACTCCCTCTTCTCTTATCCTCAGTTATTGCTCTGCTACTCACACTCCCTCCTGGAATACGTGGCTCAACTAAATTCTACTGTCAATCTGCAACTGGAAATTCGAACTTCTGAGACTAGAAGTTCCTTGAGAGAAATTTTCCCTCAGTGTGTGTTCTTCTTCCACCCGACGTAGGTTATTCTATAACGAATTGGTGCAAAGCCATATGCATCCAACTAGATATCTACCCAACAAAAAATATTGAGTTTCTCCCTTTACCTTTGGACTCACTCAATTTGGAGAGATCGGATTGTTCAGACCCCCACTTAGAAAAATCGGATATCCTCAAGCAACTCGACCTCCTAGCAAAGTGATTGTTCTGCCCTTGGGGAATTTCGATCTGCTGCCCACACTGAACAAAAAAATTCCTTCCTCTTCACCTCTAAGCTCTCTGACTCATCAAATGTGCTCTGATAACATGTGAAAATTCCCACACCAAAATCCTATTGCAACAACTGGAAATTATTCTCCTAATTGTTATTTTTATTTAACAATTTATTTGTTTTTAGTTACGGGAAATACTTAATAAATCACACTGCAATATCCAAAAATAAAACCAAGGAAGAATAAATGTTGTAATAAATGATATCATGCACACATAAAGTTAACAAAATTATTTTTTTACAAAATTCCCTAGAAAATCCCAACTCGAGAAAATCGGTGCAATGGTTGAGGGTTTTATTATTATGCAATAGTGAGAAAATATAAGTACAATTGGATGCCAAAATACTAGCAATCCTACATAGAAAAATACTAGCATAAATCTAGTGAATAATTTTCCTCACCCTAGAAGCAATCTCCTAGCACAACTTGTCTTCATAAATACGACCCTTTGACCCTCTGCGCTAGCCTCTACACTGCTCTGCGTCGCTGGCTGGACTTCTAGCCTCAAACTGATCTCTGATGAGGTCGTTATGCCTTCTGTTGTCTGGAAAGATGCTTCTTTGTCTCTCTGGGATTCCTTCTCGGCCTATGGAACTGAAAACGCCTCTCCTTCTCAAAAAATCGAATTTTCATGTAGATACTACTACACTGCCCCAACATCAACCTCTCTGTGGCTCTTCTGCCTCTCTGCAAATGCACTCGCTAGATCTGGAATTCCTCCTCCAACCTCACTGCCTCTGACCCTCTCTCACTGCTTCGATATATCTGACTCTCTCTCTCTGGAAACTGACGAATGCTAATCTAGGAATCAATATACCAATGAAATCGAACTCTCTAAGTGATTTCTCCATCACCACATCAACCTCCTCCTATAATCCTTTGTTGGAGCACCAACGACCAATATTTACATAATCGATGTATAGGATCATCTTGGATTTGATATGTGTGAGTTTCTATATGATTCTCACCTTGAATTAATTAATTCTAATTAATTAACCATATTCCCTAAGTTTATAATTAGGAAATATTTAAAATTTGGCTAATAATCTAATTAAGCCACTTCTAGGCGGAATTTCCAGAAACAATTTATGGGTTTTGGAAAACTCATCTATTTTAGCATCTCCACAAATTTTCGTGGCTATAACACATCTAATTCTACAAAAACTAACATTTTACATGCCCACTCCATCACTTGAACAATCACATTGTTTTGCTATGTGTCAATCCAACCCACTCATTCCGCCATGTAGAATACTCAATTACAATGCATCCATCGATCATGCCAATTTTTTGGGTCACATTCCCCCTAAGTCATGTGTACATGAGTCAACTTGTCCCTTGGTCTACAAGAAAATTGTTTTTACCAATTTAGTCTACAATTCTTGGGCACAAGTCTCCTTTGGAAACATAACTAAGTCATGCACAAGATGCATTTACTCATCCCATGTAAAGATGGATCACCACTCCACATTCATTCCATTGAACACACCTTAGCCAAGTCACTGATGGGATCAAATCTCCTTGCTTGTTTGTCTGAGATGCTGAGGAAATACCAATATTTTTGTCTCTCTTTCCTACCAAGATGTTGTATCATCCAATCAATTGATCAGGAGATCAAGTCTCTTGAAGAAAAATGCTCAAAAATGAAGTTGCTCAGAATTGCTCTGAAACAGATCGACTGGAAAGTGCTCTTCAATACGATCCCAACGCCGCAAACGACACTCAAATCCAACGCCGTATGAGGAAGATATTCAGTTTTGAATTTTCTCAATTTCAGTTAAAAAAAGGCCAAAATTTGACTTTGGAAAAAAAATTATTTTTATTAAAAAAAGAATATTCCATAGAATATTCTGGGAATATTCCGTGGAATATTCCACAGAATATTCTGTATAATATTCCGCTTGTGGCCAGTAACAAGGCGCCACGTGGCTAGCCCGAAGGCCGCCACGTGGGCCCCCAAGTCGGATTGGCATGGCGTGTTCAAAAGTTTATGGGCTCGGCCGGATTCGAACGCAGGACCGGGTGGATATAACCGGGCAGCTTTACCAATAGGCCACGGTTTAATTCTTGTTTAAACAATGCAACGCATTCATACTTATTGTTTGATGTTGGATGGGCGGGGCCCGAAAGGGGGCCAGCCCCCTCTGCATAAAACCCAGGTCCGAGAACCAAAAGTGTAAACGGTTGGGCGCGCAATGCATTCGGGAATGGTTCCGTGGAAATAGCACTTGGAGCGGGGTCCATTTATTATATGGTTGAAACATTAAAACATCCGCATAAAACTCAAGATCGTTCAAACAAACAGCGCCAAAGTTTCGGTCTTATGGATAAGGCCTTATCCCTTCAGTCCCCACGTTTTGGTGGACTCCCTATTTTTAGCGGCCGCCCCTAATTTGTCGGACCTATCTGGCGGTGTCTCCAATTTTAGCTGGAGTTTGTTTAGTGTAACTAGTAGTTGGAGTAAAAGTGCCATAACTTTGGCTAGGAGAGGTCTTTGGAGACGAATTTGTTTTTGATTTTGGGTGTAAAGATCATTCTGGAGCTGTTGGAAGTGTTTGCAGAGCCACCAGGGCATTATTTCTGCTAATTTTACAGCGCTTTTGATCGTGGAGCCATCAGGGCCTAAGGGAAAGAGAGCTGCATTGGACTACCTTCATCCAATGGAGATGATTTTGTAGTCATTTTAGACTGATTTGGATCTTCTGAGTCTGTTTTAGCAGTCTATTTTTCCATTAGAGGCTTTTATACAGATGTAATCTCATTTTAAGCATTTAATCAAAGGAGGACTGAGCCTAATTAGAGGCTTTTGGACCCAGCGGAGGTAGCCCAAGAGAGGGGTGAACCGCTTAAAAAATTATCTTCTGTCACTCTGTATATTTTGGCTGTTTATTTTCAGATTCTGATAGTTTAAACAGTAAATTTTCATAAGCATGCTTTTCCCAAACAAGTTTATACAGTAAAAAAAACTTGTTTTTTTATCATCAAACCTCTACACTTCAATTGCAGAACATATATTCTTGCTTATTCACACATAAAAACAGATCAATGAATACTTTGAACTTAAAAAAAAATACTTTCATTGATCAAGATCATTAGTGATTACATTTTATTTCTTTAGGCAGAGTCTGTAGAAGGGCCAGGTAGCCTCCGAATTCATCCTTTCTAGTAAAGGTGAAATATCCGGTGAATGCCCTCTACAGTCAATCTCTGTACGAGAAATTCTTTGTTCTCACGATTTCAGATCAGGTTGGTATCGGAGCTTAAGGTTTTTCTTAAGAGTTTGTGAAATTTGTGCAAGTAAATTGCGTTATTTTGCAAATCTTGATGCTTACTAGGCTGAAATTGCAAAGAGGGGAAGGTCAATTGGTTAGAGAACAGTTTAATCCTCAACCAAGGAGGGCTAGAGTGCCATTATATCCACCTTCCATTTCATCCTCAATAGCTTTAGAATCAGCCTCAAACATGTCATCCAGAGAAGGAGAAGTACATGAGGAAATGGATCCCAAGGAAGAAGAAAGAGTCTTTAGAAAATCTTTCTTGGACTTGACTGAGATGGTTAGGATCCTATACCAGGATAGAAATGATAGGACTGCTGGAGAAGGGTCTAGAAACCAAAGAGAAGAAGGAGGTTCTTCAGGAGGGAAGAAAGACAAAGATGATTCTAAGAAAGGGAATGGAGGAAATGGTGATCCTTCATCTCCATCGTCATCCTCTTCCTCCACATCATCCTCTTCTACTTCTGTTAATCAGTCACATAAAACAAAAACCTCTTTTAAAAATCCTTTTTTGAAGCTTGATGTAAAGTTTGAGTTGCCAATGTTTAATGGTGATGTGAATGCAGAGAAATTGGATAACTGGATTAGACAGCTGGAAGTATATCTAAGAATCCAGAATTTGCATGATGATGAAACAAAAATCCAATTAGCCTCTTTCAGAATGGATGGAGCAGCTTTGGTTTGGTGGGAAGCCAAGACTAGAGAGGAGATTAAAAAGCATGGTAAGATAACTCTAACATGGAATGAGTTTATTACTGCTATTAAAAAATAGTTTTATCCTCTTGCTCATATTCAGAAAGCAATTATGAATTGGCAAAATTTTAGGCAACTTAAAGGTCAAAATGTGCAAGATTATACCCAAGAGTTTAGAAGGAGAGCACTTCTACTTGGAGTAGACTTACAAAGTCAAGATACCTTGTTGAAATACATAGGAGTTTTGCACAATTATCTGCAACATACTATCCTAATGTTTAATCCTACCAGCTTAGATGAAGTCTGTGTGCAGGCTACACATTTAGAAGCTAGAGGAAAGAATGCTTTTGATGCTTTTGATGAGGATAGTACTTTTAAAAACAAAGGAAAGAAAAGAGTTGCTAATTCAAGAAAGGAAAAAGGAAAGTTCTTTTGCAAGAACTGTTCGAAGACTAGTCATGATGAAGATCATTGTTGGAAGCTTCATCCTGAACTGAAACCAGAAAAATTCAAGAACAAAAACAAGACCAAAGAAAAGGAGAAAATTGTAGCAACAGTTGAGCAAGACTTAGGGTTAGACTCAGGAGATGAGACAAAAAGCATAGGCATGGTTTTGAAGAACATTAAGGGGAAAGAAGTGGTGCAAGACACAATTCCTAGTTCTAGCTCTTTGAATTGTCACAAAGATACTCATGATGAAAAGAGGAGGATAGAGATTTTCCATGTGAGGGTAATTTCCAAGCATACCAAAATTGACACACTATTTGACAGTGGGTCACAAGCTAATCTTATTTCTGAAGATTTGGTCAAGCAGCTGAAACTTGAGACCATTCCACATCCAAAGCCTTATCCACTTGGATGGATATGCAAGGATGCTAATTTGCAAGTCTCAAGGAAGTGCATATTGCACTTTGCAATAACTGCACACTTTATTGACACAGTGGAACTTGATGTGGTGCCGCTTGATATCTCAGGTATTGTTTTGGGAAGTCCTTATTTGTTTGACAGGAAGGCCATATTTCATCGCCATGAAAACAAGTATCACTTGTTTAAAGATGGTAAAGAGTACATTGTGAGAGCTCACAAGAAGAAGATGGAATCTTCATTACTCCATGCAGGTCAATTGAAGAGACTGGTTAATGCAAGTCAAAGTCTAACTTTGTTGATGTTGAAATGACCAGATTTTGAGCATTTGCCATTTTATGATGTTGCTAATGATTTGTCTCAGTTTGATAACAGCTTGTCTTTGAAAAAAGATGATGTTTTGTTGCACGAATTACCTTTTGGGTCAGCCAATGCAGAGAATGAAGTGTCAAAACGAAACAGTGCAAGCAAGAAGGACACAAAATTCAGCATGGGAAAAATTTGGTTTCAGAATGGTACAATTCGCCATGGGAACAGTTTGAAAGGTGAAGGTCATTTTAAGTCTTTCTGGAAGTTTGATCAATGTAGAGAAAGTTTATTTTCTGCAAAGTGCAATTGTTGTTCTGCAAATTTTAATCATTTGCAACATGACTCGGTCAATCTTAGCAATGGTAGATCAGTTGATTCCAGGGACAAATTGTCATTTTCTCAAAAGATTCAGTTGATGAAATCAGGAAGATTTCAGTTGTTCAAGGGTGGAAGAGTGGAGAATCAGTCTCCACATCATCAGTTTCAGTAATCATAAAGCTTTTGAGGGTCCAAAAGCTTCCCATTTGGGAGGTGTGATCAGGAGATCAAGTCTCTTGAACAAAAATGCTCAAAAATGAAGTTGCTCAGAATTGCTCCGAAATAGATCAACTAGAAAGTGCTCTTCAATACGATCCCAACGCCGTGAACGGCACTCAAATCTGACGCCGTATGAGGAAGATATTCAGTTTTGAATTTTCTCAATTTCAGTTAAAAAAAGGCCAAAATTTGACTTTGGAAAAAAAATTATTTTTATTAAAAAAAGAATATTCCACAGAATATTCTGGGAATATTCCACATAATATTCCACAGAATATTCCGCTTGTGGCCAGTAACAAGGCGCCACGTGGCTAGCCCGAAGGCCGCCACGTGGGCCCCCAAGTCGGATTGGCATGGCGTGTTCAAAAGTTTATGGGCTCGGCCGGATTCGAACGCAGGACCGGGTGGATATAACCGGGCAGCTTTACCAATAGGCCGCGGGTTTAATTCTTGTTTAAACAATGCAACGCATTCATACTTATTGTTTGATGTTGGATGGGCGGGGCCCGAAAGGGGGCCAGCCCCCTCTGCATAAAACCCAGGTCCGAGAACCAAAGGTGTAAACGGTTGGGCGCGCAATGCATTCGGGAATGGTTCCGTGGAAATAGCACTTGGAGCAGGGTCCATTTATTATATGGTTGAAACATTAAAACATCCGCATAAAACTCAAGATCGTTCAAACAAACAGCGCCAAAGTTTCGGTCTTATGGATAAGGCCTTATCCCTTCAGCCCCCACGTTTTGGCGGACTCCCTATTTTTAGCGGCCGCCCCTAATTTGTCGGACCTATCTGGCGGTGTCTCCAGGTTTAGCTGGAGTTTGTTTAGTGTAACTAGCAGATGGAGTAAATGTGGCATAACTTTGGCTAGGAGAGGTCTTTTGAGACGAATTTTTTTTTGATTTTGAGTGTAGAGATCATTCTGGAGCTGTTGGAAGTATTTGCAGAGCCACCAGGGCATTCTATCTGCGAATTTTACAGCGTTCTTGATCGTGGAGCCATCAGGGCCTAAGGGAAAGAGAGCTGCATTGGACTACCTTCATCCAATGGAGGTGATTTTGTAGTCATTTTAGACTGATTTGGGTCTTCTGAATCTATTTTTGCAGTCTATTTTTCTATTTGAGGCTTTTATAAATATGTAATCTCATTTTAAGCATTTAATCAAAGGAGGACTGAGCCTAATTAGAGGCTTTTGGACCCAGCGGAGGTAGCCCAAGAGGGGTGAACCGCTTAAACAATTATCTGCTGTCACTCTGTATATTTTGGATGTTTATTTTAAGATTCTGATAGTTTAAACAGTAAATTTTCATAAGCATGCTTTTCCCAAACAAGTTTATACAGTAAACAAAACTTGTTATTTTATCATCAAACCTCTACACTTCAATTGCAGAACATATATTCTTGCTTATTCACACATAAAAACAGATCAATGAATACTTTGAACTTAAAAAAAAATACTTTCATTAATCAAGATCATTAGTGATTACATTTTATTTCTTTAGGCAGAGTCTGTAGAAGGGCCAGGTAGCCTCCGGATTCATCCTTTCTAGTAAAGGTGAAATATCCGGTGAATGCCCTCTACAGTCAATCTCTGTATGAGAAATTCTTTGTTCTCACAATTTCAGATCATCAATGCACCTCACAGTCGTGTAGTCGAAACCCTTACATCCTACCCCACCAAAATTCATTTCCATCCTTAATGACTCCCACAAAGCCTACCACCTCTGAATCTTTGCCCAGACTTGTGTTCCTTAAACAACTAATCTTACTAGAAACCTTAAGTTCTATGACATTGCCCACTGGAAACCTCAAATTTCCATAAACCAACTCAAGTGCACTAATCCCAACTTCTACACAATTCTTTGCCCAAACTAATACGACTACTCCATCCAACTCCATGGATGGGAGTCGTTGTTACCAACCCTGTTGCACTAATTCATACTATCAATACCTCATTGTAATCTAATTCTACTATCATTGTTTCTAGCTACTACAACTGTTGCAAACAACTTTCCTTAAGAAAACTATGAGGCATTAGGGAAATTTTGAGGTCTAAATGGGCCTCCTAAGGAAATTATAAAATAATAGTGGAAATAATAAAATAATGTTAGATTACATCATCAAATTTTAGAGGGAAAAAATAATAAATAATAATAAAATAATAAAACTATTTTTTCAACTCGTATTTTCAACTTATCTCCCTAAATTTTTACTCAAATTTCAATCGGAAACACTCATTGGATGTAGAATTTAATTCCTCATCTAATGAGTACCCATGTTGCATACTTTGGATGGACCCTACTACACGAAAAATGATAAATACATGAAAAACGTGATTTCAATCACGTTTTTTCATGTATTTCTCATTTTTCATGTAGGAGGGTACATCGAAAGTATGAAACATGGTTACTCCTTAGATGAGAAATTAATTTTTGCATCCAATGAGTACTCCCACTCGAAATTTGAGTGAAAACTTAGGGAGATAAGTTGAAAATAAGAGTTGAAAAAGTAGTTTTATTATTTTATTATTTTTTATTTCTTGTACTTTTTTACTCCAAAAATGGTTAATCATCCCCCATGGTTGACATCATCATCTTGAATCCTATTGGTTCTTATAAAGTTTATTTTGGTTGTACATTTTTCTTAGGAGGCCCATTTTAGACCTCAAAATTCCCCTAATGTTTGTCCAAGTGTCATGCCTTGCTGATTTGTCTATGCATCCATCCTTTGATCCATCTTTCCATGATTTTGTTCATTATATCCCTTCATCCCTTGAGCTAGTTGAGTAGCTAACCCAACCATCATGTCAAGCCATAAGAACTTACTTCCCATTTTCAAATATTTGTTTTGTTTTGCAACATGATCAACCATGCAACTCCTCATAAATTTACTATTGTTAAGTCACCTTTGGCGCTCAACAATCCATCAAGTCTTCATGTCTAAAAATATACTAAACACCCTCGTCAAGGCACTTGTAGGCTCCAATGCATACTCTATAGAAATGATCCAACCATTCCGTCTCTTAGTACAATTGTGAGGGTGAATGGCTTCCTGAGCCGTCACCGACATTGTCACTTCGTTCGTTCAAAATATTTGGAGAGACACCATATTTTTTAATAAGTACAATTGCAAAGGTACATTTAACCCAATCCTACCTTCACCCTCCTCCAAGTGTCATTTTATTTTGGGATCAACTAACCATTTTTTTTTTCCAAGTGCACATATGGATGGGTTGACCTTTTGCTTGGTTTGAATATACTAAGTTTGTTTCATCCCCATATTATCCACTTATTTTTGGATGCTTACCTTTGTTCATGGAACTACTCAGAAAATTCCTTGATCATGTCCTCCAGGATACCTTTTTTTTGAAACTAACTATTTGTTCAAGCAAACAACATCCGACATACCCACCATGATCACCATTGACTCTAATATTCCTTTGAGTTTGGTGAGGCGATGCTCCATTGTTTCCCATGTTTCCTTGTCCATTGATTTGAGTCCCTTTTCCAAATACTTACGTTCAAACACCAATATTCCACACCTGAGTTTTTTGTATGTGCCTTGAATATCCTTAACAACCATGCTCAAGGAATAAATTGGATTTATTTTCTTGTTTTTTTCTCCTTAAAGAAAGTAACAAACATGTAATTTCACCTTAAAACATTATCCAAGTTAGGTATGGGAACTACCTTCACCTACCTCATGAACACTTGACCCAACACTACTTTGAAATCATTTATGGGAACAATGGTTAAAGTCACACTTTAGCTCCAACCCCTAAGCTTCAAAGAAATTTCCATGGCCATGTCAATGATTTCCTTGTGGAAATAGAGAACTCTAAATATGGTATGAGCTAGCTCATGTTACAACTTGAGTTCCTTCACCACATCCTCCATTATGTTATGAGTCACCCCATTGTCCCCCATCACTATTATTACTTTCCCATTGTGTTCAACTAGAACATAGCAAGGTGTGCCATGTTTGTCTCCTAAGTCATCTCATGTTCTCCTTCCAAAATGACTCCCAAGGTCAGAAAAAATCCTACAAAAGGGGGGTCTTCCTACTCCATGTCATTTAAATTCTACCTCAATAAGCAATTCTTTGCATAATTCTCCTTTGCACGAATCCTACACCAAACCAAATTATCTCTCTTTTGGTGCATCCATTTTCTTGGCCTTACCTTCATGATATTTCCTAATTGTCTTCATTTTCTCCTTGTCTTTATTTTCTTCGTTCCCTGCTACTTCTCACCTTGAGCATCCTCACCATTACATGGACCATTCCAACTTCACCCTTGAAATCCAACAATTTTTCTACTACAATTATAGCTACTACAAGAGTCTACACATGTTGGAATCACAAATCATTTTATGCCCAAGGTTGCAAACCATTCATGAAGTGGAAAATCCTATATTCCTCCAGCATGTCTTTTATCTCCAATATAAGGTATGAAAACTCCTTGATGGTAGATCGTATCTATCCAGTGTGCTTGAGGCTCAACCACTGGTTTCGTGTGATCCATGCCTAGTTTCTCCAACCAAATGATTCCTTCAAGGAAACTTTCATCTGTACCTAATTCTCAATCTTCTTTATAGTGTGCTCAACTAATATTCCTTCCACATAGCTCCTCCACCATATCTTCATGGTACCCATCAAGAACATCATGACAATGTTCACCTTGGTTTCATCCAAAATCTCATTCATTTGCTCCAAGTAATACTCGATGTCCCAACAAAAATTTCAAATCAACTTAGTGTTGCAAGTGCCATCATATGATTATTGTTCTTTGATCTTGATTCGACAAACCTTTCCCAATAGCAACAAATCATTTCAGCACCAATATGGCATTCTCTTGGTATTTCAACTAATGAATGACAAATTTCAACAAGTTCTTTGTTGCCTCCACATTCTATTGGATGTGTTTGATTGTAGTGCCTATGATCACATCTATGGTCCGCTAGCACTCCCTCACAACCTCACTGAATCCTTGCAACAATCATTTCATTTATGCCTCCATCATCTCAACCTTTTCACAATGCTTGCACAGTGAAACCATCATTAATTCCATGACTTTCTCCAATTTCACAAGTGGATCCTTCATCCTAGTTTTTTTGGGGTCTTGTGTGTCATTTCCCTCTACAATGGATCCTACCATGGTCATTTTCCCAAGTGCTTAATGACTTTAAAGATATGTAATCCAAATCTTCACTTGTCCAATGATTGACCAAATCTTCCCAAAACTCGAAGAAACACAACCAACTTTTCTTTAATCGTGTTTAGGCAGCAATCACCAAAATGAATTGAATTGTACCAAGCTCATGAATTCCCAACTCATCCAAATATAACTTGGCTTGTCATACAACCTATTATCCTACATTGAGCCCTTTTGCACCATGGGAAATCCAACTCGTTGTTTGTCACGTCTGAATGTCATGATACTTCCTTCAACAATATTTGATATTGTCACAACATGGTAGTTGTAAAGAGTACCTAAACTATTTCAAACATGTGTTAATGGCATCACGTGTCAAACCAGTCTACCCAAATTTCCACTTGAATTGGAGCACCCAAGTAATCCAACTCTTGTGGCCATGTCACGTTGGTTTGGTATAACATGATGGTTACACCAAACCAAGTGTACTCCACTTGAACTACATTTCTTCACTCAAGGTGCACCCATAACTCAACCCTTAGATACAATGAATCGATTTGTTCAAACTCAATCTCTTGCACATGATAGATAATTGCACAACCAACCATACCCTACCATGTGGTAACACTTAACACTTATATTAGTCAACAGTGCAACAATTCATTTTTAATATAAAAAAGTATACAAGAGTATTCAATGCATATCTAACAACACATATGATTTGGAAAACATAGGTTGTTTCTAACAACTATTTCATAAATATGATACAAGATATCTACAATAGAATGGATACAAATGAGCCACAACTATTACATAGCCTAACAAAACTTTGGCTAAGTCATCTCATTATCTTTCGTTTTTCTTCATCCTTGCACTAACCCTTGCCACAATAAAATGTACTCACCCAACATTGTACCAACATTCCATCCAACCTGCAGTTCCCACAACCATCTAAAGCTACCATGGACAATTCATTCCACTTTTTGTCTCCTACTTTGTCTTGTTCAAACTTTTGTTGTTTGATTGTTCCATATGTGTTAGCTCAACCCATTGTGCCACTATTTATATTTTTCTACTCTATCACTTGAACAATTGCCTCATGTGGTCAAGGGTCAATCCAAACCACCCTTCCCTATCATTCCTCCCACGTGTTCTATTGTGTAGAGTACTCAACCACAATGTTTCCAACCATCATGCCACCTTGTTGCATCATCATCCTGCAAGATCATTCCAACCGAGTTAGTGTACAAGTCTTGGGCACAATTCTCCTTGGCCCACATGACCAATTCATGCCCAAGGAGCACCTACTTATCCCATATAAATATGGCTCACCATTCCACCTTCATTCCATTAAGTGTGCCTTAGACAATTTGTTAATTGAACCAATTCCATGTGTCCATTTGTCTAAGTAGCTAAGGAAACCCCAATATCCATATATTTCTCTCCAACCAAGTCAATTTGGAGAAGGTGCCTCACACTCCTCTATCAATGGCCCTTAGAGTTCATTTCTCAACATCCAGAAGCATAAATGTGGCCCATGTTGAGAAATCTATGGGAAACTATAGTAAGTGATTTATCTTTCTTTGATAACCGCTTGTGATATATTTTATTTATCTTGATTAGATTCTTCTTGAACTTTATTATTATTGTGTTATTATCATCAAACAACTACCAAAACAATAAATAAAAATGAAACAAAAGGACACAAGATATAGGCGATCATCCAGGGCCAAAACCTCTACTATTTAGAGGAAAACCCACAAGAATTAGTATCTTCTTATAGAACTTCCAAGACCTAAGACTCTTTTCAAAATCCCCTCCAATACCAAGTCAAGCATTTCCTTCTTGATGAGCTTTCCTTCCAACAACTTCGATGTCCAGTAGTTTCCTTGGCCCCGAGAATTTTCTTCTGCAACTTTGACCCCCAACAGTTTCTTTTGCAACTTATACCCCCATCAATTTCTTATGCAGAAGCCCTAGCTCTTGCATGTGTGGAGAAAATAGTGATTTTTTCCTTCTTTTTTTCTTCTCTGCTTAAGTTGATCCTTTCTTCTAAGAGACTCGACCTACAAAGTATGCCACTTGGAACCCTAACTTGACTTCTGCAATTCGGTCTTTAGTTGCTGCAATAGATGCCCTAATTATCTCGCACGTGTGAAGGATATTAGCCCAAAGACAATCTCAAAAATTCTCTTTTCATTTCTCCTTCTTAGTTAGGTATTCAACTTATTTTATTTTCCTCTTATGTTCTTACATTGAACTTATTGAGAGATGATTGGATGATCTTCAAATGAGATCGAAGTCTTCTTATATATAGACTTCTATCTAGGCCGAATTGCTTCTTTTAGGCTGACTTTTCCTTCATGAAATTCGACTTTCTCTTTTGATGATGACAAGGTATTGGAGGGTCTATTTGACAATTTTAACTTTACATAATATTTTTTTACAATATGTAACATACCCAAAAGGATCTTCCATACATGACAATGACTCAATTGACTTGTAGACTCAATTACAAGCCCTAAAAGCACTCAATGGGTGCTTGACCTAAAAATAAACTTCCCTTGAGCATGAAACCCATGCCTCGAGAATGAAAATAATAAATTTATTTTTATCTTTACAATAAATACATAAAATCATGATTACATATTTCACTATGAATATCACACTTAGTTACATATTTTTGTTGAGAAATTAGGGTTTTTATTAAAATTTCTCTTTCATGATAATTACTTTTGATTTCATTATGCTTCTTACAATTTATCTTTCATTACATTATTATGTTCCTCATCAATTCAATTATCAAATGCACAAGAGATGCAAAAATTTAGGCTTTCAAGTCAGGGCCAAAACGTCTCCCTCTTGGAGAGGAAAAACCTGAACGTAATTCTTCTTATAGATATTAAATTGATGAGTATCATAACCATGAAATAGACCCTTGACACCAGTATGCCTCCAAGACCTTGTCACCGATCCTTTTAGGCTCCATATGTTGATCTCATTTTTTGCACTAGTTTTCACCAGCCCTAGGGAAGCTCAGTCCCTAGCCTTCTATTCTCTCTTCCTTGATCTAGCCTTGGTCACCCAGACACTTCTATTTGGTCTACCTTTCTTCATTCTCTATGTTGGCACTAGAATCAGCACTTGTACTGCAACAAGCGCCTGACCAAACACATCCTAAACTCTAAGGAAATTTAATGATTTGTTTTATGAAATTGGTAAGTGGTATCAACTATGATTCACTGAAAAGAGATTTCAGTCAAATCCACATTTCTACTAATGAGGGTATAAGAGACTCATGTGGTAGCAAAGAGTGAGTTTGTAGCCTATGAGGAGAAGAAAATGTAAGGTGAGAGAAGAAACAATAGGTCTGTAAAACAAAAATCTATTGCATTTGGTAGAAATTAACACAAGTAGAAGTTTAACAATATTTCATCAAGAGAAAGCTATTTCTAGTCTTACAAGATTCTTACTGAAATATCATGAAGGATAACTATCATGAGTGATGCTCTTCCACTGTTATAACATATATTTTACCAGGAATGCTCACCGTGTGAGACTAACAAAAACTGATAAAACACATAACATGTTTAAGAGACTGATAAGAACACATAACAACATGATGGTTTTCAAACTGAAACTAAAAGAAATAAGATATGGAAACACAAGTAAAGTTGAAAATACACACAACAGATTGGTAATAATTCCTCAGTAGTATCATTCCATTTCATTCACAAAAAATATTACAGATCATATGAGTCAAGATTCTAAAACCACGAACCTTTACTTCATATCATTTTGGCATATATATACAAAATATGATACTGTCATCTCCACAGGAAAAGGTAAATATGTTTCAAAAGTTATTACAATCTCGTGTAAGAGATAAGGCTTATCCCTAATCTTTAAATACAAATTTATATATTAAAAATAATATAAACATCATGTAGGCAAATGGGGTAGCAAGCTAAGTGGGCTTGATTGTGGGGAAAACTCCACAGTTAAGCGCGCTTGAGCCAGAGGAGTTCTGGGATGGGTGACCTCCCGGGAAGTCCTGGTTACCGGGTGCAAGCCCCGGAAGTGATGATTGACGCTATGTGATTCATTTCACTAGTTTCAATCCCACTTCTTCACCCCTATGAGCATCACTCGATGCAATGAGTTCTAAGTGGACTATTCAAAAATCATGAGAAATTAATCAGTTACGACTACCTCTCATGGAAATGGTCATAGATGAATGACTAAATTAACGTAGTTGAATCCCAAAAATGATATCTAATCATGTAGGTTGTCACTCCTAAATGGTTGTATGAGGTGGTAGCCTATTTGAAGACCACTCTTATGTTCTGGCACAACCAATCTTCAGCAAAAAGTGTAAAAACAGTTAGAGTGACATGTGGTTGTCTCCTTCAAATGTGCAAAAAATAACCCTAGTATTTCAAAGAAGACTTGATACATGACACCTGGCAGCATCCATTGCAACTGAAAAAATCCTCCACTTCATCTGTTTGATGTCACCATCAAGATAACAAACCAAAAACTAGCCCCTTTCCATCAGATGTTGATATTTCAAAATAATTGCTACCTTCACAGAAAAGGTAGCTATATCAGGAAAACATGGAACATTAACCCAAAAAGTTTCTCCAAGGCAGCCTTGTTCTTCATTCATCCAAGGTCCAGAATAGAGGCAAAAATCTTGATGGCCTCTTCTTTAGTCACCCTCTTATCTGACCTCTTTCTCTGTGCTTGACTCTTTAACTGAGCCTTTTTCTTCCTTTCGATTTTGTCTTCTGGACTTTCCTCAATGTTGATAATTTCATATCTTAATTTAGGATTGGAAATCAACTTACTGTTTAGCCTGAGTTTATTTTTGGGTCTATTATGAGGTCCCTTGACATAGGGATTAGGGAGGAATTTGGACCTCTTACCTCCATGTATGAACTTACTAGACTATCCCTCCTCATCTTCTGATTATGTGTACTCAGGGTCACTGTTGTCTTTATAGGAGGAATAGGAGTGTATCATGGTTTTCTTTCTCTTCTTGATCGAATATCCAATGGAAGAGACTAATTGAGCCAAAGTGGGCTTTTCTTCTATGACATGCTCTGTCATTTTTTATTTTCCCTTCTTAAGAGAAAGCAAAACCTGTGAGAGAGTGGACTCTGTGAGAGAAGTACCACTACTTGGATGTGCTTGATGAGATGTTTCAGGAAGAACATGGCTTGAACTTTTCATACCAGTGTTGACTTCCACTAGTGATAAAACAGGCTTAGGTGTGAGAATTCCAGGGTTGACTTCCACTGGTTCTTCTGCCATGAAGAGCTTCTTCTTAGGTTGGCTTTGTGAAGAGGAGGTTATTTTCTCCTTGTCCTTTGACATAGACTCCTTAGGATACTTTGCAATTTTCTGTTGTAGCTTCTTCTTGTATTCTTCCATGAAAGACCTTAGGGTTTGAGGTTCCCTAGGTAAGCTACTAAAATGAACTTCATTAACTGGTGACACTGCTGGCATAGGCATAGGATTTGCAACCTTCCTAATTGAGCTCCTAGTTGGACTTTTAAATGAGATGGAGGTAGGTTTAACTTGACAGAAGACTGATGAATGTACAGAGTTAGATGGTGAACTGCATGAAACAGGGGCAACACTGGTTTTCTCATGGATGTATCTTTTCTTGGGCCTCCCTACCCTTCTCCTGGAATTTATGCTACCAAACCCTTCCTCTCTTAAAAGCCTATCCCAAGTAATTTTCTTCTTTCTGAGATGATATACAATTAAAATTTTAATCAGCCCTCTGTGATACAAATTGTGCAAAGAGTAGTTTGGAATTTTTTGTAGCTTTAGGGACATTTTGAGCAGATATTTATATAGAAAATAGGGTAGTTTCAGAGGTTTATCTCCTGAAATGTGAGCAATGAATCTTAACTGATAACGATGAATAGAGGAAAACATCCCCTCACATGTGATGTATTTTTGGACTGAGGTAATAACATGTTTCCACTCAGCCTTAAAAAAATAAATGTGAGTAGTTGGATTCCACTTAACATTAACATGTTTGGGCTTAAGGTAAGAACTTACTTCTTCAGGCAACGTTTTTATTTTAAACCAACGTTCACTAGTTGCAGAAGTTTTGGTAGCATGAGATATGATGGCCTCAGAAATATTGAATGTCTTGATTCCTAACTTGACCTTTTCACCATCAAAAGTCTCGGCAAAAGCCTGAGGTAGAGCCACATTCTCCCCAAAAAAAATTTGTAGGAATTTATACCAACCAATGGATTTGAACTGTGGTTTAGCCCTAGCATCCACGAATCTTGTATTATTTGGCTCTGACCTATTGAAATTTCCTCCTTTCCCCATTTTTCCAACAGCTAGACTGCTCACAAACACAAATGTTGAAATCTGGTTGCAATACTGTCCACAAAGTCTTCGCTTTCCTGCTTTGAAAAATGAAACTTCTTGCTAGAGGAATGGTCTATGTTTACCTGTAGCCTGCAGAGAGGACTTTGGTTGAGTGAAAACTGAGCTCTCTTCTCTGATTTCGCGCCTGCAATTGTGGCAATGAGTAATGACATGTTTTGAAATAATTCAAAAACAAGCACCAAGTCATCCCACTAGACTTAACACTCCACATTATCATTAAATGTCAGATACCTCATACTATAATTTCTCCTTGCCTTAGGTGAGGTAGCTACAGGTTGGCTGCCTAGGTAAATTAACCATTCACTAATAATAATCCCCTTGGGTCAATAATAATTAATCTTAATTAAAATAATTATCATATTCATAGCATAGGGGTCTTCAATGATATTCAAACATGAATGGTCCTTGCCTTTAAAAAATTCTATGTTGCTCCTATATTCTTGATGAATATAATGGCAGAATTTTCTTTAGACACGTAGTTTTATTGATATTGGAAAAGAAATTACATAAAAAGTTGCAGGAGTTTACAAACGTAAACTTCTACTAAAAATGCAATTAGGAGACTAACCTATTTATAAGCTATATGTCCTAACTTAATTTATTTATGGATCACTTCAAAAAACAAGTGTCCATTTACAATAAATGATCTTCTATCCAATCTACTAACTTTATTCCTATTTTAGAGCCTAAGATACGACTCAATTCTAGAGTCCTATCTTTGCTAACAATATTCTATTTCTAAGTGTCTCTAACATTTATTAAATATTATAATTTAATAAATATTTTTACCCTAACTTTACATTATTATATTTGGATCATCTAACGTTCCCCCCTATGATCCAAAGATACATTACAACAAATACCGAGTTCATCTCTGAACTTATTAAATTTTGTTCTGCCAAGAGGTTTAGTGAAGATATCGGAGCTCTGATCTTCTGAAGGACAATAAATTGGCTTGATGACATCATTTGCAATGAGTGATCTTATATGAGGATACTTGGTGTCCACATGCTTTGTCTTTGAATGAAAAACTGGATTCTTGGCAAGCTTTATTGCTGACTGATTGTCGATGAATAACGAAGTAGCTTCTGTTGAGGAATTCCCAAGTCTTGTAAAACTCTACACAACCAAAAAATCTCACATGCTGCTTCCCATGCTGAAATGTACTCTGCTTCTGCTAAAGAAGTGGCCACTGTAGCTTGCTTCTTGCAACTCCAGGAAACTACAGTTGACCCCATGTTCATTAAATAACCTAAGGTTGATGCCCTATCATCAATACTGCTAGCAAAGTCGGCATCTGAAAATCGACCAAGTACAAAAATTTTAGTCTTTTTGTAAAGAAGACCAAAATATTTTGTTCCTTGAATATAACGAAGAACTCTTTTGGCTGCATTCCAGTGACTGTCTCGTGGTTCCTGCATAAAGCGGGAAATAATACTGACGGCATAAGAAAGATCTAGTCGAGTAGTTGTCAGATAAATCAGGCTACCAATCAACTGTAGATAAGTAGTGCTATCCACCATTTCCCCCCCTTCAAATTTTGAAAGTTTCAAGTTTTGTTCCATAGGCGTAAGAACAGGCTTGCAATCCTGCATTCCAAATCGCTGAAGAATTTTTGCTGCATACTTACTCTGTGAAATGAAGATATGATGTGGACGTTGGAATACTTCAACTCCAAGATAGTAGTGAAGTAGTCCCAAATCTGTCATCTTAAAACCTGCATGTAACTCCTTTTTCACCTGTGCAATGTGATCATAATTGTTTCCAGTGATAATCAAATCATCTACATACAGAACCAGAATCACCAGATTTTTACCTTGTTGGCGTACATACAAGGTATCATCAAATTCACTTTGTTGAAAACCAACTTTCTGAAGGTATTCATCCATTTTAGCATACCAAGCGTGGGGACTTTTTTTAACCCATATAAAGCCTTTATCAGTTTGCAGAATTTATGTTCTTGTCCTTCAATTTCATGTGTCATGTACACTTCTTCCTGTAAATCACTGTTGAGGAAAGCAATTTTTACATCCATTTGATGAACTTTCCATCCTTGTTGAGCTGCTAAGGCAAGTGTGAGTCGGATGGTGTTCCATTTAGTTGTAGGAGCAAACGATTCCTCATAATCTATCCCTTCCTGTTGCGCAAAACCCTTAGCAACAAGTCTTGCTTTATACTTGTCAATTTCACCATTTTTCTTGTACTTAATTCGGTAAACCCATTTGTATCCAATGGGTTTAACATTCTGAGGACAATCAACAAGTTTCCAAGTGTTATTGTCTTGAACTACCTGATATTCATCAACCATAGCCTATTGCCATTCTTTATGTTTTACTGCCTCTCGGTATGTAGAAGGTTCAATAAAAGCATGGCTAGCAAGGCTCCTTCGTTTCTTTTTTATCCCCTTGTTCCTGTTTCTGTTCATTAGGACTTACATCTTTCAAAAGTTGAACTGCCCATTTTGGCAATTGATGTTCACTGGTTTGAGATTGTGAAAAATCACCATCATTGTAAAGACGGTTGATATAAACTGATGTTTGTTGATCAACCGCAGGTTCCGGGGGTGGAGAGTCAGTGTCAGAAGAACTGCTACTGCTAGGAGACTCGTTGGATGAATTGCTAGAAGACCCAGATGGCGCTGGTGAAGAAGACGAACTGGATGAATCATTTTCAGATGAAGGAAACTCAATTTCATACCAATTTTGTGAATTTGGTGGACTTTGTAAATTTCCGTTTCTTTTATCACTTTTTGCTTCAAACTTTTGAAGAATACTTTCAACTTCTTCAGCACTCTTACTCTCATTTTCATCAAAAATCACATCTCTGCTCACAATAAATTTCCCATTCGACAAAATTTGGTACCCTTTATTCTCATCAGAATACCCAATCATTGTGCACTTCAAGCTTCGTGCATCAAGCTTAGTTCATTTTTCCTTCGGAACTAAGGCATAACATACTGATCCAAAAACTCTGAGATGTTTTACCCGAGGTTTGAAGCCAAACCATGCTTCATAAGGTGTAATTTTGTCTAAAAAAGTAGTGGGAGATCTGTTCCGTAAGTAGACAGTGGTATGAATTGCTTCGGCCCAATATAAAGGACTTAAATTTTTGAAAGTTAACATAGATCGTGCCATTCCTAACAAGGTACGATTCATTCTTTCTACTACTCCATTTTGCTACGGAGTGTAGACATTGGTAAGATGTCGTTTTATGCCATTATACATGCACTACTTTTTGAATTCATTTGAAGTGAATTCTCCGCCATTGTCTGTTCTAAGAGTGCCAATATTCTCCTTTACTTCATTTTCAATAAGCTGACGAAAATTTTTGAACTTTTCAAATGCTTCTGAATTTTGCTTCAAAAAATATACCCAAGTCAACCTACTAAAATCATCAACAAAGAGTAAGAAATATTTGCAACCTCCAAGCGAAGCTGGGAAGGGTCCACAAATATCATTGTGAACCAACTGCAAATGCCTATTTGCGCGCCATGAACTTGTAGGAAAAGTCTCTCGATGTTGTTTTCCAAAAATGCAAGATTCAAACTTTGCATTTCCCCTTTTGAATGTTGGAAGTCCCTTAACCATTCCCTGTTTTTGTAACTAAGAGAGACTGTCAAAGTTAACTTTGGCCATATATTACATGCCACAATATGATCAGTGAAATGTCTGTACTTGCTGCTCCTGCAAAGTCAGAATTTCTTGGAATAATTGTCCCTTTCATCCTTAACAATTTTCAATCTTCATAACCTATCATTACTGTTTTCATGTTTTGTTTTACTGAGTTAATTTTAACTAAGCCATCTTCCATAATGACCATATGTCCTGCTTCTCGAATTGTGACTAAAGATAACAAATTTTTCTTGAATGTTGGGACATACCATACATTTGAATCACTCTTTCTTGAATGCCTGGTAAAAAAAATTTAACTACACATTTGCCTAAAGGAGTATGTTTTGTTTTATCAGAAAGATAGATTGAATTCATATGGCATTGTTGGAAGCTCCAAAAGAAATCCCGTAGAAAATTCATGTGTTGAATTGCGCCTGTATCCATAATCCATGCATCTTCATAATCACTTCTGAGAAATCTTGAAACCTAGAAAGTTGTTGATTCTGTTTTGGTGAAAACATATTCGGAACCATTAGGATCATCTTTATCATTTTTAAACTGTGCAAAGTTTGGATGAAACTTGGGAATCTTCTCAATAGAAGTTCTAAAATCTGCCACATAGTGGCCAACCTTGTTACATCTCCTGCAAACAATTTGACTGAAATCGTTGTCTCTGCCTTGAGACTGTCCTCTGCCTTGATACTGTCCTCGGCCTATGTTCTGAGTTTGTCCTCTGCCTTGATGATATCCTCTGCTTTGATTGTTGCCTCTTCCTTGAAAATTTCTCCTTCCTGAATTGTAGCCTCTGTTGAAATTTTTTCCTCTACTTTGACTGCGACCACAACCTTGGACTGCTTGATTTTGATTGAAATTTCCTCTTCCTCGGTTTCTTGAACTATCAGCTGAAGAGTTACTTGAGCTGGCTTCTGTGAAGAAGACATCTTCTCCAATCTGTTTCTTCTTCCCAAAGGTTTTATCATGTTTTGCTAACATGTCACTCAATTCATCAAATTTGATCTTCTGTAACTTTCCAGTGACTTGCAAATTTTCCAAAAAATGTGTATATGATGATGGCAAACCAACAATTAAAATCGTGGTCAAGAAACTTTCATCAACAGCATGAAAACCAGCATTTATTATTTCTTGCTTGATGTTTTTAAGCCGTGAAATATACTCAAGGATATCACCACCTTCAGTTAATTTCTTTTGAAGAAATTTTAATTAAAGATCAACCTTCTTTGATTCAGGTTGTGTATCAAAGAGATCTTTGAATGTACGTAAATCAGTCCATGCATATGAGGAATTTTCAATGTGTATGTACATTTCATTATTAATTGAAGCTTTTATAAGAGCTAATGCCTTGGCATTTTTTACTTCCCATTTTTCAAGTGAAGTTGCATCTGTTGGTTTATTTGGCTTAATGTTACCATCACAAATTTCATGCCACAATTCATTATAAATGAGAGTGCTTTCAATTATATGTTTCCATGTCTTATAATATTCCACCCCATCTAGCTTATCAGATTCAGAGAACATATTAATTAATTTTGACATGATAGTGTTGAAGTAGTGCACCAAAAGAATCAATCACAAGAGAAAAATGAGCAACTCGTTACACGAAACACGCCACTCAAAAATGATACACGTCGCGCAAAAAATGATATATCGGGGCTTGGCCTTGACCCTTGTATAGTCATTCAAAAAAGGAGAAAAATGACTGAGCTTTGCACTTGGCTCTAGTCAATTTCTCATTAAGTGTTTACAATGAAATCTTTGCAAAATTTGACAATGCCTTTAAAAAAAATCTAACCCCCCCCCCCCCCCTCAAAGTAAAAAATTGCTTTGAGTTATGATATCACTCCTTGTTTCTCCAAAAAAAAAAAATCTACTTTTTCCTCCAAAAATGATAACAATTGTTTACACCTCAATATTATCAAACAAATACAATAAAAGTATTCAAAAAAAAATCTCTTCTTCTAAATTCTCCACAAACGAATTCAGTCATTTTTTTGAACCTCCAGCATTAGTTGTCAATTTCAAAACAGTTTGAACACTTGCCAGTGGTGTCAAAGCAGGCATCGTTCCTTTTATATAGCATGCATCTAACTCGATACTGACAGAATATCTTCGTCTTTAATTTCTCCATTGCAGATAGTCTATTAGGGGGAGCGATAATATCAATTAAAGAAACTTCATTCTCGTTCTGTTGATTGCCCCAGAAACCTAAACATTTTCAGTGCAAGAATCTAGTTTTCATGATCACAAAATAAAGCACATATCGTTACTGTAATTCCTTTGAAATCATTTCAGATGAGTAAAGGAGACGCAGATAAAATAGTAAGCATGCGCTGCTTACTCCATTGCCTCCCTGAAAAGTATATGCTACTACAGTTTGTGGATGATTCATACGAGGATAGTTACATCAGCACCATTGGTGTAGATTTTAAAATAAAAACAATTGAGTTGGATGGCAAGGCAATCAAGATTCAAATTTGGAATACCGCAGGACAGGAGCGATTCAGGACAATAATTTGGACAATACAATCTAGTTTCAGGCACTTTTCATATGCTCGACTCAGTAATTTGGAGTTAAAGGAATTCGAATCGCAACGGGTCGAGTTTGAATTGTGTTGGGATCTTGCAAAGAGGTCTAGATGTGTAAGCGATATCCTACAGTAAGCGAAGAATACCAGAAATTCGTGGAGAAATGCAAGAGGAAGCTTCGGGGCCTTATTGCAAAGAAGAAATGTGCTCCGATCATGCTCTATCTCGCATGGCACTTGGTTGGAACTTATGATGTGAAGAGCAAGTCGGAAGGACCCTTTGGAACCATTAAGCACTCGGATGAGCTCGCACACAGTGCCAATAACAGTCTTGACATTGCGATAATACAATATATTCCTTTTTCTACTCGACTTTGGCCACGATCCGGAAGAGATTGTAATTTCTAGCGGAAAAATTGAATTTAAAAAAAAAAAAACAAACAAACAAACAAACAAATTGAATCTTAAATAAAAAATTGATTTTCAAATTATAACCAATAAATTTATTTTCCTTAAAGCATTGACAAGATTGGATACCAATTCATCCTTTAGCAGAATTTTCCAAAATTCTGCAAAGCTGAAATCTCCACTTTCATGTCATCTGCATTACTGGTGGCTCCGATACCACATTAATGGTAGAAGTGTCCTCATACACGTAATTTTATTGATATTGGAAAAGAAATTACATAAAAAGTTGCAAGAGTTTACAAAACAAACGTAAACTTCTACTAAAAATGAAATTAGGAGACTAACCTATTTATAAGCTATATGTCCTAACTTAATTTAGTTATGGATCACTTGAAAAAACAACAAGTGTCCATTTACAATAAATGATCTTCTATCCAATCTACTAATTTTATTCAAGTTAAAATAGTGATTTTAACTTATTTAATGACTCTGAAACACTAATGAAACCTATTCACTTAAAAGTACCTTGATTTTTGGGCTCTTTTTTACCTTTGTTGAAAATGACTCAAACTTGGACATGGACTAGGACATTAGAAAATTTTGAAAACAGTTACATAATGGCGATTACACCATTAAAATTTGTAGTGCTAACACTCTAGACAGAGCTCTCTTTTACGCTATACTTATTTATAAGATATAGATCAAGGCTTATATATAGCCTTACCTTGTTGCTGTAGTGATCCTCGATGAGCGAGGTGTATGACTATTCTCCTTCTTCAGTAAACAGCCTTTCTTACGCACTGTATTACAGATTCAACCTTTGCTAAGGTAGCCCTTGGTATACCTTATTCTCTTCCCTTATTTATTGTCCTTATCTCGCACTATATTGCAGACCCTATACTGAGATGCAATATACTCAAGACCGAGTATAAGAGATCTCTTTCACTTCACTGTAATGAGACCCTTCTTCATTGACTTGTCTCCTTATTACACACCCATAAAACATACTCTTTATCGGACTATAATCTCATAGCATGACCGAACTGATATATCAAAATGAGGCCGCAAACCCTTCTATTTATAGAGGTTAATCCACTCTCTTAGGCCGACATGTCTTGCTGAGGGTGAGCCAACTTCTTCAAGGGTGTAGGCCGACTTCTTAAAGGAGATATTTTCATCATATTTGAGCCGACTTTGTGGAGCATCTTGACAAGGTCTTGAGGCATACTTTTACATTAATAATATGTCTTTACAAGTGTAACGACACTTCATACACATGAAACTAAATTATACATTTATGACAAGATGAAAAAACCCCAAAGACATCAAGAATAATTATTTGACCTATAATAAAAATTCCTTGCTCATGAAACCCATGATGCAAGTATTACAAAATATATTTTATTATCTTTGTCTTGTTCATTACATAAATTCATAATTACAAGTCATTATGAACACTGAACCTAGTTACATTTTCAACAATTTCAACACTCCCTCTTAAATAGGGAGGTATTCATAATCTATACAAGGTGCTTGGACATTCTCAAACTGAAGAATTCTCATAAGAAGAGTCAGATTGGTAAGCCATCTCATAAGCTACTTCCTTAGCTTATTTTGGAGCATCTCATCATCCCATCCATCATTGTCACATAGCAAGGCCTTGACTAAGATCTCTATCTCTCCACAAGATCAAAGCACAATGATAGCAAGACCAATGACTAACATACACCATCATCATTGTCTCTCAGGGGACATACCCCACCTGGGTGTTCACAGGGTATATCCTTCTAGGATAGTTCCTATCTTGGAATAACACATTCTCAATGAATTTCTTCTTCAACTACTCTTATATTGGATTCCCTACCTCATCCTCAAAGAGTATCAGAATCAGTCTCATATGCTTACCCAATCCTCCATTCTTTATTCACAATATGAAGACAAGAATGATTTTTCTATCTCTCCCTCTCAACTATGGAAGATGTACTCATTCCTATAAAAATAATATTCCCAAGCTCCCTCTTATCCAGGGACTTGTCCAAGCTCCATCTTAACTACGAACGTGTTACCAACATCAACTATCAGCTCTTTGGTGGAGATCATGTTACTATCAACTACTTGTAGAGCTCCTTCTTTATATGTGTTGAGGAGGTAAATCCCCTCTGCGGACAGAGGAGATCCCTACTAGCCCAGCAGGGGTCTAGCAACAAACAAACAATGCTATGACGCAAGCTCCTAATTACGAATGAAAGACTTGGGATAAGAGCCTACCTGGATTCCAACGCTAGATCTGAAGAAGAGATGTCCCCGTCCTTCAGCCCTGGCAGATCACAATCCTTCCACGATCTCCGTGGATGAACACCTGCACACAGAAGAAACGAACAGATACATGCATAGGAACTAGCATACGTAACTAAACATCGGTCAGAAAAGATATTACTCGCATTAACATGATGGAAAAAGGAGTGGAACCATAATCATAGTCATCTATTAAAATAATAAACGAATAGAAGTTACAACCAAGTTCTGACGTCGCAGCTTCCTTCGAACGGGTCTCCGGTCGTCCACGTCTCGCAAAGCTCGCCAAGGAAAAGGAAACCTCTCCAGAGTCTCGTAACAATGGTCTCCTCGCTTGAATGGGCCTTAAGGGAAAGAAGGGATTCTTTACAGCACAAAGGCACTTGGGAATAGGGAGATGCAAAGCTTAAGCACTTCAAGACTAGCTTGCCATGGATCTGAGCAAGCTTTTATAGATGGGGAAGGAGGGAGTTGGGATCCCTATTATTATGGGATTGGCCCTATCAACAAGGAAGGTTCCATAGAAGGTGGCAAAACTACTTCCCTTCCATAGAACTCCAGCAGCCAAACCTCCCAACTCAAGATAGGCAATGGTTGTGAGTTTGTTTGAACTCAACTTCCGCCATCCATATTTAAAAAACAGTCCCTAAAATGGGTGGCGCGATTGCTGCTCTATGACAGAGCGCCAAGTGGCGCGACCTCTTTACAGGATTTCACTGATTGGCGCGAGCACTGAACTGTCTACCCGCGCCAATGCAAAAAGAGCTGTTTTTCATGGATTTTGCAAGGAGATGTCTCAAGGGGAAATGAAGCTCATACTCAGAGGGATGCATTGATGATGTTTTCAAGGCATGACGGTGTTCACAGGTCACATAATGGGTCCTCCATTGTGCGGGATGGGGAATGGTAGGGACGGTGACAAATTACTGTGTAACGAGACGCCCCCTAAAGCATGAGGCCCGAGAGAGAGAGGGGTGAAATGCTTTACGATAACATGTCCAACTGAAGGCCCGCCGTCGGAAAACCTGCACAGACAGATACAACTGATATCTCAAGTACATGATGTATGTATATGGTATGGACGCAGCCATCCGAACAGAGTATGCTATAATCCGGATCCAGGGTATGGGCGCAGCCATCCAACTAAGATCAAACAAATAGACTCAGGTATGGTCGCAGCCATCCAATCATTGAGTCATGTACATAATGACAATAATCCACAATGTGGGAGAATTACAGAACTGTCAAGAGGTAATAGCTCCCATCTCGACCTTAAGCAGTAAGTTCGAGCGTAGCAGATGTGGTGATGTCGAACATGGTAGAGTATATCAATCAGATTGACCAATGATGAAATCCGTTAAGCGCTCCAACGGGAAAGAAACCACCAATGTGGACAATGGTCCTCAAGGTACTACAGGTACAATCTACGGCGTGTGAATAAATGAGTTGACGTCGAACACCCGCAGAATCATTCGATCGGAAGTCAATGATGTAACCTTCACGTCGAATGCGACGAACCTGCCATTGAGGCATGCAGGCTCCAAGGTACCATCAGGAGTCTCTAGACCAACTTCCTGGATAATGAGTTGAAGTCGACAGGAAGTGACCTTAATCGAAGGTGGGCCATAATGATTCCCACATCATCGACACGAGACAGAGGAACATAATGTTTTGTTGTGAATTAGGACCATATGAGAAACAGAGGAAGGTTGATATTTGCAGAGGCCAACTTCTCTTGAACATATGAACGGCACGACAATGGACTTGGCAGTATTTGACATCAACGGATCCAAGGTCATGGCGACGAGGCAGTGAACAGATGAGAGGTCAAAAGAGATTACCCAAACCCATGGAAGCAGCGAGATGAGATGTCCCCAACCCGACACGAATGCAGACAAGTGCCATGTTCAAGAGCGACATACTGCCGACGACAACGACGATGGTTCCATTTTCCCCACCATTTCGGTGAGTACCTCTTTATTTTTACACAAGCTTGAAGAGGATACCATATGCTTGTCATATAAACCCATCCTTCGGACGAATCCATCCTAGTACATTTAACGAGCCCTAGGAAGGAAAAACTCGAATAACGTCATGATTGACAATTTCCGATGTCATCAGAGTTTAACGAGTCTGGCAAAGGAAGAACTCGGCATCTTTTCATGTTTAGAGAGTTTGAAAAGACAGCGGAAAAGAAAACTCCACAGGTCCCTTTTCGTAAATAGTTCCCCAGATCCGAAAAGGTAGAAAACAATATCCGGGAAAACCTCCTAGTCGCGATAGGCTAGGGTATTCCTTTTTCGTAATCAATCCATCCCGGCCCGAAAAAGGGTTAAACTTATACCGGGTGAATGTCGATTCGTGTCCATTTTAACGAGATCGAAACGACAAGGGCCTCGGCGATCTTTTCATATTTAGAGAGTCAGAAAAAGAGCTGAAAGATGACTCCTCCTGGAGGAACGAGTGGTATAAAGGGTAGCTCTGGTTCCGGTAATGGTGGAACTATTCTGAACAAATAAATGTCGAGAGGCTGGCTAACAAGACCACTCATAGCAGCAGTTCCTCAGGAACGGGTAAAACAACCAAGTGAAGGCATATGATCGGCCAAGAAGATAGTGACAATGGAGTGAGAAAACCAAGGCTCATCTGGTAAAAACAGGCTGATAAAATGACCATCACAAGAGGTAAAATGGGCAAGGTTTCATTTTTACACAAGCTTGAAATCAGGAAACTCTGCTTGAAGTTGGTTTCATTTTTACACAAGCTTGAAACAAAGATAAACTATGCTTGAAACCGGTTTCATTTTTACACAAGCCTGAAACGGAAACAAAATATGCTTGAAAAGTAAGCATGCCCCCAGCATGGTGACTCAATTCGAGGTACATGCCCCCAAGCTTCAATCCATATGAAAGGCAGATGGAGTGAAGGTTCAAATTACGAGATCAAGAGGAAGACTCGACTGGGATTTTACGAGAACTTATCAAAGACTCGAATTGAACGGGAACGTGTTTCATTATTTTAACGAGGTTGACACATTAAAAGAACTATCCTCAAACACCTTGTTTCATGGTTTAGGGAGCTTGACACAAGACCAGGAACTGTGCTCCGACAAACCTTGTTTCATTTTTTAAGGAGCTTGACACAAGACAAGGAACTATGCTCCGACGACCTTGTTTCATTTTTTTAAGGAGCTTGACACAAGACAAAGAACTCTGCTCCGACGACCTTGTTTCATTTTTTTAAGGAGCTTGACACAAGACAAGGAACTCTGCTCCGACGACCTTGTTTCATTTTTTAAGGAGCTTGACACAGAAAAAGGAGCAAAACTGTATTTGGTCCAGATTTTCCCGGCGTCGGCAGAGTGCTTCCAAGTTCCACTCTGATGGAGAAGCACCACCGTCGGACCCAATGCTGACTGCACGGCAGCATGTCGTCCCGAGAGCACGAGCACGGGGTAGGTAGACACATAGTTGACCTGCGGTGGGGCAGAGACAACAGGTGGATAAAAACCAGGAGGGGGTGATGGCGGACCAGTTGCCACATTAGGACCAAAGAATGACAGCTGATCAATGGTCACGATCCTTCCTTCATGTGGAAAGCAGGCCACACGAAAGAGGGAGGAGACGAGCGCTCCCATGGCATAGGTGTAATCGCGCCCCAAAAGCAGATTGAAATCCAAGGGGCCTGGAACGACCATCACGTCCATATGGACGGTTTTGCCTCCCAAAGTAACAGGTAACCTTGGAAGGATCCCCAACAGTTGACTCGTCCTTCTGTTAAAAGTGAGCAGATTCTGCGTAACAGGCGCAAGCGGCGGCGAACCGAAAGCTTGCCAGGTAGTTGAAGACAGAATACTAACAGAGGCACCTTCGTCTATAATGGTGCTGGGTACGACCAGACCAAGAGCCTGTACTGTGATCTCGAAAGGCACGTAAGACGGAAGGCGGAATCCCGCAAATCGGTTCCAATCAAAGGAAGCGACCAAACTACTCGGAGGGGCTACCATCGACATGCGAAGGTCTTCCCCTGATGTTACGGTAGAAGAAGCATCCTCCATAACCTCCATCTCGAAGGCAGGAGGGATATCCTCCGGAGCCTCTGTCATGGGAGGCGGAGGAGGATCTTCTTGAAGTACAGGGACAGGAGAATCTTTCTCCAAGTCTGAAGAATCTGAAGAGACCAGAAGGACATGAGGGTTATGGGGTCCACTCTCAACAGAAAAGACCTGGTGCATCGCAGACGGGGCCAGTTCAACCGATCCCACGACCAATGGTTGGTCGGGAACGGATTCCTGAATCTGAATTTCTGGAGGAGTGGGATCGACCAAGGATGACCCTTGACCAACCACGGCATCAGCCGGTGGAAGACTCAAAGAAAGCTGTTTATAACCATCCGGGAGGCGTGGTGTAGAAACAGTCAGGTTGTCCAAGACTCGCTTGGCTTCATCCATATAAGGACAAAGGTGAATAGCATGGTGCCCTTCACACAACTTACAGGGATTGGTGATCTTACCCTGCTTCTTAGGAGTCTTATCAGTATCAGTTGAAGATGTGCCCCCAACTTGACTCCCGGAAGCCAAAGGCAACAGCGGACGGCCGTCGGACCATGCTTCGAGCACCTTGGGGATGCCAGGGCAGTCTCGAAGAAGATGGTCTCCCGTGCACAACAGGCAAGGGAACTTGACTTTCCGTGGAGGGTTGGAAGGTTTGTCGAGAGGAGATATTTCAGAAACAGTAGCTGCACATTTAGCCTCTCGCTTATCGGACTTCTTCTTCTTTGTCTTCTTCTTCTTCTTCTTAGCCACCTGGTTACTTGAATCCAGACTTTCACCAGGCGAAGTAGAGGAGGAGGACGCAGAAACAGGCGAAGAAGGGGAGAGGTCCACCTTGGAATCAACATGAGGTTGTTCAGGTGGAGGAACTGATTGAACAGTAGTGGAGACATTCGGGACAACAGAGGTTGAGAACAACCAAACGGGCAACCCAACAGTTAACCCAGGAAGGGACAACGTCGCCATGTAAGGAGCACCAACATTTCCAAAAGGAGGAAAATGACCAGGATTCCCTTCTGAAGGGATTCCTTGGTTGGTAAACTCTGAAAAAGTTGCCATCAAAACTCAAAACCACACACGGGCTGAAAAAAGAGTTTAAGACACACGATCAAACGGCCAACAAACAATATCTAAACGGGCGTGTAATCGTGGGCGGTTAATTTTACCACATTGGAAAGTAAGAAATTCTACCGTTTCATGTTTTAAGAGTCGAGAAACGATAAAAGATGACTCTATCTCTTTCAGAGTTGACACAAGCGTGAAAGGACAAGCGCTTGACGGTCTTTTCGAGTTTAGGGAGTCAGAAAAGACCAAATGACTACTCAGGAAAAACTAGGCACAAAGGGTGTACCAAATATCCGTGAACTGCAATATACACCTTGGTTTCAATAATGAAACAGAAATCGACCAAGGACTTTCCGTACGTGCAGGTAGTCTCCCCGAATGCTGTGTTCGGTGTATCACGGGTATAGGGCGGCAGACTCGGCTTCCTGTGGATAAAGGATTGAAAACCTATGGGGGTCTCCCTTTATATACACGACGGTACGGGGAGCGCAAGTCCGTACTAGCGCTGTCTAAAGCCAACAGGCGAACGACAGCTGCTAGGTTTAACGACGCCGGAACACGTCTCTAGCCTAGACCTTCTAAATATGTTTCGTTAAGTTCCAATGTTGCCTTAGGTTAATTGAATAAATTTTACGGTTGATCTTCAATTAAGTTTCAATTTCCAGGCCCTATCGTATGTAGTGTCTCCTAAATGCAAGCTATATGCCACGGTGCAACATTTCGTTCGATGAAAAATAGTTAAATGAGAGTTGAGAGCTTTTATACAAACGAAATGAACGGAATACAAACAAGAATATCTCTAATGCAACTAATGCAATTGCACACTTTTCATTCAAACACTAATCACTAGCAATATGGAAAAGATCACAATTTGCACTAATTTAACAAAAGCAAAAGAGATTATATATATATTTTTTTTTTTTTTCAATGTTTAATGGCTAATGTGCACTGAAAACAAAAAGAACAATTTGAGAAATGATATCTAAGAGAGCGAAGCAAACAACATTCACTCAACGAAGCAAGCAACCAAATCTCTAAATCGACCCAAAGTCCCTCAAAGCAAAGAAAGACTTGAAAACTTCCGATGGACCGTGTGATCTGGGTCCAAAGCAAGGCAAACGAATTCTGAATGAAGGAATGAACAATCACCCAAAAGACGCAGCAAAACAATCAAAGACTGGTAAGAGAGCGTGGAGAATCAATCAACAAGTTGACAGGACAATCAGAACACCAAAACTCCCAATGGAGGGCTCGATTCACTAAGCCACTAGATGCCCTAGGGCTCAAATCATGAAATCGATAGACAGAGGCAAACAACCAAAGGATAGCGGTGAATTCCAGTCAAACAAGACTCCAACACACTCAGACAATCAGAAAATCAAGAAGAAAAGTACTGGTCAAGCTCAGAAAGCCAAAAAAATGAAGAAACTCAAAAAAGTCACAGGGGTGGCGCGACTGTGGCCTTGAAACTGGCGCCAGAGGCCGATTGGCGCGAGACAGACAAATGCAACAAGCGCCAAGTGGTGCGACTGTCGGGTTAAAACCCGCGCCAGTCGAGTTCCCCAATAAAAATTAAAAAACAAGCTAATCTGAAAGCAGACCAATACGAGCTAAGCAAACCAAGAAGCTAAAATAGTGAAAGAATCCAACCCAGAAGGTTCATCAAGCAAGGAGAAACAATCAAAGCGAACCAATCATAAACAGGACAAGGAAAACCGGACGATCCCCAGTGGAGTCGCCAATTTGTTGAGGAGGTAAATCCCCTCTGCGGACAGAGGCGATCCCTACTAGCCCAGCAGGGGTCTAGCAACAAACAAACAATGCTATGACGCAAGCTCCTAATTACGAATGAAAGACTTGGGATAAGAGCCTACCTGGATTCCAACGCTAGATCTGAAGAAGAGATGTCCCCGTCCTTCAGCCCTGGCAGATCACAATCCTTCCACGATCTCCGTGGATGAACACCTGCACACAGAAGAAACGAACAGATACATGCATAGGAACCGGCATACGTAACTAAACATCGGTCAGAAAAGATATTACTCGCATTAACATGATAGAAAAAGGAGTGGAACCATAATCATAGTCATCTATTAAAGTGATAAACGAATAGAAGTTACAACCAAGTTCTGACGTGCGGCTTCAACCAGGCAATACAGTCTCACGGTCGTCCCCGACAATGCAGCCCAAGAAAGGAAACCTCTCACAGTCTAAGTATCAAACAATGGTCTCCTACGCTTGATGCCAAGCCCTTAAGGGAAAGGAAAGTTCTTTACAACACAAAGGCACTTGGGAATAGGGAGATGCAAAGCTTCGGCACTTCAAGACTAGCTTGCCATGGATTTGAGCAGGCTTTTATAGATGGGGAAGGAGGGAGTTGGGATCCCTATTATTATGGGATTGGCCCTATCAACAAGGAAGGTTCCATAGAAGGTGGGCAAAACCACTTCCTTCCTGTGAACTCCGTAGCCAAAACCTCCCAACTCAAAGATAGGCAATGGTTGTGAGTTTGTTTGAACTCAACTTCCACCATCCATATTTAAAAAACAGTCCCTAAAATGGGTGGCGCGATTGCTGCTCTATGACAGAGCGCCAAGTGGCGCGACCTCTTTACAGGATTTCCCTGAGTGGCGCGAGTACTGAACTGTCTACCCGCGCCAATGCAAAAAGAGCTGGTTTTCATGGATTTTGCAAGGAGATGTCTCAAGGGGAAATGAAGCTCATACTCAGAGGGATGCATTGATGATGTTTTCAAGGCATGACAGTGTTCACAGGTCACATAATGGGTCCTCCATTGTGCGGGACGGGGAATGGTAGGGACGGTGACAAATTACTGTTGAGGAGGTAAATCCCCTCTGCGGACAGAGGCGATCCCTACTAGCCCAGCAGGGGTCTAGCAACAAACAAACAATGCTATGACGCAAGCTCCTAATTACGAATGAAAGACTTGGGATAGAAGCCTACCTGGATTCCAACGCTATAATCTGAAGAAGAAGTGTCCCCGTCCTTCAGCCCTGGCAGATCACAATTCTTCCACGATCTCCGCGGATGAACACCTGCACATAGAAGAAACGAACAGATACAAGCATAGGAACCAGCATACGTAACTAAACATCGGTCAGAAAAGATATTACTCGCATTAAAATGATGGAAAACGGAGTGGAACCATAATCATAGTCATCTATTAAGTAATAAACGAATAGAAGTTACAACCAAGTTCTGACGTCGCAGCTTCCTTCGAACGGGTCTCCGGTTGTCCACGTCTCGCAAAGCTCGCCAAGGAAAGGGAAACCTCTCCCGAGTCTCGTAACAATGGTCTCCTCGCTTGAATGGGCCTTAAGGGAAAGAAGGGATTCTTTACAGCACAAAGGCACTTGGGAATAGGGAGATGCAAAGCTTCAGCACTTCAAGACTAGCTTGCCATGGATTTGAGCAGGCTTTTATAGATGGGGAAGGAGGGAGTTGGGATCCCTATTATTATGGGATTAGCCCTATCAACAAGGAAGGTTCCATGGGAGGTGGCAAAACCAATTCCCTTCCATAGAACTCCCGCAGCCAAACCTCCCAACTCAAGATAGGCAGTGGTTTGTGAGTTTGTTTGAACTCAACTTCCGCCATCCATATTTAAAAAACAGTCCCTAAAATGGGTGGCGCGATTGTTGCTCTATGACAGAGCGCCAAGTGGCGCGACCTCTTCTGAGATTTCCTGAGATTCCGTGACTGTTGAAGCCACATCTCGCATGATGCAAAAAACATTTTCATGGATTTCTGAAGTGAAGTGAAGCTCATACTCAGAGGGATGCATTGATGATGTTTTCAAGGCATGACAGTGTTCACAGGTCACATAATGGGTCCTCCATTGTGCGGGATGGGGAATGGTAGGGACGGTGACAAATTACTGTGTAACAATATGTCATTAATTTCATCTTCATCCTTATGGAGCCTTCGTCTTCTAGGTTTTCTTCGTAGGGAATCATCCATCCATCACTTTCCTTCACGAACCATACCAGTGATGTCATCCTTCTTTATATTGGAAAGTGATCTTCTAGTCCACATCTTCTTCATCTAGTTACCTTTTCCAAGTCATGTTACTTTCAGAACCTTCCATCCATTCTCATGAGTACCGGTTGTAGTTGATGTCTACAACTCTCTTTCAGTAGCCCTCTTTCAACCCAACTACATGTTGTTCAAAAATCAAAATGAACATAAAATCAAAATTACATTTTCTGACGGCCTTTCACCATGACATCTTCTAGCTTGAAACATCAACATCATGCACATTCATAAACACATATCAAAGACATTCAATTTCAAGGGAATCCTTCCTTTACAGCCTTTATTAGAGTCTTCATACCTTCTCCATGGAGAAGTCTTAGCAAATTCTCATAGTCATCAAATGTTTATTACTTATCTTATCTTATGTTCACAAGCTCCTCTTCCTTTCTTCAGATATTGTTCCTAGGAACTCCTATACATAGTTCCTTCATCTTTGTCAACCACCTCATATTCCATATGAGGAAATATTGTGTTTATTTCATCTTCTAAATATGTGAATCATGCCTTCATGCATCTTTACAAAGGAATAGATCCCTTTTTCTTTGATCATGCTCATGAGTTAGATCATTTACCTATCCTATATGCAACTATATGATGACATGACTTAATATATCAAATATATACATACCTCATTTAGACTTCCTTCATAAACTTCCTTTCCTTGATTGAAATTACTTCAACTATATTGAAATGGTGCACTCCTTTGTCACCACATCATCATCCTTCTAAACAATGGATCCCATAGAAGGTGGAATGATGATCGAGATACTTGCTTCTTCCAAGTAGAGGTAAAAATTCTAATGAAGATTCCAACGAAGGACCCTAATTATCCTAATACTGAAAATTCTCCTTTCTAATGATGATGATGTATGATGAGTTATTTCTATCTGCTATATGACTTTCTTCATATTTACTACTTATGCTTTCAATGAGGTTACCAAGTGCTACTTTATTTCTATGATGACTGCAACATCCATGTAGACTTCTAATTGAGTTATCCTTTCAAGCTTCTATAATTATGTCATGAGATCTTGCTCCAATCGAATGCTTCACATATGATTTCATCTCCTAATATGATGCATCCTGTCATACTTACAATGATTTCTACCATGATAGCTATATTTCACAAAAACTGAAAAGGACTAAGTGAAGGATATTATCTCAGTAATAGTAGAGATATTTCACTTCCTCCTTCTTTGGTTTCTTATTTTCAAGTTCTTCCACTACTTCAGTGATACGGGATTCATTCCTTTTTTTATCTTCTTGTTGTATTTCTTGAGTTTCTCACAATATATCTTGAAATTACCATATTCTTGACAACCATAGCATTGGATCTTTGACATATCGATCTTCTTCTTTTTATGAGGACCAAACTTCCCAAACTTTCCTTTTCTCCTAGCCATGGAAGCAAATGCTTGAACTTGTTCATTTGGTCCTACATCACTTTTTTCCTTCAACCTGGTTTCTTTAATTTTACACAATGACCAAATTTCATTGAATGGGGTGGCTTCCTTCTTTCCATATATTCTTGATACGAAGTTTCCCCATTCATCAGGTAGTGCATTGAGCACCATTGTGGTCATTCCTTTACAGGACATTATTTCCCCCAACTCTTGCATTTGGTCTCGTATTTCTAATACCCTCATAAGATATGAGGCTATCCCTTATTCATTTGATACCTTCATCTTATATATATTTTTTCTCAACGATATTACTTCTCCTACTGTGCTTATGAAGAATAATTCAACTATCTTGTCGTAAATGTCTTTTGACTTTTCCAATTTTTCTACATAAGGGATGAGAGAATATTTGATTGATTCTATAAGGATTCTTTGAGCCCTTATTTCTCCCTTCATATACTTTTCTAGAGCTTGAGCTTCTTCCTTTGGTGGTTCGATAATTAAACCCTTAACATATCCAATGACTTCATTTTCTATGAGTATCAAATTTGTCCTATTCTTCCATGCAAGGAAATTTGACGACCCAACCAATTTATTGCTCTCCTTGTAGAGATTCAATCATATATATATAATGATACTTACTTGTCAAGTGAAGATGCCCCTTTGATGGTGATACATTCACTTGATTCCTTCTTGATTTTTATGATGATATTTGCTTCCTTGAAGATGAAAATGCTTCTTCTAGAGACATCCTTCTTGAAATATGCTTGACATGTGATCCTTGATTCAAAGAGAGGGAGGTCACATTGATTCCTTTGATGATGATTGCAATGCTTCTCCATACTTCCTCTTGATGTAGATGTTTCAAGACGCTTCAAATAAGTAGCCCTTATTTCTTTGAGTGGAGGTAGGGTCCTTGAAAGTGAATTCCTTGATGATCCTTAATTTTCTCAGCCTTTATGTATCCCTTCTTGATTGTTCGATGTCTTCTTTGATGCCTTGACCCTTTCTTGATATTCCTTTTGATGGTCCTTCTACAAAATTCCTTTCCTTGTCTTGTCACTTATCTCTAATAACATTTTGAGAAATCTATGGGCAACTAGATTAAGTGATTTATCTTTCTTTGATAACTGCTTGTGACATATTTTATTTATCTTGATTATGTTCTTATTCAAATTGATTATTATTGTATTATTATCATCAAACAACTACTAAAACAATAAATAGCAATGAGACAAAGGGACACAATCTATAGGTGATCATCCAGGGCCAAAACCTATAATATTGAAAGGAAAACCCACAAGAATTATTCTCTTCTTATAAAACTTCCAAGACCTAAGGCTCTTGTCAAATTCCCCTCCAATACTAAGTTAATTATTTCCTTCTTGATGAGAATTCCTTCCAACAACTTCGACTTCGAGTAGTTTCCTTGACCCCCAGAATTTTCTTCTACAACTTCAACCCTCAACAGTTTTTTCTGCAACTTCAACCCCTAGAAGTTTCTTCTGCATAAACCCGATCTATTGCACGTGTGGAGAAAATAGTGATTTCTTCTTTTCTTTTTCTTCTTCTCTTGAGTTAATCCTTTCTTCTAAGAGAGTCGGCCTACAAAGTATGCCACTTGGAATGCTAACTTGACTTTTTTAATTCATTCTTCAGCTACTGCAATAGATGCCCTAATTATCTCACTTGTGTGAAGGAAATTAGCCCAAATAGAATCTCAAAACTTTGCTTTTCCTTTATTCTTCTTAGTTAGGTATTCGTCTTCTTTTCTTTTCCTCTTATCTTCTTAGATCAAACTTCTTCAGGGTTGATTGGATGATATTCAAATGAGGTTGAAGTCTTATTATATATATATACTTCTTTCTAGGTCAAATTACATCCTTTAGGTTGACTTATCCATTCATGAAGGACAAATTTATATTTTTATGATTACAAGGTCTTGGAGGGTCTATTTGACATTTTTGACTATATATAATTTTTTCTTTACAAGATAAAACATACCCAAAAGGGTCTTCCGACTCAATTGACTTGTAGACACAATGGCAAGCCCTAGAAGCACGCAATGGGTGTGTGACCTAAAAATAAAATTCCCTTGAGCATGAAACCCATGCCTCAAGAATGAAAATAATAAATTAATTTTCTCCTTACAATATATACATAAATTCATGATTACATGTAATTATGAAGATCGAACCTAGTTACATATTTCAACGGGCCAAGCTAAAAACATTAATAGTTAATATTCAAACCTTCAACTAGCATCAAAACTCCACCCAACAACCACATAAGCAAGTAAAGGAGAAATGGGTGTGATAACACCACCTTTTCCTTCATGTTGATCATAATAAAATCACCTAGCACCCAACCAAATCATAGACGACTATGTAACGAGAATCTAGTAATGTTGACTCCTTGCAAAGATATGATATCTACTAGACCAATCAAAGTCGTGCTCTCATGCACCATGTGTTTTCTACAAGGGTCACATGAACCTCAAGCATTTGAGAAGTTGTTACTTCATGCATCTCCCTATTTTCCCCAAAGTTAGAAATATAATTGTAAGGCTTAAAATTTTAGTCACTTTGCATAGCAAGAATGACTAATTATCTGGAATGACAAAACTTGGTTATTTGAAATGATCATTGACCAAATCCTCTCCCTGAAAATTTAACAAGGAATATCAAGTCAATTATTTCCTTCTTGATGAGATTTCCTTCCAATAACTTCGACTTCTAGCAGTTTCCTTGACCCCCATCAGTTTCTTCTACAACTTTGACCCTCAAAAGTTTCTTCTGCAACTTCAACCCCCAACGGTTTCTTCTACACAAGCCCTAGCTCTTGCAAGTGTGGAGAAAATAATGATTTATTCCTTTTTTTTCTTCTTCGCTTGAGTTGATCCTTTCTTCTAAGAGATTCAACCTGCAAGTATGCCACTTGGAACCCTAACTTGACTTCTGCAATTCGGTCTTCATCTGCTGCAGTAGATGCCCTAATTATCTCACATGTGTGAAGGACATTAGCCCAAATATAATCTCAAAAATTTTCTTTTCCTTTCTCCTTATTAGTTAGGTATTCAACTTATTTTCTTGTCCTCTTCTCTTATTAGATTGAACTTATTGAGGGATGCTTGGATGATCTTCAAATGAGTTCAAAGTCTTATTATATATAGACTTCTATCTAGGTCTAATTACTTCCTTTAGGCCGAATTTTCCACTGGTGAAAGACGACTTTCTCTTTTGATGATGACAAGGTCTTGGAGGGTCTATTTTGAATTTTTGACTTTACATATTTTTTTCTTTACAAGATGTAACATGCCCAAAAGGGTCTTCCATACATGACAATGACTCAATTGACTTGCAGACACAATGGTCATCCCTAGAAGCACTCAATGGGTGCTTGACCTAAAAATAAACTTCCCTTGAGCATGAAATCAATGCCTCAAGAACAAAAATAATAAATTATTTTTTCTCTTTACAATAAATACATAAAGTCATGATTACACATGTCATTATGAAGACCAAACCTAGTTACATATTTCAATAGGCCAAGCCAAAACATTAATAGTTAAGATTTAAACCTTCAAGTAGCATCAACACTCCACCCAACAACCACTGAAGCAAGTAAAGGAGAAATGGGTGTGATAACACCACCTTTCACTTTATGTTGATCATAATAAAATCACCTAGAACTCAACCAAATCATAGACAAGTATGTAACGAGAATCTAGTAATGTTGACTCCATGCAAAGATGTGATATCTATGAGACCAATCAAAGTCGTGCTCTCGTGCACCACATTTTTCCTACAAGGGTTAATTAAACCTCAAGAATTTGAGAAGTTGTTAATTCATGTGTCTCCCTATTTTCCCCAAAGTTATCAAGAGAATTGTAAGGCTTAAAATTTTATTCGATTCGCATAGCAAGAATGACTAATTATCTAGAGTGACAAAACTTGGTTATTTGAATTGATCATTCACCAAATCCTCTCCCTAAAAATTTAACAAGGGAGAAGATTGACCTTGATACCTCCTTGTTTGAATAGACCCTAAGCTCTGATAGAGTAATAGCATGTTAACCAAAGGAATATAAAAAAAGGTTACCGATAAAACAAGAACTATTACCTCAAAACAATAACTCTAGCCCAAAAAAAACTCAAAAAACATGAAAAACCACCCAAAAAACGAAAAGTATGTAATCCAAAACGCACTTTTTTTTTAGGGTCAAATTTCAACATTTTTTTTTAATTATGCTAAAAACCAAAAAAAAAATCTTGAAAAAAGGATTGAAAGAACACCCTCTTAACAAAAAGTGTTGATGCTGGAATAACCAAAAAATAAATCGGGTCACAATTTTGGCACTTTTTAACAATGGAACCTAAGATAAAATATCAGGACTTTGAAAATCATAAAATTCCAACAATTTTGATACATGATGTTAAAGATAAAAATATCATGTCTGAAAGCCTTATAATTTCCAACAATGTTCATCCATTTTGTTAAAGATAAAATATCTTGACTCTAAAAAACCCTAAAATTGTAATTGTTTTCAACCATATCATTAAAGATAGAAATATCATAGCGCATTGAAAACCTTAATATTTTGACAAGTTTTCAACCATGGTTTTGAAAATCTTAAGTTTTTAACATATTTGAACCATGAAATTGTGGACAAATTATATGACTACAACAATTTTTAAAAATGAACAAGTAAATGAAATATTTATTATTCCAAGAGTAATTTTTATTTTAAAGGCTAAAAATATATCTCTTTTCAAATATTAGCCTAAGACAACTTATCTAATTGCAACCAAAACCTAAAAATCAACCATCAAAACGAAGTGTCCCCTTTCAACGAGGCATAAAATTTTCAAAAATTTTAAAAGTATCTTCTACCAAATGTTAACAATAAATAATATCATGACAATATCACTACATAATTTAAAAAATCAACATTAATTTCTAATATTTTTTTACTTTTAATCAAAATATCAACTTTGATATATTGAATATAACATAAATTATTTTTTTCATTCATTGTTGCATTGTGGATATTCTAAAGAGATGAAGTCTTCATAATTAAAGCATATAATCCAAAAAACATATAAATGACTGATAACTTCATGTAAGATCGTATGGAAGTCAAAATATGTATGTCAAATTACCACGCAAACATCATTTAAATAAAAATGTCTTAGAAATCGATTTAATCAGAACCTACATCTTCAGATGAATGACTGGATGTAGATGAATATGATTCATATACTTCTCTTTAATCAACTAGTGCTCCATCTGAGTCAACATGCATGCCCCCCATTTTAGGTTTCAAAATTCTTCTAGATCTACAACTAGATTCAGTAGGCTCCCATCTCAACACTATTTCTTTTGGTAGCAATTTAGTCAAGATATTTATGGTCTTCAAGTGAAGAGTTCCTCTCCTTTCCAAATTGAATTAATACACAAGTATGTCAACATCCTCCAATTTTAAAAGGTTTGTGTTGCGACGATTTATATTTGTGCCCTTTCTTTTTCTCTTTCTGCCAATTTTTTTATCAATTACCATCTCCAGCTTGTACACACCATTGAATGGGTGGGTATTTGTGGCATACCATTGTACTTCAACAACTATAATATCTTCATTTTCTTTAATCACCTTTATAACCTTCGCAACCAATAATGGATATCCAAGTGGATCTCTATCTGCCAACATTGTTATCATGCAACCCTCCTTAACATCCTGCACATAACCCTTGTAAATTTCTTCCATGGCTTCACATTGTGCACATGATCTTCTAGAACCAATATAGATTTATCTTTCCTCTACCTGTGGAGAATTAATAATACCCTAAGACTGTTTTTGTTCAATGATGTGTCTTTCTCATGTTCATTCAGCATATTTTGTGGCCAAATAAATGGAGTATTCAACAGCGTATCCTCATTTATTGATATTGAAATCATATCACTTTGATTATTGAAAAAATACTCCCACCAAACTGAATCAGCAACATCAAAATACTCATATGTATCTCTAATACATATTTTAATTACATCCATACATTCAAAATAATTTATATCTCTTATGCCTTCATCCATTATGGATTTCAGCAACTTGTTGTAATTGTTGGGGTTCCCATGTTTTGGCCAGATTGGCAAGACCAAAAGATGAGACAACATCATAACCACTTTGGGGCCCTAGGATCTAGCCCTCCTGGACCTGGAGAGGGATCTCTCCATAAAACAAAGAATGATATATCTTTGAAAGCTCAAAATGAGATATTAGGCTAGGTATGAAGCACAAAGGGGGTTTAAAATGATTTGTTTGGTTGGTTGCTCGGTTGGTCATGAGATCATAGGCTGAGAAAGTAATGGGAGAAAAAGGACAAAGCAGCAGGATGTTTCAGCAAAGGGGATAGGTCAAGAAAGTGCCATCCATTGGGTTATGGAGTCATGAAGGGAGAATTACTTGCAACAACTAGCCAAGGCTTTTAGAGGGAAAGTCACCTACACTAAAGGATATTTTTTAGATATATAGTGGGATGGAACATTAAGGATTGAAAGTGAAAGAAGGAAAACAACCCAATTTCTGTCTATAGATCATGTCAGAGGTCATTTAACTCCAGACCTGCTTGGACATACTCAAAGGCAACTCTCAAAGGAGGGACAAAGGGGCAGCTTGTAGATCGGACCAGAGGTCATTTAACTCCAGGTCAGCTTTAGCATACTCCAAAGGAAAAACAGAGAAGTTTAACAGAGCCAGGGTCTGTAGATCAGAGAAGGACTTTGAACCTTCAATGCTTTGACACCAGCAAGAATATCCAAGCAACAAACCTCTAATTCATACATCAGCTAGCAGCATATGGAACCACTACACTGGTTAAATTAGCTGAATTTACTCTTAGATAACACACACAGCAGAAAACATTAAGGCAAGGAGAGTAGAGACATAAGGTACCTAACTAGGGTAAATCCTATGCCATATTTCTGATGCAAGCTAGCAGAAAATGAAACAGCATGAAAATGTAATAAACAGTGTTAGAAAAACATCACCAATAGTAATAGACCAGGATCCTGTGAAATGTGTTTTATTAATTGATGCAAAACCAGTCACATACTCTGAGCTCAATGACTGAATACAATCCAAACTTCTCCTCCCAGCCTACTACATAACAACTACTCTACTAATCCCTCCCAAGACTATTCTAACAGTCCAAATGAATCCCTCTAACAGCAAATCGGTAGCAACCGAACAACAACCCTTAAAATTTGTTCTCAGGAATTCTTATATGAAAATAGAATAACAGGAGTAGATGAACATTTAATTTTTTTCATTAAGGCAAGATGGCGGAAACATTCATGCCCATACTGCTTAATGGCTCTGCAGCATTGTATGTACTCTATAGTCTGCTTCGGGAGTCTTTGACAGATCGAGGCCAACCTCAGATGTTTCTTGAAGCTCTTTTGGCTGTAAGGCCCTTTGTTTTGTCTTCTGGAATAAATGTCCCGGATGGAAAATCCGCAGGTTTCTCCATGCTTCATAACTGCCGCCTGAAAGTCATGGAAACTCCTGCCAGTGTATTTCATCTTTTTACGGGCTCGAGGAGGCATGGAGAACACTGTCCGAAGGTGTCCATCTAGGGAAGAACGTTCTGGTGACGCTGAAAGCACTGATAAGACTTGACAGTGTGCTTAAGTCTTCAAACTACATCTTATCCTTTGAGTACGAGATTAGGCGCTTGAATATTCAATTAATAGGCCTAAATTCCCCAATTTTTCATTTGTTGTCTCACTTGGCTGTTTGTAATGGCCTTTTGGTGATCCCTGCACAATAAAATAAGCCTGTCACAAACCCAGGCAGTGGTGGAGAAATGTTGCGGAGGCCCGTGGAGAGGTGGCGCAATTGTGGAGGGGTGGCGAAAAATGCGATGGAAGCGGAGAAATAATGCATTAGCATAAAACCCAAAGTCTTAAGGTTTGGGAAATTTACAAAGGGAAATGATGAAAATGAATGAATGCGGGCCTTTGAATGGTGGGGCTCGGCGAAGGCGGAGGGCGATTAGTTTAGGGTCATTGGATCTTAGGAGGAGATCGACGGCGGAGATTGAAAGATGGAGTTTAATAAAGGCTCCGATGAAGAAATGTGGTGGAGGACGCGATGCAACGTGAGTCATCGATCTTGGGTGAACGGACGGTCATGATCAAGTCGGAGGATCGCAATCGGGGGGGAGCAGGGGTGACACATTTAAAAAGTTCCGATTGCGATCGGAGCGATGTTGCGATTAAGCGCCAACCGTTGGATCTAGGACCACATCAACGGCCCACATTCAATCGGAGGGGAAATGGAGAGGGGCGGCGAGGCACGCAGCAATTAGCACTGGACCGTCGGATCTGAGTGACAGATCAACGGTGGAGATTAAATCGATGGATCGCAATCGCAAAGGGCAGATGGTGGCGTGTTTTAAACTTGCGATTGTGATTGGGGCGATTGAGCGCTGGCCGTTGGATCCAACAGTGAATCAACGGTGGAGATGAGCATCGAGAGATCACAATCGCAGTGGAACAAAGGGGTAACGCAACGAAAGTTGCGATTGCGATTTGGAGCGGGAGTGCAATGGGGCGACTGTCGTCCGACCTGGAGGCAGATCGACGGTTCTGAAGCAATCGGAGGGGTGAAATGGGAGGGGCGATGGGCGCGCCATGGGATAAGCACTGGCCGTCGGATCTACACGGATCAACATTGTATATCACGACGCGGGGCTTCAAACCAAACTTAAATCACATCGGGATTTCCTGGTTTAACATAGAAACGTGCCCGCATGAACGTTGCGATTGCGATTAGTGCCCGGGGCTTAAGCGCTTGGTCCTGGGCACAGGCATATGGGGAAGTGGTTTAAAGGGGCTGGTGGAAAAGGGGCTAAGCCCTAATATAAAGTGAAAAGTGGGTTTTTTTCCCATTTTAATGCATTTTTGAGGTTAGGAAGGGGAACGATAGAGGGAAAAAAGGGTGAATTAGACCAAACAAGGGGTATGGTAGGATTTGAAGGGGGTTTTGGGAGGATTTGAAGGGTAAGTGGGGAATTTAGAAGGGGGAGGAAAGAGGATGAAAACAAAGGCTTAGAGGGAAAAGGAGGCCTTTGGGCATTTCTTTACAAACAAAGAGGTTTTATAATGGGAATCAGCAGAGGGGATTTTATCAAAGGACAAAAGGCACAAGGAGGCTTCAAGGATGATGTGTTTTCAAAGGAAATGCATTCCTTGAAGGCTTCAAAAACATTTTAGCCCCCTATTTTCTTGTCAAAAAATTTATGGGGGGCTAACAGTGGCTCCACATGGGGATGGCTTCTTCTTGAAGGAGTCAAGAATCCAAAGAATGATCTTTGGTGTAGGCCAGATGCCTGCTGCTTGGCACATCCCTTTCTTTCTTTAGATCAGCTGCCACAAATCATGAAGACATCATATCAACAGTAAACATTCTCCCAAACAACTACCTACCCATACTATAGTCCTAACATTTTTTCTTTTGGGTGCATTTGGACTGGCAGACCCTTTACATCATTTATTTTTACAAACATAAAATAAACCTATTCTAAATCTACCCTTATCACTCCATGAGACCAGATTAGACTATTGGCCTCATAGTTTATCTACCTAAACTACTATCTGCTAGGATTAAATTGTCTAGCAGACTTCTTCTCTACATTCTAAGACAGAAATTGAAAATAGTCAAGCCAGGATTAGACTGTCTGACTTGCTGGACTTTGCAAAAATTAAAACAACTAAATACATGCTCACAGGCTGAGCTTTATTGAGCTCTTCCTACCTACCCTACTCTAACTGTAATATTTACAAGTCTAGCTTACAAACATTGTCTTCCAATGTAACCAGTCCATCAAGTGATCCCATGACTGGTCCCTTCTGCTCAGCTCCTTGAGCAGGCTGGATAGGCAGGGCAGCTCCCACTCTTTTTGTTCAATAACAGTAGCTTTGAAAAAATTTATTTCTGTTTGCAACATGCTGCTAAAAAATACCTTTGATCATTCTTCAAATGTATGTAGGAAATGTGCATAAGGATCATGAAAAGATACCTGGCTATGAATATTTGGCAGGCAGGCTTCAACCAGGATCTCTTCTTCTCCCACTAGATGGAGAAGAAAACTATATTGGAGTAGAGTGTCTCCTTCATCTTCTGATTTGGAGGACTCATCATATATCGCAGCTGAGTCCTCTTGGAGCTCTGATATATTCTGCTCTAATGTGCTGAGCTCCGTGAAAAGATATATGTATTCTTGAGCAGTGGTTTGTTCCATTGCTTCCTCCCTTTCAAGAGAAGGCTCGTTATTTTCATTTTGCTCAAGAATCTCTTCTTTTCTCTCCTCCTCATCTTCTGAAAGGAAGGACTGTTGATCACCGATCTCATGACACTCATCACTGATGATTTCATAACTTTCTCCATCAGTGTCATAGATAGGCTGGCCTGGTTCATTGCTTTTCTAGAGTTGCTGGCCCTGGCTTTCCTCCCATGGGTCTACTGATGATGGCTCTGTGAACTTAGCTTCTCTTTGGAAACAATCATCATCAAATAGATCATAACTAGGAAAGTCATAATCATAAGCAAGGTCACCAATCAAACCTGTCGGCTTCTCGGCAGGTCTTTCTTCGTCTCAATCCTCAGAGGATTTTTCTGGATCCGAATCATCAAACTCAATAGACGAGTGAGCAAGGTAATCTGCTCTATAAAATACTTCGGAGGTGGATCGCTGATTTAATATCTGATCAATCTCTTCTTCTCTCAAAAAAGGGGTTTCCCTTTCATCATGGACAGAAGCACAGCAATCCTCTTTTTCTTGCATTAGCTGACTGGGAGGCAAGATGTTCTCTTGAGCCTCTTCTTCCACATCAGATTCTGCCTCTTCTATGTGGTCTCTTGTTTCCTCAAGGAAGCGTTCCCTATTAGATTTTTCTATTAGGTTCTGATCTTCTCTAGTCAACGTAAAACAAGACATAGGTAAGCAATCAGGCAGTTCCTGATCACTTTCATCTTCGTCTTCTATAGACTCGTGAGCATCATACATATCTTTCTCATCTTCTCAGTCTCGAGTTTTTTCTTGCTCTGAAGAAGGCATGGGATGTTCTAAATAATCATCACTTGCATTCAGATTAGCCATGTACATCTCCAGCACCTGACCAAACGTTTCTATTATTCCATCGAGTTGGTCATACAAAGCGTCATACTTTGTATCCCTGTCCATGTCTGGATTGATGCTTTTCCAAAGAAGGCTACTGGTTCTTCTTAACCAGTTCAGAGTCCTCCACCAGTGGAGTCATCAGTTCTTTGGATCATAGGGAGTGTGGAGTCACCGGGTGGATGAATTTGACTGTTTGGAGCAGGCTGTTGTCCACCATCAGCAATTAAAAGCCAACCTAAAGGAAAAGTGGTCTCTTCCCCAGAGGATTCACCATTATGTTGGGGTTCCCATGTTTTGGCCAGATTGGCAAGACCAAAAGATGAGATAACATCATAACCACTTTGGGGGCCTAGGATCTAGCCCTCCTGGACCTGGAGAGGGATCTCTCCATAAAACAAAGAATGATATATCTTTGCAAGCTCAAAATGAGATATTAGGCTAGGTATGAAGCACAAAGGGGGTTTAAAATGATTTGGTTGGTTGGTTGTTAGGTTGGTCATGAGATAATAGGTTGAGAAAGTAATGGGAGAAAAAGGAAAAAGCAGCAGGATGTTTCAGCAAAGGGGATAGGTCAAGAAAGTGCCATCCATTGGTCTATGGAGTCATGAAAGGAGAATTACTTGCAACAACTAGCTAAGGCTTTCAGAGGGTAATTCATCTACACTAAAGGATATTTTTTAGATAGATAGTGGGATGGAACATTAAGGATTGAAAGTGAAAGAAGGAAAACAACCCAATTTCTGTCTATAGATCAGGTCAGAGGTCATTTAACTCCAGACCTGCTTGGACATACTCAAAGGAGGGACAAAGGGGCAGCTTGTAGATCGGACCAGAGGTCATTTAACTCCAGGTCAACTTTAGCATACTCCAAAGGAAAAATAGAGAAGTTTAACAGAGCCAGGGTCTGTAGATCAGAGAAGGACTTTGAACCTTCAATGCCTTGACACCAGCAAGAATATCCAAGCAGAAAACCTCTAATTCATACATCAGCTAGCAGCATATGGAACCACTACACTGGTTAAATTCGCTGAATTTACTCTTAGATAACACATACAGCAGAAAACATTAAGGCAAGGAGAGAAGAGACATAAGGTACCTAACCAGGGTAAATCCTATGCCATATTTCTGATGCAAGCCAACAAAAAATGAAACAGCATGAAAATGTAATAAATAGTGTTAGAAAAACATCACCAATAGTAATAGACCAGGATCCTGTGAAATGTGCTTGATTAATTGATGCAAAACCAATCACATACTCTGAGCTCAATGACCGAATACAATCCAAACTTCTCCTCCCAGCCTACTACATAACAAATACTCTGCTAATCCCTCCCAAGATTGTTCTAACAGTCCAAATGAATCCCTCTAACAGCAAATCGGCAGCAACCGAACAATAACCCTTAAAATTTTTTCTCAGGAATTCTTATATGAAAATAGAATAACAGGAGTAGATGAACATTTAAATTGTTTCATAAGGCAAGATGGCGGAAAAGTTCATGCCCATACTGCTTAATGGCTCTGCAGCGTTGTATGTACTCTATAGTCTGCTTTGGGAGTCTTTGACAGGTCGAGGCCGACCTCAGATGTTTCTTGAATCTCTTCTGGCTGTAAGGCCCTTTATTCTGTCTTCTAGAATAAATGTCCTAGATGGAAAATCCGCAGGTTTCTCCATGCTTCATAACTGTCGCCTGACAGTCGTGGAAACTTCTGCCAGTGTATTTCATCTGTTTACAGGCTCGAGGAGGCATGGAGAACACTGTCCGAAGGTGTCCTTCTAGGGAAGAACGTTCTGCTGACGCTGAAAGCACTGATAAGACTTCACAGTTTGCTTAAGTCTTCAAACTGCATCTTATCCTTTGAGTACGGGATTAGGCGCTTGAATATTCAATTAATAGGCCTAAATCCCCCAATTTTTCATTTGTTGTCTTGCTTGGCTATTTTTAATGGCCTCTTGGTGATCCCTGCACAATAAAATAAGCCTGTCACAAACCCAGGCAGTGGTGCAGAAATGCTGCGAAGGCCCGTGGAGAGGTGGCGCAATTGTGGAGGAGTGGCGAAAAATGTGATGGAAGCAGAGAAATAATGCATTATCATAAAACCCAAAGTCTTAAGGTTTGGGAAATTTACAAAGGGAAATGATGAAAATGAATGAACGCGGGCCTTTGAATGGTGGGGCCCGGCGAAGGCGGAGGGCGATTAGTTTAGGGCCGTTGGATCTCAAGAGGAGATCGACGGCGGAGATCGAAAGATGGAGCTTAATAGAGGCTCTGATGAAGAAATGTGGTGGAGGACGCGATGCAACGTGAGCCATCGATCTTGGGTGAACGAATGGTCGTGATCAAGTCTGAGGATCGCAATCGGGGGGGAGCACGGGTGACACATTTAAAAAGTTCTGATTGCGATCGGAGCGATGTTGCGATTAAGCACCAACCGTCGGATGTGGGACCAGATCAATGGCCCACATTCAATCAGATGGGAAATGGAGAGGGGCGGCGGGGCGCGCAGCGATTAGCGCTGGACCGTTGAAATCTGAGTGACAGATCAACGGCGGAGATTAAATCGGTGGATCGCAATCGCAAAGGGCAGAGGGTGGCGCGTTTTAAAATTGTGATTGCGATTGGGGAGATTGAGCACTGGCCGTTGGATCCAACAGTGAATCAACGGTGGAGATGAGCATCGGGAGATCGCAATCGCAGTGGAACAAAGGGGTAACGCAACGAAAGTTGCGATTGCGATTTGGAGCGGGAGTGCGATGGGGCGACTGTCGTTTGATCTGGAGGCAGATCGACGGTTCTGAAGCAATCGGAGGGGTGAAATGGGAGGGGAGATGGGCATGCCGTGGGATAAGCACTGGCCGTCGGATCTACACGGATCAACTGTGGAGATCACGGCTCGGGGCTTCAGACCAAACTTAAATCGCATCGGGATTTCCTGGTTTAACACAGAAACGTGCCCGCATGAACATTGCGATTGCAATTAGCTCCCGGGGCTTAAGCGCTAGGTCCTGGGTGCAGGCATATGGGGAAGTGGTTTAAAGGGGCTGGCGAAAAAGGGGCTAAGCCCTAATATAAAGTGAAAAGTGGGTTTTTTGCCCATTTTAATGCATTTTTTAGGTTAGGAAGGGGAACGATAGAGGGAAAAAAGGGTGAATTAGACCAAACAAGGGGTATGGTAGGATTTGAAGGGGGTTTTGGGAGGATTTGAAGGGTAAGTGGGGAATTTAGAAGGGGGAGGAAAGAGGATGAAAACAAAGGCTTAGAGGGAATGAAATAAGAGGGAAAATGAGGCCTTTGGGCATTTCTTTACAAATAGAGAGGTTTTATAATGGGAATCAGCAGAGGGGATTTTATCAAAGGACAAAAGGCACAAGGAGGCTTCAAGGATGATGTGTTTTCAAAGGAAATGCATTCCTTGAAGGCTTCAAAAACATTTTAGCCCCCTGTTTTCTTGTCAAACAAATTATGGGGGGCTAACAGTAATAACAATGTCTTTGATGCAAATATTGAACGCTATGGAATGAACTTCAAAAATGCTAAACCTGATAACGACCCCCATTCTGCACCAGTTGAATACTTCTTGCCTCATATAAGTGTTATCACATCAATTTTTTTTATACGAAATTGATGTTGGAAGATAATGTCATTAAGTTTTTCAATCCATTTCTCCTCACCATACGATCTCAGAATAAACCTTCGCATGTCAATAGTTTCTTCCAACACATGAAAAATAGGCTCTGGAATGTATGATTTTTTAATGATGGCAGGCTCCCAACATATTTCCTCCTCAATGTTATTGAAAAAGGACTGAACATTTGATCAATATGGTCATGAGTATGCCCAACAAGATGGAAACCAAACTTTATCTTTTTAAAAATTCCCAATTCAATGAGCATGTTTAGATACCAAAAAAGAACTTGATTTTTGTTTTCACGACTTGTGTTGTCTAATTGTACATAAAGAACTTTAGGAAGAATACCAGACTAATGAGTAACCACATCATGGATTATAGTTATGGCCATATTTGCATCATTATGAATATTTTGAGCTATGAATTAAACCCTTGGAAACATCTTCCCATTAAAGACCATACAACCAACCAAGTGAAAGTGAATAAATTTTTTCTCGTGTAAATTCTTTGGTGCGCGGAAAAAATGTGGCAAGTGTGTTTTCTTTTGTTCCATACCATCAATTATCAAACCCAAATATTTATTTGGATTATCATAACATTTCTTTTGATGTTTATACAATTTTTGTCTTTCTCTTGTTTGTTGATTGTGATGCTCTTCAAGTGCTTTGAAAACAGAATCTGCACATAAAATAAAAGAAACATATTAATAAATATATTTTCATAGTTGATAACTATCCAATTTTTAAAATTAATGTATGAACGCATACCTCCTTCTGCCCCTTGACATTAATCCCTTTTTTCTTTAAGAGAAGCACATGTACTACAAACCCCCTTCCTTGTCTTCTTAGGAATACGAACATTGTTGAATTTGTTCTTTCATACCCTTGTAAAATATGAATATGTAATACAATTACCAACTCATTCAACACCTTCTGCATATTCTTTGTATAAGTTGAGATTTCTCTTCTCGAGAAATTATCTGGGATATGTATTGTGTCTTTATTTGGCATAAAATCTCCATGATCTGAAAAAAAATACTTTCATCCATGACATAACAGTATTGGCTAACGGCCCAACCTCTCGTTTATAACGTACTTTTGAATAATATGTGGGATTTTTTTCAGTCATTCTTCGATTCTTGACAAACAAAAAGTACCCATTGAATGCAACATTTTGAAAGCCTTTCTGCTGAGCAATACATTCCCAATATGATAATCATAACCTGCTAGTGTAGATTGCATGCAACCCACTAGATATGAATTTTGCATGCTTTTATTCATTGACAAATATCTTTTCCTTTTCTCCATTGCAAAGTTTAGATCCATATGTTTCAAGCAATCCTTTCGATAGCATTCACTTGAAATCATATCACCGATAGAAATTATGCTTGTGAGATATGTTTTCCTAACCCTTGTATAGCTGGAATATTTTCGATTGATATGAAATGGTCTAATCCTACTCCTAGTTACAATATTTTCTTGCAATGGCTTCATCATTCCATTATCCTTGTAGAAGCATTTTCATCACCATTAGGAGGAATATTATCCTCACTATCATCATTTTGAACATAGTTAAGAAATTCATCATCATCATTGCTTGGAAAATATTCATTACCATCCTCACTTAAAGAAAAAATTTCACAAAAATCATATGTGCTTTTGAAACCTTGACTCAGACGAAATTCTTCACCATCTTCATCCATGCTTTCGAAATATTTCCTTGGAGGATTCAATTCTTCATCACCATGAATGCCTTTGAAACGCTCACTTAGAGAAAATGCATTATTCATATATGTGCTTCTAAAATTATCATTTGAAAATTCTTCATCCTCCCCTTCATAACTAGTGCTCTCAGAATCCTTTTCATAGTCAAATTATCATTTGCAGGAAATTCTTCATCCTCAACTTCATCAGCGGTGGTCTCTTAATCCTTAGGATTATGAATACGTGGAAACCTTGAATCTATATTTAATGAAAATTCTTCATCCTCCCCTTCCTCAATGGTGCTCTCATAATCCTTAGGATTAGGCCTAATTGGAAGCTTTGAATCTCTATTCACTAGAAATTCTTCGTCCTCCCCCTCCCTGTCCTCACTGGTGCTCTCATAATCCTTAGGATTAGGAATACGTGGACGCTTTGAATCTCTATGTATTTGAAATTCTTCATCCCCCCTTCATCAGTGGCTCTCTCATAATCCTTAGGTTTAAAATGAAGTGGAAATTTTGACTCTGGAAATTCTTCATCCCCCCTTCATTAGTGGTGCTCTCATAATCCTTAGGATTAGTACGAAGTGGAAATTTTGACTTTGGAAATTCTTCAACCCCCCTTTCATCAGTGGTGCTTACAATCCTTAGCATTAGGACGAAGTGGAAATTTTGACTTTGGAAATTATTCATCCCCCACTTCATCAGTGGTGCCCTCATAATACTTAGGATTAGGATGAAGTGGAAATTTTGACTATGGAAATTCTTCATCATGCCCTTCATCATTGGTGCTCTCATAATCCTTAAGATTAAGACTAAGTGGAATAACTGACTCTTGATTTACATGAATTTATTTTTGTTTCCCTTCATCAATTTTGTTCTCATCATCCCTAGGATTGCGACCAAGTTGAAAATTTGACTCTCTATTCATGGTGATTGAACTCCTGTTATATTCATCAATCTGAATAGATTTTTTGCATGACGAAGATGTTGATGCTGCAGAAATAAAAACTTCACTATCAGAAGAATCCATGACTTTCAACAAGAAGATGTTGAATGATACAAATGCACTCTCTCCCAATGACAACATATAGCTTAAATACTGAAAATTTCCCTCTAAAATCCCCCCCAAAAAATTATCGCTAAAATTTTTCCCTCCAAAGTTATCCCCCAAAAAATTTCGCTAAAACATTTCCCTCCAAAATTTTCATCTAAAATGTATTTCAAAACGTTTTACTAAATTGTTGGTCTTGAAATATTTCGCCCTACTTTCTACTCAAAATATGCACAAAAATATTCCTTTCATGCATTCCTTTGAAACTAAAACAACTTTTTGATTTAAATGTTTTAACATTGACTACGTATCGAAATTAATTTTTAAAATTTATGTTTTATTTTTTTTTTCCGACATTGAATAAAAGTTATTATAAACTTATAATATTAACTACATATTAATTTTCTTAATTTTAATTTTAATCCCACATTCGTGAAACACTAAAGAAATCACACAATATTCGCTATATAATAACAATCATTGTTTCAATTCCTCACATCACATCAAGTCTCCTGAATTTTGTTAAAACGTTTGGAGCAATTTTGTGGAGGTGCTACATTGACATCGATAACACATTGAACGAAATTTTTTCACTTTGAAAGGTTAGTTTTCCTTCTATTTTGACCATTTAAAGATAAATTTGGGGATAATAAGTTTTTTTATGGTTTTTATGTTCCAAAACTTTTTTTTCCTTTTTTCTTTGAATTTTTTTTTGTAAAATCATAATTTACAGGAAAAACCACATAAAAAACCCTATTTTTTATATTTTATAGCGAAGAAGATGGGAAAAAACACAAATTTGTAGGGTTTTTAGGACAAAAAATAAGAATTTTTTTATTTTTTAGGGTTGTTGGGTTCCTCCACGAAACAAAAAACCAAAAAAAAATCATTCACATAAGAAGATCTTTGTGGATGTTCCTGGACCAAGGGCAGCAATTTTCATATCTAAAGTTGCAGTTGGACACACTAAGGATATTTTGGACGCACTATGGATATTTTTGGACGCACTAAGAATATTTTTGGACACCTTATGGATATAGTTGGACGCACTATGAATACTGTTGAACACACAAAAACTGAGAAACGTAATAAAAGTCAAGAAAGTGGCCCATCAAGTACATTCAATATTATTTTTGAATGTAAGAACGCAAAGGAAATAAATAAAATGATTTTTTCATGGTATCTTCAAGAAAATGAAACTGGTGATGGTGTTCATATCTATCTGTATTGTCGTATGATTAACGTTGGTGAATCATATGAGGTGATGGGCAGAGTACGAGACATATGTTTCGTGTTGAATACAAACATTGTTTATGTTCTTGCAAGAATGACTAATATGCGTGAAAAGGTTAGATATCATCTATCAAAGGTCAAGTATGACACAGATGAAAAATCTACACAGTTGTGTGCAGAAATCACAAGCAACATTGCAAATAACATTGTAAGTATGCTTGTATGTATTTGTGTTATGCATTATTGTAAGGATCATTCAAATTTTTATAAATTATTGATCATTGACATATTGTATTTTGTTTCATAGGATTTTGTTGAGAGTATTTCAAACATGTTGGAGGGTATTTATTATCTAGAGCCAAATGTTATGACTTTTATCAACACTTTCCACACAAAGACAAAAGAAGAAAGGAGAAGGAAGCAAAGATCAATAGCTCATGACACTGCAATAGTACAAAGAGGGGATCAACAAAGACTCACTAAGGTGGGTCAATCTAGTAAAGTTGTTTATGTTTCTTTTGAAGATGTGGAAGATGATGCTAAAAAATATGGTTGCATTAATGAGGAGGAGATTAAAATTGTTGTTGAAAAGGAGAAAAAAAATAAAACACCAAAAAGAAAAATGGCCAAAGATGTCACTCTTCTAGTTGATGATGAAGAGCTTGTTTATCAAAAAGAAGATATGTTAACCGATAAAAATAAGAAATCAAATGTACATCAACCTATAAAATTCATGAGCAACAGTGAACAAACCGAAAGCTCTAAAGGCAGAAGAGAAATCATAACACCAGGTGTCAAGTTAGAGGATGGAATTATTAAAACAAAACAAAATGTCATTCGATCTCAGTTGAGGAAGAATAAATTAATTAATGGTGGCCAAATATTTGAGCTTATTGTCACCCAATTATATAGGCCAGGTGAAGGACAATCTCAATATCAAATTAGAAAGGGACATCACCTACATGTACATAATCTGAAAACATTGTTCAGGTTCAATCCACATGCACATGTGGTGGATTATGTGGTTCTTTTTTATCCACGCGAGGTTCCCAACAAACATGCATTTGAAAAGACACAATGTTTTGAATATAAATATTATGTAATTGGAGGGAATCATTCGGTAGAGGCTAAAAGAAAATTGATTGAGGGATATCCTAATAACTCTCTTTTTGAAACAATGAAATGCATCATTTACATTGGTTTAACATAAACATAAGCAAATTTATTGGCATGGGATCATAATGAAGATAATGAGTACAGAATGTCTATGAATTTCATCCAAAGGGTCAGATTTATTCGTAATGAATTCATAGAAAAATGTGGTGGGGACAAGGAAAAATTCAGTCTAAGCTTTCCAAAGAAATGCTTAATGGAAACATGTTATCAAATTGAGGATAAAATCAATTCAAAAAGTGAAAATTTTCATTCAAATATATTCAAAGGAATGGATAACATTTTTCAATTGGCATTTAGAACTTGGGAGATATGGGAATAGATTGATGAGATTTTTGAGCTGTGGGAGAATATTTCCATAAAAAATCAAAAGGTTCAAAGGTGTAAACCCATAATATGTACCAACAATAAGACAGGTCCTGAAATGAAGCAACTTTCAGAGGATATGACTATCACACCTTGGAGAACAATGCAAGGAGTGAAGGATGAGAAACTAGTCAAATCAGTACTATGTTGTGTGAAGTCGGGTGAATATTCAACAGATGAAATGTGCGCAGAATTTCAAAAGTAAGTTTGTTGAATTATTTTTATTTTTTCTTTGATTATAATTTTCTTTTAAATATAACATATTGTTGTTGGTAGAATTTGTTATAAATATCACTATGTTAAAAAAAAAATTACTTTATTTATTCAGTCAGAAGATTTATATGAAAATACAAGAACATATTGTTAAAATGTTGAATGAAAACAGTTGAGATGATGTTGTGTGCAACTACCCATAATCAATTTCTACAACAACGCTTAAAGATTTTTATCTTGCATTCAATAAGTTATGTTGATTTATATATCCATTTTATTCATATGTAAATTATTTATATTTTATTACTTATACATATATATATTTTTTATGTCAATAAATATGTCGAAGAAGGATGAAAATGGAGTACCAAATACTTTCAAAATATTTATTGAAAAAAGTTAAGTTGGAAAAGATGAGAAATCAGTGTCTCATGAATGTTGAACTTGATCCTACTCTTAATCATTTCATTTGGAATGGGCTCGACACTATCCAATATAAAATAATACTAGGTGAATGTGAAGACATTGCAAAACTCATACCTAAAAGGGAATATGCCCTAGTTATTGCAGATATTCCTCATGGCTTCAATTTCCCAAACATTGAATATGATAATGAACCATATACTTATCAAGATTTTAGTAAACTGGTCACAGGCTTTCAAGAATTCACAACATCACCACTTTGGAGATTTGTGACATTTCATTCATACACACAATTTGCAATGTTATTAACAAGCTTCAAGGGACAAGCAAACTCGAGGATGCAGCTTCCATGGTAAGACATTGAAATTGTATGTTCGATTAATGTTAATTTTTGTTTATTTATGTGCAATTTAATTGAACTTTTTCTATGTCATGTTACACGCAGAAGTCAAATCTTGTTTCTTCCAAAGATCAACCTATTATAAATTATTATGAGTTCATCCATGTTGAATGTTGGACAAAAGAGGATGCCTATAAGCATATTCTTCTGAACCGAATAGATGGGAAAAGTCATATTCAAGTATTGTTGAGAATGCAGCAAGATGATGGAGCTTAGTGAAATGAAGTCGCCTTCACTAAGTGGGCCCGCAGGCAAATTCTGGCGCAAAGTCTATTTTTAGACTATGTCTATTTTTAGACATACGGACATGGTCTATTGTGATTCCTAATGAGATTCTGCTATTGGTCATGTTATGTGTAACAGATGAGACTCTATTTTTTAGGTCGAAGAGGTCGAAGGCTATTTTTAGACTGCCTCTCCTAAAAATATGGAAGTCAAATATTATTTACCCTTAATAATATTTAGACTATAAACAGCAGTTTACTCTCTTGGAGCACTTCAGTTCGAGTCATGGAGGTGGCTCATGCAACTGACAGAGGAATCACGTGGTTCCTAGGGTTTGATGGCATCTTGCATGGTTGACTTCAGTTGGACTTCAGTGGCAGAAGTTTTGGAGGAGTTAATGAGACAGACAGTGGAGTTGTGTTCTGTTTATTTTAGTTGAACTAGTTGAGATTAGTTTAACTGGCTAATCAATTAGTTATGAGTGGAGTGAATTAAATATTATTTAATTCATTATACTGAAACCTCATTATTCAACCTAAGAATATCAAATTAGTTTTTACAAGATCATTTTGGAGACCCCACACAGGAGATGAAAGTGTGGGGAGTTAGCTGACAAGGATGCACATCAGTAGAAGGAGATTTGTACCACACTGACACGATTTGCCCATGAACACAAGCCATGAGATCAAAATCATGGATCTTCATAGATAGGCCTGGATTGCGCAATAGAGGCAAGGCAATTGGCGGTGAGTTTTGAACCAGTAACCTGTTCAAAACGATGATTGTGGGTAACTGTATGAGGTGCAGCACCTATACTGTGAGAGTATTGCACTGTTTAATATACATTTATCCATTACAATATACACAATAGCTGCGGGGTTTTCAGCTATAAGCTCTCCCCATACATACTGTGTTAATGTGTATGATGATTTGATGTGTTATCGCTTGATTTTATTTCCGCATGTTTGATGATCTGAGTGGAAGAGATTATGTGTTGCATATAAATTCGAATTGTATGTGATCAGGATAGTCTCGGTGGATAATTAATCATTATTCAGCAAATTTCTACATGGTATCGGAGCCAAGTTGAAGCAGAGATTGATCATCACAGTGATTACAAACTTATTTCGGTAGACAGAGTCTGCATGCGGGCCAGGTAGCCTCCGGATTCATCTTTCTTCGGAAAGTGAAAGGTCTGGTAAATGCCCCTTGCAGTCGATCTCTGTGCTAGAAATAATTTGTTCTCACACATCTAGAGCGGCTGAGCTTTGAGGTGGAATTCGAAATTTTGCAGTAGTTTTGTTTTCTTGGTGCCAGTGTTGAAAATGTCTTTCAACGGTTTGCGACTCGAATATGCTCTTGAAGGCAGTTCGAATTATGTTGCATGGAAGGATCGCATGGAGGCAGTATTAGAAGATAATGGTCTGAAGGAGTTCGTATATACGGATGTCCAAAAGCCCACTGATCCTGCTAAACTCGAAGCATGGCAAAAGAAGATGGCGAAGTGTCGAAGGATCCTGTTGGAGGGCGTCAAGGATCATATTGTATCCAGCCTGCATGGAAAGGCTACTCCATATTTAATGTGGAAAGCTTTGACGGATCTATTCCAGAGTAAGAGCGACCAAAGGAAGCTGGCGCTCAAAGATAAGCTCGGGAACATCAAGATGGAGAAGGGCGACAGTATCGCCAAATACCTCACGAAGTTCACTCAGTGCAGAGATGAGCTGGGAAGTGTGGGGGTGACTGTCGAAGACGAGGACATGGTCAACCTGGCTCTCCTTGGTCTTCATGGTCAACCTGGCTCTCCTTGGTCTTCCGAAGGCTTGGCACTCATATCAAGATAGTGTCAATGGTCGGGAGAAGCTGCCGGGATGGGAGCGCCTTTGGGCGGATCTCATGCGGGAGGAGATAAGGAGGACTACTCGAGATGGATCTTCATCAAAGGGAGCTGATGAAGAAAACTGCGCTTTGGTGTCCAAAGCTAAGAAAGGGAAGGGTAAGAAAACCTCTCATTCTGGTACTAAGGGCAAGAAGCAGGATATGGCGAAAGTGAAGTGTTTTCACTGCCATGATCACGAACATTATGCTACCAATTGTCCAAAGAAGAAGAAGAACAAGCAAGCGGGAAGATCTGCAGATGGAGAAGCTTTGGCTTCACAGTTCGAGCTTGACTTTTGACTGATCGCATGCTTGGTTTCAAGTGTGATGGGATCGGTATGGTTCTTGGACAGCGGTGCGTCATTTCATATGACGGGAGATCGGGAGTTGTTCTCAGATCTGGAGGACAAAGATTTGGGTGTACACATCGAGATGGGCGATGATGGTAGATACAGTGCGACTGGTATCGGTACCATATCCTTTCAGAGGGAGTCTGGTAAACCCTTTGTATTGAAGGATGTCATGCATGTACCTGGATTGAAGAAGAACTTGATCTCTGTGGCGATGTTGGAGGATAAAGGGTATGATGTGGTCTTCAGCGAAGGAAAAGCCTTCCTGCGCAGTAAGACTACTGGAGAGACCCGGAAGATAGGGGTTCGAACCAAGAACCTTTATCAGTTGCAGGTAGATGGCTGCACAGCTATGGCATGCAAGGCGGGAGAAGTGGTGAGCCGGGATGATGAGGGCGAGCTGTGGCACAGGAGATTGGGCCACCTTCACCATGGAGCTTTGAAGATTCTGCAGCAGATTTCTACTGGGCTTCCTAAGGGCACCCTTGCGCAGTCAGATCAGTGCAAGGGGTGTACTTTAGGGAAGTATGTGAAAGCCACCTTTCACGATAAGGATAGTCGCGCCACGACGATCCTTGAGAGAGTTCACACAGACGTGTGTGGTCCTTTCTCAGTTGCTTCGACAGCAAAGCACAAGTATTATGTGATCGTTGTTGATGATTTCTCTCGAAAGTGCTGGATCTTCTTCATGCAGAAGAAGAGCGATACATTCGCGAAGTTCTGTGAGTTTAAAGCACTGGTTGAGAAGGAGTCGGGGAAGAAGGTGATTGCTCTAAGGAGTGATAACGGTGGTGAATTCATCTTGGCTGAATTCAAGGAGTTCTGCAGCGCAGAAGGGATTCGGAGAGAGCTCATCGCACCCCATAACCCACAGCAGAACGGGGTGGCTGAGCGGAAGAACAGAACGATCGTGGGTGCTGCACGGGCGATGTTGCATGATCGGGGCCTACCCCTTCACTTGTGGGCTGAGGCATGCAATACAGCAGTGTATGTGCAGAACCGTTGTCCTCACAAGGTTCTTGGCATGAGTACACGAGAGGAGGCTTATTCTGGCAAGAGGCCTGATATTTCCCATTTGCGGATTTTCGGATCTCCTGTCTACATGCATGTGACGAAGGATGCAAGAAGGAAGCTGGATCCAACTGCTGAAGTTGGAATATTTGTGGGGTACACTGATACACCTCACAACTATCGGGTGTATGTGCCAGACAGTCGCAAGACTGTTGTGCGACGGGATATAAAATTTCGGGAGGAGAAAGCCATGCAGTGTTCGCTTGAGAGGGAGCTACACTTGCATGCAGATGAGGAGCTGTTAGTTCCTAAGGAGGAGCTTCCGGATGTGGATCAGCCACAAGAGGAGGTTCGGGAGGTGGAAGAAACCACCCAGGCAGCGCCAACCATCAGAGGGCGCATGCGCACTACAGAAGCTGAGCGACTGGCTCGGGATGCAGAGAAGGTTGTAGGACCACCTACGGCACAGCGCAGACAGAGACAGTCACCGGATCGGTACACTGGATACATGGCTCTTATGAGTCAATGTGTTGTGACAGAGCCATCCTCTTTTGAGGAAGCTGTGGAGGAACCCGCATGGGTTGATGCCATGATCGAAGAATATGATTCGATGATCAGGAACAGTGCATGGGAGATTGTCCCAAGACCGGTTGGGAAATCAGTTGTAGGTTCGCGATGGATCTACAAGGTGAAGCAGGCGGCTGACGGGAGTGTAGAGAAGTACAAGGCGAGATTTGTCGCCCGTGGCTTCTCACAGATCGAGGGGATTGACTATGAGGAGACTTTTGCACCTGTCGCAAGGTACTCTTCCATACGGACGATCCTTGCTCTCTCAGCGCAGATGGGGTGGCACATTCATCGGATGGATGTGAAGACTGCGTTCCTCAATGGAGTTATTGAGGAAGAAGTGTACATAGAGCAGCCTGAAGGTTTTGAGATCTTCAGCAGTGAGTCGCATGTGTGCCGACTCAAGAGAGCACTGTATGGGCTGAAGCAAGCACCTCGTGCTTGGTACACTCGGATAGACAGCTACTTCACTGGGCTTGGATTCTCCAAGAATGAGGCGGATCCAAACCTGTACCAGATTGTGGTGGAGGGGAAGCTGTTGATCATCGTACTGTATGTAGATGATCTGATTTTGACTGGCGACGAGCAGTTGATACTTTCATGCAAGGAGGATCTTGCACGAGTGTTTGAGATGAAGGACCTGGGCATCCTTCATTATTTCCTGGGATTGGAGATTTGGCAGCGCAGTGGAGGACTGTTTGTTTCTCGGGGCAAGTATGCCCGGGAGATTCTGGAGAGGTTCAACATGCAAGGCTGCAAGCCTGTTGACACTCCTCTTCCTGGTGGTTGGAGGAAGGAGGATGCTACTTCAGCGGAGGTAGTGGATGCCACTGTCTATCGACAGTTGGTGGGGTCGCTTATGTATTTGGTCAATACACGACTCGATATATGCTATGCAGTTAACCAGCTTTCGCAAGCTATGGTTAAGCCTACCAAGCTCTTTTGGAAGGCAGGCAAGCATGTATTGCACTATATTAGAGGCACATCGGGATATGGTCTATGGTACAGACAGGAGGATGGAGCGAAGCTTTCTGGCTTCACTGATGCAGATTGGGCAGGGAGTCCAACGGACTGGAAGAGCAGATCTGGAGGAGTTTTCAACATTGGGTCGACAGCAGTTTCCTAGTACAGCAGGAAGCAGAGATCCGTGGCACTCAGTTCAGTAGAGGCCGAGTACATGGCAGCTAGCTTGGCTGCATGCGAGGCTATTTGGATGAGGAAGATCCTCGCAGGATTGTTCAGGTTGCATTTGGAGCCTACAATGATCTACTGTGATAACCAGAGTTGCATTAAACTCTTGGCTAATCCAGTATTTCATGATAGGTCCAAACACATCGACATCAGGTACCATCATATCATAGATTGTGTTCAGTGGAGAATCATGATGCTTTCATATGTTCCCACGGAGGATCAGGATGCCGACATCCTGACGAAGGCGCTCACCAGGAGCAAGTTCGAATTCCACAGAGGCAGGATAGGGGTTGCAGATAATCCATATCTTGCTGAGAGGGAGTGTTGAAAATGCGGCAAGATGATGGAGCTTAGTGAAATGAAGTCGCCTTCACTAAGTGGGCCCGCAGGCAAATTCTGGCGCAAAATCTATTTTTAGACTATGTCTATTTTTAGACATATGGAGCATGGTTCGGGGATTCCAGTTTGAGATTCTTGGAGCATTGGTCATGTTGGTAAAAATATATGGGACTCTATTTTTGTGACCTATAGGTCGAAGAGGTCAAAGTCTATTTTTAGACTGCCTCTCCTAAAAATAGGGAAGTCAAATATTATTTACCCTTAATAATATTTGGACTCTAAACAGCAGTTTACTCTCTTGGAGCACTTCAGTTCGAGCTACAGAAGTGGCTCATGCATCTGACAGAGGAATTATGCTATTCCCAAGGTTTTGATGGCATCATGCATGGTTGACTTCAGTTAGGACTTCAGTGGCAGAAGTTTGGTGGAGTTAATGAGACAGCTAGTGGAGTTGTGTTCTGTTTATTTTAGTTGAACTGGTTGAGATTAGTTTAACTAGCTAATCAATTAGTTATGAGTGGAGTGAATTAAATATTATTTAATTCATTAATTAGTAACTCATTATTCAACTCAAGAACACATCAGATCACTACAGTGCATGATCAGTTCAGTGGAGACCAGTGAAAGAGGTAGATGAAAGGGTGGAGTTAGCTATCAGTGGCGACATCAGTTGTGCATGAGATTTGCACCACACTTGGAGGAATTTCCCATGATGATTTCGTTTTCAAGCCAAGGAGATTCGAACCTTGGATCTCTATATAGACAGGCCATGATTGCGCAATAGAGGCAAGGCAATTGGCGGTGAGTTTTGAACCAGTAACCTGTTCAAAACTGAGCTAGTTTGTGTGTAACTTTATGAGAAAGTACTGAGTACTTGTGAGGAGTATTGTACTAAGTTTGTTACATGATTTCTCCATTATAATATACACAATAGCTGCGGGGTTTTCAGCTATAAGCTTTCCCCATACATACTATGTTAATGTGTATGATGATTTGATGTGTTATCGCTTGATTTTATTTCCGCATGTGTGATGATATGAGTTGAGTTGAGTGGAAGAGATTATGTGTTGTGTATGAAGTTCAAATAGTATGTGACCAGGATAGTCTCGGTGGATAATTAATCATTATTCAGCAAATTTCTACATGGTATCGGAGCTATTGAAGAAGAGATTGATCATCACAGTGATTACAAACTTATTTCGGTAGACAGAGTCTGCATGCGGGCCAGGTAGCCTCCGGATTCATCTTTCTTCGGAAAGTGAAAGGTCTGGTAAATGCCCCTTGCAGTCAATCTCTGTGCTAGAAATAATTTTTTCTCACAAATCTAGAGCAGTTGAGCTTTGAGGTGGAATTCGAAATTTTGCAGCAGTTTTGTTTTCTTGGTGCTAGTGTTGAAAATGTCTTTCAACGGTTTGCGACTTGAATATGCTCTTGAAGGCAGTTCGAATTATGTTGCATGGAAGGATCGCATGGAAGCAGTATTAGAAGATAATGGTCTGAAGGAGTTCGTAGATACGGATGTCCAAAAGCCCACTAATCCTGCTGAAGTCGATGCATGGCAAAAGAAGATGGCGAAGTGTCGAAGGATCCTGTTGGAGGGCGTCAAGGATCATATTGTATCCAGCCTGCATGGAAAGGCTTCTCCATATTTAATGTGGAAATATTTGACGGATCTATTCCAGAGTAAGAGTGACCAAATGAAGCTAGCGCTCAAAGATAAGCTTGGGAACATCAAGATGGAGAAGGGCGACAGTATCGCCAAATACCTCACGAAGTTCACTCAGTGCAGAGATGAGCTGGGAAGTGTGGGGGTGATTGTCGAAGACGAGGACATGGTCGACCTGGCTCTCCTTGGTCTTCCGAAGGCTTGGCACTCATATCAAGATAGTGTCAATGGTCGAGAGAAGCTGCCGGGATGGGAGTGCCTTTGGGCGGATCTCATGCAGGAGGAGATAAGGAGGACTACTCGAGATGGATCTTCATCAAAGGGAGCTGATGAAGAAAACTGCGCTTTGGTTGCCAAAGCAAAGAAGGGGAAGGGTAAGAAAACCTCTCATTATGGTGCAAAGGGCAAGAAGCAGGATATGGTGAAAGTGAAGTGTTTTCACTGCCATGATCACGGACATTATGCTACCAATTGTCCAAAGAAGAAGAAGAACAAGCAAGCGGGAAGATCTGCAGATGGAGAAGCTTTGGCTTCATAGTTCGAGCTTGACTTTTCACTGATCGCATGCTTGGTTTCAAGTGTGATGGGATCAGTGTGGTTCTTGGACAGCGGTGCGTCATTTCATATGATGGGAGATCGGGAGTTGTTCTCAGATCTGGAGGACAAAGATCTGGGTGTGCACATAGAGATGGGCGATGATGGTAGATACAGTGCGACTGGTATCAGTACCATATCCTTTCAGAGGGAGTCTGGTAAACCCTTTGTGTTGAAGGATTTCATGCATGTACCTAGATTCAAGAAGAACTTGATATCTGTGGCGATGTTGGAAGATAAGGGGTACGATGTGGTATTCAGCGAAGGAAAAGCCTTCCTGCGCAGTAAGACTACTGGAGAGACCCGGAAGATAGGGGTTCGAACCAAGAACCTTTATCAGTTGCAAGTAGATGGCTGCGCAGCAATGGCATGCAAGGTGGGAGAAGTGGTGAGCCGGGATGATGAGGGCGAACTGTGGCACAGGAGATTGGGCCACCTTCACCATGGAGCTTTGAAGATTCTGCAGCAGATTTCTACTGGGCTTCCTAAGGGCACCCTTGCGCAGTCAGATCAGTGCAAGTGGTGTAATTTAGGGAAGTATGTGAAAGCCACCTTTCACGAGAAGGATAGTCGCGCCACGACGATCCTTGAGAGAGTTCACACAGACGTGTGTGGTCCTTTCTCAGTTGCTTCGACAGCAAAGCACAAGTATTATGTGATCTTTGTTGATGATTTCTCTCAAAAGTGCTGGATCTTCTTCATGCAGAAGAAGAGCGATACATTCGCGAAGTTCTGTGAGTTTAAAGCACTGGTCGAGAAGGAGTCGGGGAAGGAGGTGATTTCTCTAAGGAGTGATAACGGTGGTGAATTCATCTCAGTTGAATTCAAGGAGGAAGCTTAGGAGGAACCCGCATGGGTTGATGCCATGATCGAAGAATATGATTCGATCGTCGGGAACGATGCATGGGAGATTGTCCCGAGATCGGTGGGGAAATCAAGACCGGTGGGGAAATCAGTGGTGGGTTCGCGATGGATCTACAAAGTGAAGCAGGCAGCTGACGGGAGTGTGGAGAAGTACAAGGCGAGATTTTTCGCCCATGGCTTTTCACAGATCGAGGGGATTGACTATGAGGAGACTTTTGCACCTGTCGCAAGGTACTCTTCCATACGGACGATCCTTTCTCTCTCAGCGCAGATGGGGTGGCACATTCATCAGATGGATGTGAAGACTGCGTTCCTCAACGGAGTCATTGAGGAGGAGGTGTACATAGAGCATCCTGAAGGTTTTTAGATCTTCAGCAGTGAGTCGCATGTGTGCCGACTCAAGAGAGCACTGTACGGGCTGAAGCAAGCACCTCGTGCTTGGTACACTCGGATAGACAGCTACTTCACCGGGCTTGGATTCTCCAAGAGTGAGGCGGATCCAAACCTGTACGAGATTGTGGTGGAGGGGAAGCTGTTGATCATCGTACTGTATGTAGATGATCTGATTTTGACTGGCGACGAGCAGTTGATACTTTCATGCAAGGATGATCTTGCACGAGAGTTTGAGATGAAGGACCTGGGCATCCTTCATTATTTCCTAGGATTGGAGATTTGGCAGCGCAGCGGAGGACTGTTTGTTTCTCAGGGAAAGTATGCCCGGGAGATTCTGGAGAGGTTCAACATGCGAGGCTGCAAGCCTGTTGACACTCCTCTTCCTGGTGGTTGGAGGAAGGAGGATGCTGCTTCAGCGGAGGTAGTGGATGCCACTGTCTATCGACAGTTGGTGGGGTCGCTTATGTATCTGGTCAATACACGACCCGATATATGCTATGCAGTTAACCAGCTTTCGCAAGCTATGGTTAAGCCTACCAAGCTCTTTTGGAAGGAAGGCAAGCATGTATTGCACTATATTAGAGGCACATCGGGATATGGTCTATGGTACATACAGGAGGATGGAGCGAAGCTTTCTGGCTTCACTGATGCAGATTGGGCAGGGAGTCCAACGGACCGGAAGAGCACTTCTGGAGGAGTTTTCAGCATTGGGTCGACAGCAGTTTCTTGGTACAGCAGGAAGCAAAGATCCGTGGCACTCAGTTCATCAGAGGCCGAGTACATG